>CACRXP010000446.1:250290-284965 GCA_902702965.1 Spirometra erinaceieuropaei | reverse complement strand
TTTTCTATCGGACAGGACTGCTGATCGACTATAGAGCTTATGCTTCCTACTCTCCTCTGTTGGTAACTTCTGAGCCTGTCATGTTCTTGGGGACACTTTGTCATCATCACACCAGCAACCCTGCAAGTTGTTAAAGGTCGCATATATATGACCAGAGCTGTCGAAAGCAGCCGACACAGTTCGCATTTGATGATATCCGAGTCATTATCGGACAATATGTCCTCACAGATTTGGCCGCTCATAGATTTTCGGATACCTCCCACCGCCTTTACCGTTTAATTTCACACCCAAGTAGAGAGAGAGCCTTCTTAAAATTCAAAAGGAACAAATTAACAAGATGTTGTGTGTTCGTTGCTACCCTCGACTAAGGGGCCGCAGAAGCTGTAGCAATGCCAATTTTCTCATGTTTACAAGTAAATTACACAGAACACAGTTGCGGGAATTTTGTTCAACAGTTTTTACTTGGTAGCTGAGAAGAGCAACACTATTAATTATTTGCGTTCGAGGCCTTGAAAGTCAACTCGGCGCCACTAAGACCTCTAGAATTGGCCTTTTCATTCGTATTTGCGACCAACGTATCCTTGGCTGGTTTCCTCTTTTTATTTTGCTCGAGCCTCTTCTTCTCAAAATACGCCCTTTTGACGTCATTCAGTTCTGCTGTTAGCTTTTCAATTTCGGCTTTGTACTCTTTAATTTGTGTATCATACATGTTCATTTCTGCGTTCATAGCCTACGGAATAGAAAATAAGAACCCGCATTTATACCAACAACTGAAAAAGACAAAACCTCGTCGACATATGAGGGCCTAGAAACGCTCAAAAATATTTCTGGCAAAATACTTAAACAGTCACTTTGACTACAACAAGTAAACGACAAAATCCATTTCAAAAGCGAAAAAACACGATAAATTTAATGATCCCTTTAGCGTGCAGACGAAAAAACGTGAAAACCTGAATTGGTATGGCTAGACGGGATGCCAACAAAATGATGTTTTGATAGACAATTCATTTTTTGAAAACAAGCACGTACAGCAGAATTTATTGGGGCCAATAAATTTCTTGAAGGCTTTTCAACTGCAGCCCATCTCTGCATAACATAGGTAACGAATGAAAGCGCACAGCAGTATGAATTTGTACAGAATGGCAGTGCATAGGAGCAAGGTCAAGGTTCAAGGCAATGAATAATAAGATAAGACGTCCACATTAGCGTCATATAGGAAAGAGGGAGACGAAATGTTAACAACAAATCACAGTCAGGGGAAATTAGAGGCGTGAAGGTTACCAGGGCAAGTGCAGATTGATCACGTGATCTAAATGCTTGCACAGGTCTGGTTTCTCCCTCCGTATGTAAGCTGCTTGCAAATATCGCAAGGTTCGAGTTGTATGCGCTCGGACAAGTACTCGAAAAGATGCTTTAGGATCGACAACATGACCGCTATCTAACAGGTGTTTCGTTATAGACGAACGGGGGTTTTGTTTTCCTGTTTGAAAAGCCAATTAGGCAAATGCTCAGCGGCCCTCGTTGCCAATTGCCTTTGCGTTCGCCCAATGTACTTGCATCAGCAAGTGCACGTGAATTCATACACACAATTTGGGGTGGCGTGCATTGGCAAGGCATCCTTTGTCCGGTTAATTGGAAGGCTTTTTGTGAAACTGATGAAGATAAGCTCTGCTGCGTTGTACGTTCTTTCTAAAGTGCAACGCAAGCGTCGCTTGATTGTGTTTGAGACGTTGTCACCCTTAAAAGGTAGACATATTATAACGGGCTTCTTTGGAACGGACTGTTCCGTCAACTTTGGCCGTAAATGATTGCTGTACTTCTGAATGAAGCGTGCAGGATAACCACGATTAAGTAAGGTTTCTTTGATTCGGGCAGTTTCTGTATCTATGGTCTCCCTGGAGCAAACATTTCTCGCTCTTTAAAAAAGAATATGTACTAGATTACGTTTCCATTGTATTGGCGCAAAGCTTTTAAAATGTAAGTATTGCCCTTTCCACGTAATCTTGTGGAAGACGGAGCGTCTTATTGAACCATCATCCTCTCTAAACATGAGGACGTCCAGGAAGGATAACTTGTCAAACTGCTTCATTTTCATCGTAAATTCGATTTTAGGATGCAGATTATTCATCAGGCAAAGTAGGTTGGAGGCGTCTTCCTTGTTGTCAACAATCGTGAACTCGACTCAACTCGAGGTCAGGATATGACTTTTTTAAAGGTCACATAGCTAACTTATGCGTCAAATTAGTCAGTATACGACACATCCGGTGCACTTTTGCCAGAATTACAAAATGCATAAGTCTACAACTTTAATATATAGTTATGGGGTGTTCAGAGTTATCAAAAAGTGCTAACAGCTTCAGTGAAACATCCCTGTCAGAGGGGAATATGCAGAACACCATATCTATGTACAACAAAAAAGGCCTTTAGCTAATTCGCCGACAAATTAGTGTGAGCTGCTAACTACAGCGCCTGCGCGCCAGCGGCATTTTCAAGTGCATAAGATGAGCTTCTAGTCAGGTGCGTGTATATTTTATGTCTTGACCTGTTTAGGCTCAAAATTTGTTGAAACGTAACACTCGTTTATGCTACCGCCTGGGGAATCGATGTGAGTCCGGAATTAAAACGTGTAAGCTTGGTATACGACACGACTGAAATTTACCACAAGGACAATAGACATTGGCGGGAAACACATTCCTTCTGGATCCACTTCTCCCGACAGCTAGTCACACCTTCCTTGATCCTACACTGCAACGGTTCGAGAAACCGCATCGCGTGTCATGCGACTGTCAAGACGAATTACTGATGCCTTCGAGCGATAAACTTCCTCGTCACAGACGCTGGATGAATACATATGCTGGCAATGAGCAACGTTTGATCAGAGATGAGGCAGATTTCATCGAGCGACGACAAAGTTCGCGCGGATTCCGCAATAGTTTGATGCAATGACTTGTCGAATCCTGGCTAGACTTGCCAGGTCGGCGTTTTTATGTGCTTCATACAGAGCAGGCATGTGTCAGTCGAGTAAAGCTCTTTTCAATGACATTGTCTCTTGTTTTGCAATTTTCTCCCATTTTAAAATGCTCATTGAGTCGACCGTAATTGAAACACGTTTTCTCCCTGAATATACACTTCGGACGAAGTCTGCATGCGGGACATTTGCGGTAGATGTGCTAAAAGAGTAAAGTGCCCTAAAATGTCCTCTGGTAATGAATACCCCAAAGATTCAACATAATCGGAACTACCCTTCATTACTGATCACGAAGAGTTACGAGGCGCTGGTGGAAGATTTCAAAAACAATGTCTCAAGAACTCTCTAAAATATTAAAGTCGAGCTACGAAGTAGTCCGTCTACATTAACATTGTATAGAAATCCAAAGAATGGGTTCCGCAAATATTAACAGATTAGAATAAACCAAACACACTAGCAATTCGTTTTCATTTACTTTCCCGCATGCACAACACAGTTTTCTGTTTTTTTTCTTGTGACGAAGAACTAAACCTCTATTATGTTATAAAAAGCCGAACCTCTCATTGGTTTTCATTAGATGACGCCTTAAAGATGCGCTTCATAATCAGACGGTGGGAACTTTTATCCCATCTCTCAAATCTCCCCATGGTGCTTCTCACCAATTACCGCCATTCCTTGGTGCTAGAAAATCTAATGCCAAACAGACACAGTGACAATAAAGAGAAGAGGAGGGTAGTGGATTTTTCGTTTCCGAAGACATCACTTTCTAAAAAGCAGAATTTACGAACATGTCCCTCGTTGGGAAAGAGCGAAAATTGTGCATAATGAATAACCTTTAGTGAATAAAACGTCTTCTTAAAAGTTCTATCTTTTATTGGTTCTTAGGATGAAAACGTACGAAATTTTGATTAACTGACAGCATCCCTTGCACTGCCGTCCTCTGATGCACAACTGACTGGGATGATCAGTTGCTGGAAAGGTCCTCATCAAACCAGCTCTCAGCCTCCTCAGACACTGCGCATCCTTCTGCCGTGCTCATGAGTGTTACTATTACTATTGAGACCATGCAGACCACAACCACCATTCTCCTGTGTGGATCTCCCTTGTGAATAGCAGGACAACTTAAATGCCCCTACATGCAACCGGAAGGTGCAACTGACTCATAAGCACTGCAAAAGTCTGCAGGTAATTCGTACACCGTGACAGCCAATTTTCTGGTGATGGAATTACCGGTCAACTGCGGGGAGGAGGAGGAGGCTCTGATTGTTTTTTGACGTTTACTATGTCGTGCGTCCATTTCCCAGCAAGCAACTGACCAAACACTAATTTCTACTAGCTGATTTATATGAAGGTGCGACCTACCCAGAAGAATAAGAAGCATTAGTTATTTTTTGTTTTGAAAAATAGGTAGGAATTAGGGTAAGGGGCTATTGTTAGGGGTTAGAGTTTTGGATTAGGGGTTATAGTTAGGAGTTAGCGCAACTATTTCTTAACCATTCAAAGCACAGCCGCTCATTGCCAATAACTTCTCTTTTGCATACAACTACTTGACCTCGTCGCCTGTACGTTCCCCGTCTCCACTTGTAAAAACCCATATTACCGGCGGTCCCGTATTAGAGGTGACTGGAGGTTGTTTACTTCAGGTGGGGCTACAAAACTACATCCGACCGAAAAATATTACTCGTGGTTCTGCATTATTACTGTTAACACGAGGCTGGCGCAGATGCACCCGAGGGCACATTCTATATCCAATTTCCTTTTGCAATAGAGAAACGCGTGCGGATTCGAAAAAAGAGTCGCGGACGCCTAGAATGACTGACATAATTGAAGGGGGCTGTCCCTATGCCTGAGGATATTTCTTTATACACGCTTGTGAGTCAACATTCCAGACTGTTTCCAAAGTGCGGAATTTTGAAAGTCAAAATAGTAACTCCGCTCAAGGAGACAATCATCTTGAAGTGGACTAAACCTTTTCCTGGGAAAATCATGGAAAATATTGGGTAAGATTATTGGCAAAACGCGTACCAGGCCTCAGGCTATAAAAAAGGCAAAAAGTCTTTACAAAAAGGCAAAATTGGCAGAGGTACGGGTAAGCTAGGAGTGCAAGGCCTACGGCGTCATAGGGAAGTCAGTCGCATTTCCATGTAATCCCACTAGGAGGGACAGGCCGGATTTTGATTATTTTTTGCGCATTTCCGATAGGTCCGCAAATCAAAAATGATGACCATAACTGTATATAATTATGTTCAATGCTCAACACTTATGTTACGACGTGGACGCTTAATACCAGCCTAGACCAATTATAGTGCGGCATGTTATATTAACCCGTAAATGCCTTAAGCAATTTTCAACAATGATGAAACATTAGCCCAAAACTATCAAAAGGAGTTTAAAAACCGTTTCAAATGACCACTTTTTCGTAAAGTTATTTCCAAAATCTCACTCACAGAACTAGTAACTTTCAAGAAAATTAACAATGAAAGCTGTTTTATGATAAGATACGATTTTCGGGTTTTGTTAAAGCCGCAAGATTGATAGATATGCTAAGTTACTCAGAGAAATAAGCCCCAAAATCTGATCACCACAGCCAAGCTTTTATTAAAGCAACGGGAAAGTGTAGCAGATCAATTTAGCCGGCCAAGAAGCAAAATAATTTACTTCTTTGGGAAAGACAGCTAATTTAACAAGAAGCAACATCAAAAGAAAGCGATATTTGGATTCATACACAGAAGCTTGAGGACTACATTCAACATCTCGGCTAATGCTTGAAAGTGCCGTAAGTAGTGTCATTTTAATTCTTCAGCAGTAATTTCGCACTAAAGATTATTTGAAGGAAGACGCGGGGAAGCAGACAATCCAATTTTTAGTAAGAAGATTTGCGCACACGAATTCTAAAAACATAACTAGCTGATTAATTTTTTACTTTTTTTGTAAAGACAGGTAAACGACAGGCCTAAGTCATACAGCCTCTACGGCAAGGCTGAAAACGCGGCCACAATGGAAAATGGAGAAGCCCAGACGCCTCCAAAACGGGAACCGTGGTACTAGGGATTTTAAGGGTGGGACTACGACAGAACACCGAAAAATGCGCGAAAACTAAGAGAAAAACGGGTTTATTAAAAGTAAATGTGTTACCTTGCTTTGATGGATACTAAAATCTCAGCGTAAGCAGCGCACAATGCAAAAAATCGTCATGAGTAACCAATGAAACAAAATCCAGTATGAGTAATGGTGACTGGCCTGTCAACGGCATCAAAACTGAACTGTCCAAGTAGGTGACCAATCAGACGGAAGCCGCAGATGAGAGTTGTAGGAAATGGGTGCAAGGTTGGTGGTAAATCATATCTCCAAAAACAGAAACGGAAGTCTAGTTGAAAAGCACGCAAACTCTACATTAAGCCTAGCTTAAAAGCAAGCCTAACTCCTAACGGTTAGAATAAATCGCGGGAGCCGTCACTGACAGTAAGTGTAAGTGATCAAGTTAACCCCAAACCGAACGCTGACAATTAACCCCTACTCGAACTGTAACCCTAAGCCTAGTCCCCTTGCCCTGATCATAATCCCCTAATCCTAACCCCAATCAAGTAACCCCTAATTCCCAGCCCTGATCATAACCGTAAACCTCCGGAGAGCCCATCTTCGTCTTCAAATCACCAACCCGGATCGCTCAACTTTGCCAATCTGAACCTAGGTGTGCTAACTGCAGCACACCTACTGAAATTATTACTAGTAGCGAAGTAATAAATAGTTGGCTACGGGAGGCCGCGTTTCCGAGCCTCGTCCCCCTACTTGTTCGCTTGCGCTGTGGTCAGAGTTGCGCCTTGGCGTCATCCATTTTTGAACTCGAACACTTCGAGTAGGTGAGCGAACATCATTTAGGTTGACCATTAAACATTCCTGCCTCCTCATTGCGAGGCTTGTAAAGCACGGCTTTTTCTTGAAAGCATCGTCAGTCCGAGCGGAAGGTGGTCTGAAACGTGCTGCTCTCGGTAAGCAACCTCAAAGAATGATCGGACAAGGGTAAATGTCCCTTTGAAACTTTTTCTTTTCGCTAACGGCAAAAAACTGCAAAGAAGTGGTTGAGATAAAAACACAGGACTTCATATATAATGCAACACTTAGTCGTGAAGAGGTAGTCTTACCTTCAGTGTTTTAGTCTTTCCTCTGAGGCTGTCTTGATATATGCTCAACTGTTCCGCCACCTCTGGACCAGGTTGGCGGGCTAGTATACGCTTCAACTCAACATAAAGCTTCTCCTTTTCTTGAATCTGAATCTCCTTCTCAACTACCTCCTCAGTCTTGGCAATAAGACGTTTCTGAAGCGCTTGGATTTTTTGGAGCATTTCAAAGGTAGATGGATCGCTGCCCTAGTCAGAAGAAAAGGAATCTACGGTGCTGTGCGTCAGGAGCGAAAGAAAGCAAGGAACGGGAAGAGTAAAACAGAGAAAACCAAATAAACGCAAAAAACGCATATACCTCGGGCAGGAAATCAAACTTCCGCCAATCTTCTAGATAATAAATCTAGGTGGCAAATAAGGTGATAAGCTTATTCAAAAGCAAATTTTGCCGGTAAAAATAAATGTCATTAATTATTTTCTCGGCCGGCTCCATGGTGAGCGAATAAGAAACATAAATTCTACACAGAAATGTCAATAAACTGCTGCAAACATTTACATAGTAGCTACTTAATAGACAATGGCTGAATTCAAGGGTTATTAAAGTAACATTACGCCCGAGACGTAAGAGCAAAGATATCTCATTTTCAATAAGGAAACAGCTTCAAAAAAGGGAAAAGCGTTACCCAGTACACTAAACCCTATGTATTAGAAATTGCCTTGAAGTAGTCATAGTCACCTTAATATTAACAAGAACGATGTGCGTCATTCAAACAAGTTAGGAGGTCAAGAGGTAGACAGCCATCCATCAAGGAGCCTTTTGCAGTCAAAGATAATACCAAATAAGCAAAACTTGAATTTTTTCGAAATCGTCGCGTGCAAAAATAAACAAGCAAAAAGAACTAAAGCAATGACTTAAGAGAACGGTGCACTTCCCAACTCTTCCACTAACAGTCGCCAAATGCGTGAAAACACCTTCAATAACATCGGGATGCAAATGCGAAGAGATTGGTTTTTAGGTGTCTCTAGAGGCAAAATGTCAGTCATTACGATGCTACGGTAAGACTGTGAAAAACAGAGCTCTGTATAAGGAAAACCGGCAGAGTAAGATGATTTTAGGACTTACCTCGGAGATAAGACTTCACCCTTACTAGAGAATCAAATTATACTAGGTCCGAAAGGGATTAGTATTGGAGGAGTGAGATGGTGCAGAGGTTATTGAATTACCCTTTTAGCCTATATGAGACAACTGCGTTACCAGCGATAAGATAGGATCTTTGGATAGAAGCATTATTAAAGGAACGCATCCTAGATCTTTCATGTTGGCTTCCCGAGTTATCCTGATGAACATTCAGACTGGGAGTCTACTCAGAAACTCGTAAACGCAGAAAAAGACACTAAAGGAGAAATAACTTGTAAAAAAGAAAAAAACTCCACATTAAAGATCGACAAGGACACTTTCGACATAAGAAATACCTCTAGCTTACGCCAACGGTGCACATTAATTGGATTCTGCAGTTCCTCCTCCAGCGCCTTGCATCGAGTTTGTTCACGCAGAAGTTCCTTTTGAGCTCGGTAGACTTCTTTCTTCAGATCGTCCACCTTTGCTATACTCGCCTGCAACATGGCCTTCTCCCGTCTGCTTTTGCGAATTTCCAGTTTCAACACACGAAGATCCTCCAGACGTTGGTTATACTGCGTCTCACCTTGGTTTAAAATAGACTGCTGGATGCGAATCTTTTCGTAGAGCAGGGCCAACTCGTCGTTTCGACGCACCAACTGGGTGCCGAGGATGTCACGCTCGCTTATAACTTGGTCCAGTTCCTTTTTATGACGAGCGCGCTCAAACTCGGCCTCCGAAATTATTTTTAGTAGTTTGCGCTCCTCTGCCTCTTGAGATTCAATGTAGGCGCGGTTTTCCACCATGGTGTTCTTGATGTTTTGCAAGTCCATATTCATATTATCGCGTTCAGCCTCCACTCTCTGGCGTTCTATATTTTCTTGTACAATGATGGCATCCTTGGTGGAAATCTCGTCTTTTAATTGGGCAATCTGATGTGTCATTATGCGTAGTTTACGTTTCATCTCGGCAATCTCATCCTGAGCCTCAATGAGGTTCTTGCTGTAGAGATTTCGATCGCCCCGCACAGCTTCATAAAGATTCTGCTGCTGCTTGAGTTTCGTTTCAGCTTCGGCAATTTTCTTTTTAAAATCAAAAATCTGCATCTCACGGAGTTTCACCTCCTCCATATGTTCGAGGACCTTTTGCGTGAGGTCAGAAGCTTCGCTGATGTAACGATCTCGCTCACGTTCCAAATGGCAAATAATCTTGCGCTGCTTTTGGGCCTCATCCTTGTAATTAGAAATCTCCTGTTCGAGATTACGTTTCGACTGCTCATGCAGGCGCAAGAGAGTGAGTTGTTTTGCTGTCTGACCACTCATTTTGACAAGGTTCTTTGACAAGGCGTCGCGCTCCTTAGTCAGTTCCTCACAGGCCTTGCGGTCAATGTCCATGGCTCTCTTCATCATTTCCATCTCTTTCTCGATGGAAGCGATGCCGTTGCGCAGTTCCTCACGCTTGCTCTCCAGTTCACCTTTTTTGTCCTCAATTGAGCGCAAACGGCGACTGGCAGCTTCGCGTTGTTTCGTTAATTTATTGTTCTCAGCTTTGACGGCATCCACCTCGGACTCTCTTTGCTAAAAAGGAGACCAGCAAGAGGATACATGAATTTTTATAGCAGCGTCAAAGTAAGCAGGCAATCTTCGATTGCGACAGTCGGCAGTTAGTCAACATTACGCAGTTGCCCAGCTGTGGCTGATGGACTTCAGCCAAAATATTCATACATCAAATTTCGGCCTGCGCCTATAGGTCTTCCTACATACTGGTTGGCGGTTACTTTCTGAAAAAATATAAAGCAACAGTTCTTTAAAAATCTTTTGCCCAAGGCATTTCAATCAATTGTTTAGCGGAGAATACAGGGCCAAAATTGAAAGTCCAAGTGTATCTGTAATGTGATTATTGCTGCCTAATATAAATCGGTTTGAAGATTGCACCCTAGAGATAAAGTCCAGTTAAGAATGCCATAAATGACGCTCACTAACCACAGGCTGCATTCACGTCTTGGAGTTTAAGGAGGAGTTAAAAAGGATAAGGTAATGACATAAATGGTAATGAAACAGCTCCATATTTTTATCGCTTCCTTGGGCTGCAATATTACAAGAGTTGTAGAATCTTCCCAGCTTACCTAAGATGTGAGTTATAGAGTACATTTGCGTTAACATCTGTCTTATCGCTTTCCTACTTAAGCCAGACTGAGCAAAAAAAAATTCGCACAGGATGCCAAATGCATCACTTTTTTGCACTGACATAAAACTCGACAGAAATGCAAGACTAACTCAAGAATATACGGCGAATTTGATTTTCGGACTGGCAACGAGAAATCTCTTCAGGTCATTCATGTCACTTAGGGTTTGGTTGTAGTTTGACCTAAACAGTATTACTTGATCCTAAGGATACCAGTACTTCTTATTTACGAAAGTTTAAAATAGAACAAAAGTATTCTTGATGGCTTGTGTATATTTGATGGACTAATCCAGTGTTATTGTGCCAATAAGCACGAATGACCCCAAGTCATTCAGTGATAGCAAACATCACATGTATCTCAAACCTAAATCTTGTTTACCATGACATAGAGCTTACAGGTTTCCTTTTCTTAAGGAAGACGATGCGCTGTGATCCACCAGTATCCATAACTATCTCAAGTCGAGTTTTTAATGCTGTGAACTGTTAAGTTTCGACGAAAAGAGACTACTACTGACACACATTACAATTGCCGTTGAAGGGTGTTCATTTGCAAACGGGGGAGCACGGAGTCCGTCCTCATGCTAACGTGACTAACTGGCCTCATCCAAAGACAAGTGGATTGACCTGAATCGGCTAGTTGGTGACGCTTGATCATTCAATTGGTTCGTGGAAGATGCTATATCAAATGCGCTGGCCTTTAACCCTGATTTTATATCCAAAGTTGGATAGATAAAACAACTCGCCTTCACGTCAGCCGTAAGAAGTTGGTTTTCGCTGCGCACACTTTCAGTTAAGGCTATCTGTTGATCCAACTTTTGTTGCGCGTCCTTGAGTTTGGCATCGGTAACTTGCAGTTGACGGTTCGTCTGCTCCAGGGATATTTTAACCACTCTGTTCTCCTCTTCCCTGGTTCGTAGTTCCTGCTGGAGTTTTTCGATGGTCGTATTGACGGCCTTGATCTCCTCCATTTTGGCCTCAACTTCGTCATGAACCTCGTTCATCTCCCGCTCCATCCGTTCCTTCTTTCTGAGTTCGCGCTGAGCATCCACTGCTCGTGCCTAGATCATATTGAACCAGAAGTCCGTTAAAATCCTGAATAAAAACTGTTTTACAAAATTAAAAGCAAAAAACATATAGAAGGCCTAAATTGTGATACACAGCTTTAGTCGAGCTACGACTTCTATGTGAAAAATAACAATATTTAGTGAAGAAGACAAAAAACAGGCAGAACACATTCAGAAGACGAAAATGCATTAGTTTGATCCATTTTCTAAAATCTCCACCGGGGTATTTTGCTGAGTCAACTAAAATACAATAGCCCATTCGCTCTGGCCGATACCCTTGAACAGCCCGAAGTTAAGGTCATTTAAAACGTCCAAAATGATACATTAGAAAAGTCGTCATCTTCGTTTTCAGAAAGCTGTGGGAACAACGATAAAAATGCGCAAACTACATCAAAAAGAGAAGGTCTAAGTATATCTTGATTGGATACCGAAGATAACCTTCTTCACTGATTCCAGCCTTAGTCTGTCAGTAGACCCAAGCTCTCTCGCTGCCTAGTGCTCTTTACGGTTTCTCGTTAATTCTCTAACCATCAGCCCCATAGTGCACTCCTATGCGTCCAGAGATCACAAAAAGAATTGGACACTAGATACACAAACCATGACAATAGTCACGGCGGTTTTTACACCGATAGAATATGCGAATACAATTTGTAATACCATCCTCTTGAGCCTCTCTCATCGTAGACTTCTGCTCATTCTCTGGTACGAGTTAAAGCTGTTTACCTTCAATGATTTGCATACATTTTTGAAAATGACATACAATCAGCTAATGAACACAGTAGATTTAGGCCAACTGGGTCATCGGTCAATTGAGCGACTGCTACTCTGAAAAATGCTGATGAAGAGAAGCAACTTGTACATACATACATACAACTTGTACATACACACTTGCACGCGTACTCAGAGGTTACTTATGTCAATAGGGTAGTCACCCCGCTTTAATGGAAGGGGAATGATAGAATAATTGAAACAAAGGATTTGACGCAATTCTACGCAGATAAACAACAGTTCCTATGACATGAACACAGATAATGACATTTTTGGAAAGTGTGATATACTAAAAACACAACATGCCAATGTGCGTTCCATTGTTTTCTCCGGGATAACTTTTAGGCCACCTTTGTTTAACATTAAGATTAACCTTACACGGAGACAGCATCTAGCACAAGAGGTTATGCATAAGACTTTCCGAAAAACTGCCTAAATAAACTAAATCTATTTATGTAAAATAAGTGGTTATATCTGCTCAGCTTTCTTTCCCTGACTTGAAATGAAAATCCAGGTCACGTACTGGTTTTACTAGTCACTTTAGGCAAATCATATACGCGATCAGGTTATGATTAATTAGAAACTGACAGGATTCATAGAAAAAGGAGAAAATACTGGAGAAGGAGGTTTGTAACACAGGAATTCTCTTAAAATCCTAGTGCTGGCGCTGTGGCAGCGAACGTTAATTACAAGTTAACGCTTGCTCTTTTTCTTTTCAAACCTAACCCAAAAAGGTCTTTTGGTCCGGTGGGTTTGAGAAAAGTGGACAAATTAACGAGACCTGCGGCGTTCGAATGCAATAAATGTCTTTTAGTTGACACCCACACCTCTTTAAAAGTGGTAAAATAAATGGCTAAAAAATACCAGCAGTAATATTTTAGTTTAAGTTAATTCGCTGGAAATAAACGGAACAAGGTCCAGTTGTGGTTGACATCCCGAATTTTGTACACCTAGTTGTGTTTTTTTTGAAATCCCAATGGCAGTAAAATTTTGGAAAAGGGCTAAGAATGTGTTATACACAAAAACGACCCAAAACTCTAAAGACCTTGCAAAGCCAACATTATCCGGCCGTATTACTAAAAGACCAAGCACGATGTTGCACGATGCAGACTGTAGAATAAGATGAGAGGCGGAAATCAACTGGTTTCCGTCGTCACTAGATACGTTATCAATTTTTCAGCATAGTGTTTCCTTATTCTTAAGTGATTTCAAGCGCAATAAACTCCGCCCTAACTTCAAAGCATGAAAAATAATAAGGAGTTGGGAAATACGGTAAGGATAGTGTTTATGGAGCCTTAACAGAAACAATCACTGACACCCCAAATTTTTTTAGGAGTGATGCCGTTAAGTTCTATAACGATTTACATGTTAGAAGTAAGGTGCACTGACCATTACAATGAGGTATAAATGAAAAATCTGTAAATAACAGCACAAAATACCTGTATGTCTTGGCTTAGTTCACCAATTTTTGATTGAGCGTTGAGTATTTCACCTTGAAGGTTTGAAATCTGGGTTTTAGTAGCCTCAAGTTCCTTTCTTAACTTTATATTCTCGGCCGCCTGATCAGCTGCCTCCTTTGTCAATTTTTCCTTTGCCTTTGTAAGCTCGTTTAGCCTTTTGAAAGTAAGTTAAGTAAACCAGTTTGCTTAAGAGATAGGAAAATTGATGGCATGAAATGAATTGTTTGTGCATTTCAACATATACTGGAGTATGAAGTTAACTGTCATCTATAACATTGCTACTCTGACGCCCGACATAATATTATTATTGGAAATGGAAAAAGAGCTTGCAAGGGTATTTGGCCGTTGTAAAGTGAGGATAGCGTGATAAAGCAGAGAAGTGAAGCTAGAAATATTGTGGGCAGAGACTAGACATGGGAGAGAATATGTTTGGTTTTTGCATAAAATAGGCAAAATTATTAACTGGCGCATTCTGCTTAAGTGACCCACTGGTAAGGCACCTTTGCTAAGGAGAAATAGTGAGATTTAAAACGAAAAAATGCAGAACTCAATTTTAATATGACTGAAGAACCATATTCAATAAAAATATGTAAGATTGACTTTAGATCCTATTTGATATCAAGACGTCTTGGCTTATTGCTATTTAGTGGTCATTTGCCAAAGCCTTTTAAGTTGTCCATAACGTAAAATAACTAAAGGAATTTTAAGTTCGGGGAAGAAACTGATTTTGTATTCGAAAAACATCGTGCAGTATTCCGTTAAATGCTACAATTCGTTAGTCGCTGACAAAGTGAAATTATGAGCCCAGCTCCCCTATCTGTGTTCGAGCAAAACAGTCTGAAAAGAAAGGTCTAAATTGCCAAAATGAAGCTATGTACGAGGACTTTTGTGGATTATCGGTTGGCTACATGTATGTAAATCACCAACATAGGTCTGGTATCAGACAAACGAAGATCATAGCTGATGTATGAAGTTGAGAAAAGTGAAAGCTATGCTAGGCCGGGAGAGGTTTTTTAAGGGTTACCATTAGTTAGCAAATGCTTAGAACGTACGTGTCGGCGCCGACAACACCGCCTGAACCCGTTTCAATAATCTTTCCCAATGTGGCAATTTCTTCCTTCAAACCTTTAATTCTGTCCCTCGCCTTGCACTCTTTTTCATTGGCAGCCGAAACCAAGGCCCAAGCCTTTTCGAGTTCTTTCTTGAGCGCGATCATGTTGCTGGGATCATCGCTCGTAAGTTGTTCCGCCTGTGTTACCTTGACTTTGTTAGAAACGATGTCGGCTTTCAACTCTCTGCATTTTCTCATTAACCTTTTCTCGCTCTCGTGGGATTTTTCTAGAGCTCTCATAATCTTTTCATATTCTTCTCGAAATTTTGCCAATTCAGGGTTATTATTTAATTCTCTGACGACCTAATGAGAACCTGAACATGGGGCCAGGCAACATACATCGTCGTACTCTCTTTTCAAAGCATCAAAGGCTGAATCATCAATAGCCGGTTTAACGACACCCTTCATCAAATTTTTTTCCGCCTGAAGAAATACTAGCATGTAAGCATGACAATACCTCGACCATCCTTTTCGAATGTGTGCGTTACAGTAGTGAAGCAACAAAGTGCTGCTCAAGGTTACAATGTGCGGAAGGTAGGATTAAGGTTTGAAATCCGTGTAGCGCAGTTTATTTGCGAAAAAAGGATAACGTTTAGGCGCTTTATCGGTGGGTGAGCGCTCACTAGGTCCCTTTTCGAGCATTGAGTTGTTTAGGTAAATGAAGGATCGCAATGGGATATTAACAGTGGGATGTAACAATGCAAGGCAAGGATGCTTATTTCAGCTCAGTTAAGTTCAGCTTATCAAGGAAGGACAAGTCGCGTGGGCTGAATTAGTTTAAACTGGACACAATAGCGTGACAATGTTGGTGAGTCCCAAGGGTTGACGTCGATCTCTCATCATTCTTGTTTAATCAGAACCATAAATCTACTAGGATTCTTTCTGAGGCTTTTCATCGATGGGAACATTGCAGTGTCTGAGTGCAGGGGATTCCATGACTTGACTGCCCTAACAGAGAATAAGAAATTCCGCACCTCCAGCGTTGCGTGCTGAAAGCGCAGCTGTAATGGACGATATCATAGGTTGTTCGAGGTAGCAAATACAAAAGAATTCTAAAATACCCGGTCGAAATCTAATCCTGCCACAGTTGCGAATGCTTTTAAGAGAAAGTCGCGCGGCAACCTGTAATTCAAACGAATGAGGTTCAGACTTGTTAGTCGGCTTGCATGAGAAAAGGAGCTTTGACCCTTAGTCGCATTCGTTGCTCTCCTTTGAACTACTTCAAGATTATTTTGACGTTGGACCACCCACAGTCTCTAGGCTAGGATGCCATATTCCGAATGCAACCGCACGAGCGTTTTCACGATCCTACAGAAGAGGTTTGCGCCAAAATCAGCAAATCCTCACTTGATAGAGTGTTATAATAATAGTTTTTATTCAAGACCCGGGGCCCTATCATAGAAAGTACGTTTAATACTGATATTGGGGTTTTGTTACTCTCAAGCGACGGGTGGATGGTCTTAGGAAGTTCGTCGTCAGCACACAGTGATCCTTTTGGTTTTTTACGTCTCACAATTCTGCACCACAGTCCATGTAGCCTCTAGTGATCACGCATCTGGCTGGGTTGCCTGTCAATATGTAATATACATACCGATGTTGAAGCATACGAGTCAACCATTTGACCACTCACTCAACCGATTTAGTTTGACCAAAGCGGCATCCGATTTCTCTCGACCGGTGCATACAATCTGACGCCAGCCCACGAGGAAGTTTTCAATCCATGTGAGGAAGTTGCGCACGATCCCTGCTCTTTCCCTCTTGTAAAACAGTCCCTGGCTTGACACAATATCAAATGCCTTTTGTATGTCAATTAAAATAATGCAAAGCATATGCTTGTCGTCGGGGCTCCGGTCCAGTATTAGGGAGATGGCAGCAAATTTGTCGTGAAAGATCTTTCTTTCCGGAATACGTGTTAGCAGTTCGACAGACAGTTGTGAACTTCTAGAAAATTCACCAAACCGAGCTTTTCGATCCTCCCCACAATTTAACTGAGAATACATGTCAAGCTCATGAATCTGTAATTTGTCGTCGGTGCCCTGTTACCGCCCTCGTGTGATGAAGATATTTGTGTCAGATTCCAATCTACAGGAAGTGTATTAGTGCCAAGTGACGCCCTGGCATTCCTTTGGCTTTTCCTTATTGAAATATCTCTCTTCGTTTCCTCAACAGATTCCGACATCTATTTCACTATTTCTTAGATTTCGAGACATTATTGGACCGTTGGAATCCGGCATACGTCCTCCATGTTTTTTTCTTTTTGAAACTCCCTTTTATTTCCGATGTTAACGACTCGGGTCGCAAGACGCACGATCTCCCTTTAAGCGGACAACATTTATTTCCCAAGCATTTAATGGAGTTTTTAAGGAAAACCCAGGCAGCGTTTGCGTCAGATAAATGCGCAGGGTTCCAGTCTATCTCACTTATTAGTAATTTCATTTCGAAGTAAACCCCTTTTTATGCATTACTTGCCTTCATTGCTTGAATTTTGGTTGCAGAGAAATGAGTATGCTTTCAAGCAAGAGCAAAGTGATCACTTCTTCTCAGTGACGTATTAAAGGTCAAACCAGGGATGCCGTAGTCATCCCCAGTAGTTATATGGTCCAAACAGCCTTACTGCTGTCCATCGTTACGTGCTAAATAAGGAATTCGCCAGTGACCAACTGAAGAAATTTTTATTCGACTAAACCCTTCGATCGCATGTGGTGGATCGGGTCCCTATTGATGTCTTGAGAGTTGAAATCTTCAAGAAGTATTACGGGTTCGTTGCGACAGACTTGGTTTACCTCAGTTGTGGGCGCATTGTGCGTGCTATTCTGTTGTCCTTGAGGGCCGTCTGCAAGCACAATTAGGAGGTGCGTTTGGTTTAGTACTCTTATTTTACAACTCAGAATTTCTCAACCACTGCTTCTTTTTGGGTAGGACCATTCCGTGACTTAGATAAAGCCATCACATATGCGCATTGTGAGTTCCGTCTACATCCGTTTAAATCTATGCGGACAAGCTGAAATCCGCTTATCGTGACTTCTGCGTTTGCTGTCTGCCCAAATGACCATGTTTCTGAAAATTAGGTTGCAAGTGGGCCGCAATCAGTTTAATTTCATTCATTTGGTTGAATGGACTTTAAACATTAGTGTAAATCATTGCCATATCTTTATGTTCTCTTTATCTCTGGGAGTTATTTGTTGGCTCTTCTCCCTGTCAATTACAGTTATATATTTCGAATGACATCCAGTCTACTGCCTGGGTTTAAATCTACTAGTGTTTGATAGTACTAGTGACCTATATGGTTACCGTCAATCTAACCGGATGATCCCTTAGAAATGTGCGCTCCATTTCTGTGGTTTTGTTGTCTTCTGCTTTCAGATTTGTTTTTTCCCTCGTTCTGACGCAATTTTAGTACTTTTACGAATGTTCTACTTTCCGTTCGATCAATAGGAGAGAAATCCGGTCAAAAATGATTGTCTTTTAGTCCGAATATACGACAAAAGATTAGATATGCCTGCTACATGTTTCCCAACACAACTGTCGGCGGTCTTTGTCGCACCTCTTCTGAATTACTTCCAACTAGAGGCCTTGAACTAAAGATCTCATAGGTTTTAGCCACCTCTCCGGGTTCTTAAGCGTCATTCAACAAAATTTGGAATGTCTTAAGACCGTGTTTCGCCATGTATTTTAAGGGTTCATCAAGACCCTCAGGGATTCACTTGACTTCTAGACAACCAGGCCTCGTATACTGTTATAACATCCAGAGGCGGTTTGATAATGAAACGTTTTATCTCATCAGGTTTCAATACAGCATTGCGCATTCGCATATAAGCACCTAAACTTCGCGTCAACTGTATTTCTCGTTGCATTTGTCCCTGTTGTGGGCCTTACTGCGTTGCTTTTGACGTCATTTTCACTGGCGTGCATCGTTGCTTGGTGGGCTTCACTAACGTTCGCTTCCTCGGTAAGAACATTGGGCATGAACGGCTTAGTTAGATTGTTGCTGGACGCAGCTGGTTTTACAACGATGTCCGCGGTAGCTGAGCAGCTACCGTCGTCCTTAATACTGATGGTCGATTCAACGGAAATGTCATAATTTTCTGAACTTACTTCTTCCTGAAGGTAGCCAGGTTCAGCTCGCAGTCCTTCAGTCTTCATTTTAATCCAGGAACACGTCCTGACGTTTTGGTCGTTCCGTTGGAGAATACTCAGGTTGCAAAAACCTGTTCATTCAAGTCTCTGAGGCTGAATTACTTGGAGAGGATCAGTCTGACTTGATCTTCATTCTCCAGCATGATTTTGAGTGGGCGGTGTAGCAATGTTCTTGTCCAACCTTTATTTCCTCTTCATGGTCTGGAATTCCTTGAGAACTATTATTTCCACGTATGATTAAAGAAATCAGTTAGGTAATACCCCTGAGACACAGTTTTCAAGTTTTACTGCACTTGATTAGGACAAGCCCAAAAACTAGGCACTATTGGCGGTCTCGGCGCCCTTTTTGGCTTTCTGGGGAATTCTATTTATAGCGACGAGGACGACTTTCGGAATTGTCGATTGGGTTCAATTATTTGCTGTCAACTTATGGTCCCGAGGTACCCACCATTGTTGATTTTGATTTCAGACGTCTGTTGTGTTGTTTTGCATTTCCCTAGCCATGAGTTCCTTTCTTCGTACTCAATAAAATGCTCTATAGGGCCCTAAAAATAGCTGAGAGGACACGTGGCTGACCTAGCTATATCGCCTCTTGGCACAAGAGGAGTCCCATATTGCCCCTTAAGAAGAGCAAGTGAGGTGGCTCCTGCGGCAGGTACAATTTTCATATTATCGCTTAGGTCGTATTACGTAGAAATCGGTCTGCCTTCATCGGAGGTTTCGGTACCGCTTTTATGCTATTGCCGGTACACTGTGCCGAGGCGCCAGACTATCTTTCCTTTCCCTACCTGTTCCTCATTCTTGAACTTACTGGTTGTTTAACTGGATGAAAGGAACACAACACGACGCGACGCGCTCGGCATCTGTTGGATTGTCAGGTTGTTTGACATTTGATTGTTAATTCTTTGATAACTATGACCTTATCCTGATATCCATAGTCTGGGATTGACAGTTCTGTCCTTAACGCTCGCGAAAACGGTGACCTTTTGACGTTCACGCTTATACCTTTAATTTGTTGACTTTCTATTTTCATACAGTCCGTTTGTCTTCTTTCTTTCTACCATCATGACCTCTATAAATTCCAACGATGCCACTATTTCTCTCAGTGAACTTGTTTCTTCTCTCCCAGACTTTTGGCAACATGCGGCAGAACTTTATTTTTTCCGTATTGAGGCGAAATTTCATTCCGCCAAGATAACGCGTGAAATCGACAAGTTGGTCGAGGCCCTTCCTCCTACCATTCTTTCTCAAGTGCAGACACTTTTGCGAGATATCCTGACTGATGCTCCCTACACCAAGTTTAAGGCTGAACTCCTTCGCCTGACATCACTTTCGGATCGGCAGCGTTATCACGCACTGCTAAAAGAGGAGGCCTTAGGTGATCGCAAGCCGTCGAAATTCCCGCGTCGTATACTTTCTCTGGTTGGAAACATGGCCATCGACGACAAGTTCTTCAAAGAGATGTTCTTAGAACGTCTACGGACGTCGGTACAAACAATCTTGACCTCTGGCTCAGATGACCTAGACATATAAAAGCCTGCGGAAATGGCCGACCGTATGATGGAGGTTGACCGCTTGTCATCCCCGACGATTGCACAGGTTTCCGAGCCTCCCACCGTGTCCACCTCTGACCTGGCTGAACTAAAGACACAGATTGCCTAGTTGTCGGCGACTGTTGCCATTTGCGGCTGCGCCGACCTGCTGGCCCCTCTCGATGTCCCTTTGGCCGCGACCGTCATCGTTCCCGCTCCCGTTTAAAAGAAAACCTAATCGCCGGATTTTTGACAAAGATCGTTTTTCAAAACATGGCTGCTCACGATGAGCTTTATAAAACACTTTGTGCTCCACAATGTTCCCGTTCTCGGTCATAGTGAACAGCAAGAATTACTTTTCGAGTTCATTTGTATTGTGAAGCGACTGTACCTTAAATGTTTGAAACCTTTTCTGAAGTGTAAATGTACAAAATTATTACGTACAAAGAAGATCACAAGAGGCCCTGCCTATAACCCTTCCAAAATGCCAACATATAAACAAAATGAGTATGACTGGATTACCACTATAGGGAAAAAAACGATCGCCACTGAATGTATAAAAAGCAGGCAGGACGTCCAGTATGTGGCAGTCTATTACGGATTTCCTGAAGGGGTAAGTAGGCGGGTCAGGCATGACTGGCCTGTATGTGGTACTGAGTAAAAGGTTCGGAATGCACATCATCAGGACAGAATTCATGCGCCGGATTAGGCCATTCATGTCAAAGTGACGAATAGAAAACCAGTCTCTAGGCGATAAGAGCACAAATAAGATTGGTTACAGTCAGTTTCGTGTCCAGCAGAGGAGAGGGCAAGGGAAGGAGGATTGTAACTGGGGTCCGGGAGTGCAGTCAATGTTAGTTATCGGTGTGGAGAATGAGGTAGAGTGGACTAGGAGACATCAGCTGGTGTATTCCGCGTGCTGAATTTGGCATGAAGATGTCTTAAAAAGCCGATCGGTGTCGAGAATTTCCGCTGGCAGCGTGGGCAGGTCGGGACTGGTTGAGCGTTTGCGTTGCCAGGTGGGCGCAGGCGGGATTTGCGAGTCTCATGTTTGGCTTCGGCGACGGTGATGCGATTGGCTTCGTAGACCGCTGCACTCGTCTTCACTGTCCACCTTCAGGTCGGTCGATCTCGAGCGAGGTCTTCCCAGTTGGCCGGGTTGGTATGCAGACGCTCCAGGAAAGTCTTCAGTGTGTCCATGTATCGACGGACTTGGCCTTCTTGTCGGCGGTAACCCCTGGCGATATTTCCGTAGAAGTGGTTCTTGGGTAACCTCTCGTCGTCCATCCGCACAAGGTGGCCGCCCTAACGCAATTGCAGCTGTCTCAGCATGGTGTAAATGCTGGGGATCTCCGTCCGCTCCAGTACATTCGTGTCCGGGATCCTGTCCTGCTATCCCAGCTTCAGTATCCGTCGAAGACAACTGAGGTGGAGGTGATTGAGTCTTCGCGCCTGCTTCTTTGTACACCGTCCAGGTCTCGGTCGGTAGATAACTTTGCAGGTGAACTAATATGCATGGCATCTATGGCTTACTCCCGTTAGTTGAAGGCAGGCCACGACGGCTTGATTCTCTCTCGGTTCATCACTGGTCTTCAACACTACGAGGTGGCTGATATTCTGCTTTTATACCCTAACTAACTGATCGTCAGCTATTCAACAATGCCTATCATATGAAATGTATCATTCTGTATGAAAAGATACACCACCTTATGACCACAAATCCTTACGAAAAGCGCTACCACACATCACTAAATCGTCCTACTTTCAGTCCGCTTTCCTGGCTGCGGTCAGGGAATGCGTACTTCACGGCCTTTGGTCCCCAAACCAGACGCTGCATACATAATTTTCCAAGTAAGTACACATTTGTTTTTCCTGCCTACTTGCACACTGCCCCCAAGCCTCCATTTATAATACCGTCTAACTTTGAAGGCCAATCCACACAAGGCCTAGTCGCCACGGTCTAATGTGTCTCAGGTGAATTTTCCTACCTTATCCCGCAAACTTTACAAGCAGATAGTACCCATAAATTATCCCCGTAATTTACCAGCGGCAGACGATACCGCGATGACTATCATAGGTCGGGTAACTCTTCACTCCGTCCTCAGTGGTACACCCCTTACGCACCTACCCCTCGTATCACCGGATAATCCATGGACCCTCATCGTAGGGTAAGATTTTTAGGTGGTCATGACAGCATTATGCTCACCGAAGGTTGCCGTATGTCACGCTAAGCGACATTTCCATCGTGATCTCCTCCCAGTCCGACGACTCATTTCTGTGACTAGTTAGATGAAACTCCATAGTTTGACACGCTCTGCAATTTATCCTACCTCATATCAAAGACAATGCTAAAACTTTTAACTTACAGCGGGGAATGGTTTAGTTTTCATCGTGGCGTATTGCGCTGTCTGCGCACTTGCCTCCTTTACCATCTTATTAAGTCAACCCACCGGCACATGTCGACAAGACCCCGTCAGCATACTCTCTGGCAGGTGTCCCATCTACTCCCCTGTACAGGTTGCAACATCAACCCTGTCTCCCATCCGGGAAACTTCTGCCACCATTGGTACACTCCCGAATGCACATTTTCACAGGGTCAAGTCATTTATTTTGTCGTTGGCCACACTGTTGACCCCCATTTTGTTCGGTTTCCGAGGGAGAGTTGTAGCTGCGCAAGCACGCATAAGTCTTCCGCTTCTGCCACCATGCTGAGCTATGAATGCTGTAGTCACGGCTACCGAGAGGCCGGAACATGCGCCCGTTCGGTCTGTAAAACAGCCAATCATATGTGCCCGCAGACTCTGTAATCGCCCAACCAACTTATCAACCTGACGCCAACTGGCCCTCATATGGCGCATATGCATATCCGCGACAACAATGCCCCAATGGACAGACTTCATGCGCAGGTCCGGGGTCGGCCGTGCGACGTAGGCTCTAACCAGCACTTAGCTCCTGCGCAGAAATAACAACCTCCACTGGTGTCTCCTCTCCTCCGAACCAAGACTAAGCCACGATTATTGTGGCGCTCCGAGTGTACCCACTGTTTAGGCGCCACAAATTGGTAACTCTGGCGTGATCTAACTACAACTGTCAGAAGTGGCTGAGTTCAATGAATGTTCCTTCTTGCACTGATCTCCAAATTTCCGTGCGCCACTTGATCTACCTGCGACAGAGAGAACGCGGTTAGCGATATCCTGCTGTGAAGCAGAATGAATGTCATTGAGCATGATCAGCCCATCGAGTTCAGACCATGGTTCCAGTTTACGTTCCGCAGAGCAGCCTCTCAGTCGGTGCTAGCACTCGGATGAGTTTCCTAATATCCGATATCTTGCCTTCGATATCGTTATCCATATCTCCTCCTTCAAAACAACAAATACCGACAGGACTTCCGAGTTTGCCGTCGAAGTTTAAATCAGTAATTCAACCATAAGATTCCCACAGTCTCTCTCATAATTTTGGCTCTTTCTTATTAACTGCGACCGCCCACAGTGCCAACAACACTACAGTTGCGGATGCTACCTTAACTTCTAGTACTGACCCGATTATACCTTGCTCTGTAAATCATTTTACCAGTATATTCTCCTTTCGTATTGTACATCTGAACTCCGGCCCGGGAAGGAATCATTTTTAGTGACCCTGCTCGAGGCGCCTACTGCATCGCTGCACCTCGGGCATATAATTGCTCGTGTACACCAACGGCAGCAATTTGTCTGGCATTCTGAAATCCTGTCTGATGCTCTCATTGCGCCAAGCCGCTCCTTGAACCCGATGGTCATTGTCTGGTTTATGACCAAGCAGCCTCAAGGCCGGCTAGGCGTGACCTCGCTCAAGTCACCCTGTCCCTTTGGCACTCGAACGCCTGCTCTTGCGACGCTCCACGTGCGCCTCTTGCCCGGTAGCCAAATTGTGCCAATCTACCCGTTATTCATCCTGTAGAGTATGCGATGCTCTCTCTATTGATGTCCAGCTCCTCCCCTTCTTAACCGGAACCTGTCACGAAGGTTATGGTGGCCAGGTTCTACTTATGGATTAAGCTGTTGCAACGGGATAAAGAGTTGACTTAGTACAAGCCTCGTACTCGCTGTCCTTGGTTCAAACCCCACGGAGACCGCCACTCTTCTTACAAATTGGTCGAGGGAATTAGGCAAATGTATCAGAATCCACATTAGTCCGAAATTACCATTCCAGTATATCTTATCTTTGTTGGTAATGACTTTTGAAACCAAGGTGTCCTTGTTTCCTCTCCTTTCCTTCATGGTCATATTCGTGCTCCCAGATATGACCGGGCTTCTTTTCAAAACACGACTGATTTCTCTTTCTCCTCTTATTTAATTGTACTATCTGACAATACCATTCATTGGTATAACCCTGAAACAAGTCAGCACACCCCACAGTGACTCATCTCATATATTCAAGCATATTTATTGTTTGCTTGTAGTTGAAATACAGTGCTGTGGCAAACTGTACCCAGAAATATGGGTTTTTTTCAAAAGAGAGGCAGTTTTCCCCGTTTCTTCCCATTTTTGCTCGCTAGATAGCATGAAGCCACCTACCAGAACTCTAAGCCTGTGGACTGAAGACAAAACAGACTTGTCAAAGTGCTCAGTGAAATCAGGACAAATCGTTGAATATCCTTTCATGTGGAATATAGGCTACTTGCACAGCCGGTTGAAAAGCGTCTAGCAGGTCTGCATATGGAATATCCAACTTGAATTTGGGGAATCGATGGTGCGACTTACCCGAAGTCGTATGTCGTTCTCTGGGCATTTCGGACTGTCTGATGTGACTCACATATTATCAGATACAATCTTCCAATCTTGCTAACCAGTTGGCAAGTTTCCTACGCTTGGTGGTTTGCCGACGGCCTAAGAATGACATACAGAACATAGACCCCCTAAATGAAATCTAGACATGAAAGGCATTAGAGAAGAATGCTCTGTTTACCTCAGAACGCGGCCTCCTGACCTTTGTCAATTACATAAATTAGGTGGGCTAATTCATGAAATGTAGACCGAAATTCCGAAATGCGTTTTTGTTTCGAAAAGATTAATTAATTAGGGTTGTAAAACTAGTCAGCCTGCAGCATAATTTTATAATATTTCCAATTCCCGAATAATTTTGAACCCGCTCTACCGTTACACTTGGATTTAGGGTTTCCAAACTACAAATCGTATATTTTCCGCGTACAAAAATTACACATTTCTCTACGGTACTAACGGAGGACCATATAGGGTTCATAAAATTTAGCAGTGTATTTGATTCATATTGCTAACTTTACAAGCCACATTGGTAAATGCAGAGACAGGACGATTTATAAACGGCCATCTCACGGCCTTTAAAAGTCCCATAATTAGAAACTTTTTAAAAACCGAATAATGTCCCTCTTTCGAGTATAAAATTAGAAGAAGACGTAAGTTTCTACCGAATGAGCAAAAGAATGAATATTTTTATGCATGTTCTCCATGAAATATAATTGGAATTTTAGGGATATCGGAAATCAATGAGTAAAATTCCTGTCCTTTAAGTAGTTATTTTTTTACAGAGTGTAGTTTTTCGCATGCAGTCAGAAAGAAGTTAATTCAAAAGTCGGCATCCTGAGGTAACTGAAATATTACAGAATTATGTAGCAGGCTTACTAGTTTTACAACCCTAGTTAATAAATCTTTTCAAAACGAAAACTCATTTCGGAATTTCGGTTGACATTTCATGAGTTAGCCCACCTACTGTAAATTAAATATACACAAGCCTTGGACTTGCTGTAGGGTATACCAGCCGCACCAAGGCTGTTGGAGTTTCACAGCTAGGGCGGATGAATTGTGAAAAGCTGCCAGAAAACCTGTTGATGAAATGTTCTACATTTTATAACTGAAGATTCTCATGCTTGATTTGCAGCCGCTGGTATTTAAACACCCGAATCCCTAGAGAGTCTGAGAATCTTATAATCTGGCGGCTTTAACGTGTTCGGACAGGTTACTTTGACTGCATTCGAAGCCAGAAGAGAATACACCTTATTTTACGTAATGTGCGAAACATGTAAACTGGAGCCATCCTCCCAAGAACATTGTTATATTCTATGGTGCATTGCCGTTTATTTTTGGACTACTCTGTGGGCGCAAACACAAATTACAAACTTCACCGGAAGAGATTTTACAATGAAATTTAGCCGACTAGCCTGGCAGCTCTCTCAAGGACTAAACATTGTGCCCTTTGTGGTACTAATTCAAATCGAATCCAGAGATTCTAGGTAAATTTAAACTTTATTTTTCGGCTACCTCACAACATCACGCACGGCAGTTTGAGATACCGTGTTTATACAGGAGAACCGACCATACTGGCAAACCTCTCGTTATTTTCACTAACGCAAAATGTCGCACCTACTGCCCGGTGTCAGTAGATTTTATCTACTTATTATTCGTGGCTTAACGACCACCCGCAGGGGCCCAAAAAATAAATCACAAAGGCGAAACAGGAATAAACGAAAATTCCAAGATGATATAGCAGCACTCCGGTCTTCGCCGAACGGACAAGAGCAGGTAATGATGACATGAACGCATTTCACTTAAAATGCTGACTACCTTCCCATCACTCCGTGCACCATCATCTGACGTAGTGAAATCAGGAGAGGAGAATTGACAAGCTGGGGTGTCAGTGGATAATGAGGGCCAACAGCGCACTATATTTGCACTGAACCCCTCATTGTTGGAGCTCGTCGGTCCATCACAATGTTTTGCTTCATATGGCCATCTTAGGCTTTTATAGGAGGCCACGACTTAAAACAAAGATCTCCTGGTCTCCGTTTTTGAAAGGAAGTTAAAAATGGATATTACACTGACTCCAGTCGGGCAGAGTAACTTACTGAGCGGTCATAAATGCATGCAGACTAAGCACAGAGTACGAAACGCTAGTTTGTTGCTCATACGTCACCTAAACTTTGAGGCCAATTCCTTCTGTATTTAATCTGGTATCAGTGTAGAGGGCCTCGCAGTTTGTAGGATAAGTCACTCAGACAGCCATAAGGTGTCCGGGCTTCTGTGCAGTTCATTTACGAATAGGAATTTATTCTCCGCCTGTGTAAATTTGAAGCAACTTTTCTCGCAAAACTGCCCAAATTCATCCTCCTTCTTCTTTCTCTTCTTCTTCCTCAATTGCGCATACAGAGTGGGATGGACTGGAAGAGAAGGCAAAACCCATTACGCGGTAGGCTTCTCCCACGGGCTCGGAACTCACCACCGACCACACGATATCAGCGAGAAAGAGAGCACACGCCTACAGTAGGCGTACACAGTGGGGGAATTTGAGGGAGTGGGAGCCGCACCCACACTAAATGCCAGGGCCAAATGTCAGCGCTGCAGCTGTGTAGATTTTGCCCCTCAAGTGGAGGCGTTGTTGCAAGGTAAAATTCAGGAAACTATAAGAGGAAAATAACTTCGTTTTTTAGCAAGGACCCTGCCCACAACGAACTTCGAAATTATGCGCTGACTTCAGGGAAATAAAGAAGCATTCATAAGTTCCAACAGCGAAAGCACGTAATTCGGATTTCAGATATATCCAAGGGGAAGTTAACGATGTCAGCCATGTTGTTCACGGTTTCGGCAAGCATTCGCTGACGGGATAAAGGACCATATTCGAGATCGCTAAATCTGACTCAGGGCAGTGAAATCACTTTGAGTTTTTAGGCAGTATGGCTTTCGTCCTCAAGCTCCCTATTAATATCCGAAAAAGCACTAGCACCGATTCTTACAGCAGCAGCAATAATAACAGAAAATAAGTCATCTAAATACCACGGCCAGTGGAGTAGCACGCGATGACTGGAATCAATCTAAAAACATGCTACTGGAAAACGGGTTTCACAGAAATCTACCAGTAGACAGAGTTTTCTATTGAATCCCAGGAAAACCGGAGGCTTAGTTATATCGAATCGCCTACCGAACGATCAAAGGAAAATAAGGGATATGTTGCAATTGATTGAGATGTCTTCAGCTGAAGAAGTTGGACTGAGAATTCAAGACAGGCAGATAAGGCAGCAGAAGAAACCGTTTCTTCGTAAACCACACTTATAATAGCAATTATCTTTATACTTGGGAGCAGTCTTCAGGTGCGAACGAAGTAGGAGGGTGCACATGTAACCGATAATGATCGAACAGAAAAAAACTCCTGAAGTGGAAGTTAATGTGCCGTTGAGGATGGCAAACGTGAAAGTAGCCCTCGAGTTTACAAGATAATGTGCGAGTCGAGGGGATTTTCATCGGAAGAAAGTTTCACTCAAGGGACTATGACAAACTGGATGAGGACTCGGCCATCCTCACATTTCTTGCGGCTGTCAGAGGCATCTGGTAAATTTATTCTGACAGAAACGCCCATCAGGTATGCAGTAAACGAGGAGCTTCATCATTTCGGCTAAGAGTAAGACAGGTTAAGGAGAATGATAACGATGATAGTTGACGTGGAAGGCCATCTCGGTGGATTCATTGCACAAAGTAGAGAAGCTAACTCCTCAAGCAGATTCGAACTATGTATGTATGATCTTAGCAACTTTACTTAAGTCGTACTAAGCTTAAGCGGTAGTTGGTAAAACCAAGAGACGGTGTTAGGTGGCGAGTGACATGATCAGTAATAAGCAGATATTGCGATTCTTGTCACATAGAGGAGAACGTACAAATATACAATAAAGTAAATATCTTCAGTCTCTATTTCTAGACCAAAGCGATGGGGTCGGGTAGTGACTTTTTTAATATTACTTAAATGACAGCACAAAAAGGTGAAAAACTTTAGATCCCAAAGTTCCCTAAAAAATTACTAGCGCCACTGTTACTCCTGTTGGGCTGTCGATCATACTGCAGCATGCGATCGATACGCCTTATTTAGTGAATGCACATATAACATCTATTTTCCTTATAAAAAGCGGCTGGGGCTTCTTAATTAACCTATATCGGAGCGTTTGTCTTCTTTCGTCTTCTTGGGATACTTGAAGTCAATAATTACATTCACAAAGTAGTTAAATATACGCCAGTACTTAGTTATTGAGCCACAAGTCTTATTTGTTAACGGCATCGTTGATATGTGGCTTAGCATGCGGTAGAAGTCTCCCTTACTGGTATTTGTCTTCAGCTCGTATAAAGCATGAAGCTCCTGTCTCAGCAGCAGATAAGGCGATCGACTACGCCCTGAATGTCACAGTCAAACTGTAACAAACCATTCATGACGCCCGGGAGAAACCCCATTTGTGAGTCGTGTTTACTTGAGTAAAGAAGTGTTGGAGATATTGTAAGGGCAACGCGCGCATGCAGAATGGACACAGTTCCAACACGTTTCCATTATGGGTGCACCTTCGTATTATACATTGGCCCCGTCGGTCATTTGGGAATCCATCGTAATGCGGCCAGCATTAAGGTGCCACACGTCCCTGCATACAGCAATCACTACAATTCCACTTGTTCACCCCGTGCCGGGATATTTGGATACGGCATGGCTCTTTTCGACCGTATGCACCGTTGCAAGTGTTTTCACAAAAACACCAGGATTCACATCTCGTCGAATGAGCCGCAAGTTCATAGGTGACATCATTTCTTGCACTGCTGCACATGTTAGGTTATTCGTGCCCGGAGCGGTCTCCCAGTTTCTTCGACGTATTTGCTTTGCCAGCAACTGCATCAGATCCGACAAAGGACTCCAAATGTTTACTGCCGTGCCCGTGGGACTTTCGGTCTCTTAACTGACGCCTAATAGCTACCTCCGGTCTGTATGCGACTCTAACTGCAAGTGGTGCCAGAAGGCGGCAAACGGCCTCCGCGACGTTCTTGATGGACGGAATCGCTTGCCAACATTTGGGGTCGATGGTCGACCCATCATCACGCCAACATCCAACATGGGCGGATGAAATTTAAGCAATTAACGTCTCGCATGCCGCTCATCAAGCGATTAGCGCATAAGAGGGCAACCATTCACGAAGAGGGGGAGTCGTCAATTGTCATCGGTGTGCAGTAGCCTAGCAACTGTTTCCTATAAATACTGCAACTTCCCTTGTATGAATTATCCCTATTTGATTCCGTCTCTGGTGATGGGTTCGAGCGCGCATCCGGAGCGTCGAACGAATAAAGCTTTTGTGCCAACGATCGCAGATACTTCTCAACTACTTCCTAGTACTCGAATTTTCGCTTGTATTGACGATTTCTAACCTATAATCACGTCGAGGCCCTTTCTAGCGCTTGAAGTTAAACAGCATGGAGGTGGTCTGCCTGTGAAATCCAAAGTTGCTAGGTCTGCGGTTTTTGAAAAAACTGCAAGTGCTGTAAATCATGGAAAACCTATCAGGATAATGTGTGGTTAGTGAGAGTTTCCATGAAAAGAATGCACAGGTAACCGGGCTTAACGGCAGATGGGAAGAATCAAATGGTTTCGACCAATCACCCAACAGAGGTCGTGAGTGGGGACGAATGTCCGAATTTTAAGTGTGCGTATGAGTTGAAAGAAAGAAGACGAGATAATGCCATCTAAATAAGAGCAAAAAATAAGTGGTTTGATTTTTTAGGTGATTTGTGTAAAATATCTGATTCAGTAGAAAATTGAAAAGTTAGGCAATAAAACTAGATAAAGACGTCTTTATAATTTGTTGATGATCAGGGATTCTCGGTAACGGGATTCCATATTCCTGATTCCCTTTGTCAATTAGTGGTATTTTTGGCGTTATACATGTATTTGAAGAAGAAGATGGGCTCAGCGGAATGGGTTTATTTAGACGCTGACGTTTCGATTGGCTTGGTCGGCTCTCCATTGTCAAAGCGTAAAATGCGCTTAATCGACCAGAGATCCCAAGTGGCGTGTCACGTTGGTCGGCCTCGTGCTGATCGATTTTTCTGTCCTCTGGCTGCCTCGGCCTCTCGGGGGATGGTTGACGGACGTTTTATCTGCGGGCTTTGTGAGTCACCACTCCGTCGAGGGGTGATTGAATCTTTGTCGGGTGGTCGGTCAGACGGTTTTTCGTCTACCTTACCGACTAAACTCGCCGTCGGACTGTCTCCGTATAGCCTTCTTAAGTCCGGTGCGGTTGTTTACTCCTAAGCTCTGCGAGTGTGATGACGTAGGACTTTAAAAGCTGCAGGAAAGTCCAGATGCCTGCTGGTAAAGTGGGCATCGGAGAACCACGCCTCGAGGGTTAGCCGTTCTGCTTTTGTGTTGCTCCGGCCTATGATAGTATCTGTCTGGAGATTGAAAGTGCACCTAGTTTCTCCAACGTGTGTTGCTAGTTGAGAGTTTGGGTCTAACCTCCGAGTAGCCGATTTGTGCTCTTGTGGGCGAGTCTGAAATTTCCGCCCAGTTTCTCCCACATAGTTGCAGTCGCCCTCATTGCAGTTTATTTGGTAGATGACTGCTGAGGTTTCGGCGGGTGGCAATGAGTCCTTAGGTTGCATCTGACGGCGCCGAATTGTTGCCTGGGATCGGTGGGCTATGCCTACTCTGGTGTGTTGTAACAGTCGATAGACCGCCTCAGACACCCCTTTAACGTAGGCAATGACCCTCCAGACCTCGGGTTGTTCTTCCTTTGGCCGTCCTCTGTGCGCCTGACGTCCGCTTCTCGATAAAATGTCTGGATTAACCATTGGCCGCGAAGAGGTTCTGAACGTACAATCGTTCAGCTCTTTTATCTTTTGGCGTGCTGCAGTGCGTTCCAAATATTTAGAAAAGAGTTCGAACACAGTTACCTTTGTGAGACAGAGGATAGTTGCTGGTAAAATGTAGGATCTGTCTCGTTTCGGTGGATTTTCGGAATACTGTGGTTTGCAGTTGTCCAGTTGTACACCGGTGCATAAGCACGTCAAGGAAGGGCAGTTGGTCGTTTGTTTCTGCTTTTCCATCGTAAATTGGATATTTGGATCAACCGAGTTCAGTAGTGCCTTTAGGTTCTCAATGTCAGTTTCTTTGATAACGGCGAAGGTGTCAGTGACATATCGAGCCCAGAACACTGGTTGATACTTGGCGAACAACAAGTGTTCTATCCGTTGAAGAACTACCTCAGCGATTAGGCCTGTTAAAGGGGAGCCCATAGGAGTGCGTTTTATGTGTTCGTCCATTTGTCCACCAAAACTGTAATAGGTCTTGAGGCAATATCACAGAAGCTTGAGCATATATATATATATATGACCCATCTGGTAGACCCCAGTGGCAGCCGCACAGCGACGCATTACACAGGCAGTATGTTACTACCGACAAAGACAATGGAGACTGGAATGGCTATTTCTGGCTTATTAGCCGTCGCCAGCCACTCATACCTAACCCCGAGTGAGTTCCGTAAGAACGATCGGTGAGCGCCCCTCTATCATTGTATTTTCCCGATCGAAACCGACGGGACAATGAGCCCGTAGCCCAGTGGTTAGAGGCGTTAGAGTTCTTATTAACAGGTCGCTAGTTCGATCCTCAGGCGTTCCACACTTCGGAGTACCGACGATAACCGAAAAGAACGTGCCGAGCCAAGGAATGAAGTCCAACCATTCGAAACAGAGGTTGATGGACAACCATTTCTTAATGTCCTCGTATGCCGAAAAACTGATGGATCCCTTCACACTTCAGTTGATCGCAAAGAAACATATTCCAAGCTCATCCTACATTTTGAGAGTAACCATCCCATCACTCACAAGAGGAGTATGTCTACAGCCTGATAAACTGAGCTAAACACGCTGTTCTGATGAAGAAAGTTATCAAGTAGAAATGAAATATTTTCTCAAATTATGTTCCAACAACGGGTACCCACGAAACGTTGTACGTCATGGCATGAAACATGACTTCCAACCGAAAAATATTTCGAAAACTACGGTCACCCAAGCACTAAAAATATTTACCTGGCGAACTCTCCCATACGTGAAGAATATATCTGAACTCATCAAAAGACAGCTGATAAAGCATCAGATGCCGTCTATTGTGGCCAAACGGGGAAATCTGCCTCCTCCCGCATACATGAGCATCCGTTAGCGGTGCAGGTGGCTATGCACACACTGGACACTGGACACAACTGTGCATGGGAGAACACTCGCATTGTTGGCGCCTGCCCAATAAGGAAAGGCCGCGAACTCCTGGAGACAATGCACTCATATGAGTCATGCATCAATCGGCTTATCGATTTAGATGCCACATACAAATTTCTCAGGGAAAAATGGAAGCGAGCGCAGCCATTGCCAAGGGGATAACGAAAAACCATTGACGCGCATTGGCGCAGGCTTCGGCCAACCACAGAATCACCTATTCGACACGGTTAAATAGTTCACTGTTTTTGTACACAACCCAAAAGTCTGACGACCAGATGGGGAACCAGACACGAAAATCTACGCATTAAAGGTTATTCCCTTTCCAAAGAATCTTACTTATTTTTAATTAAATTTTTTGGGATGCCCGTTTTCCAGCATGGGTAGAAGGGCACTCACCGATCGTTCTGACGGAACGCACTCGCTCCGTTGTGCGTTACGGGCTCTCCCTCGAGCTCAACCAACAGCCGCACAGCGGCGCATGATACAGGCAGAATGGCGTTACCGACAAAGACAAAGGAGACTAGAATGGCCATTTCTAGCTTATTATCCGTCGTCAGCCAGTCATACCCAACCCCGAAGCGTAGGACACCTGAGGCTCGAACTAGCGACCTGTTAATAAGAACTCTAACGCCTCTAACCACTGGGCTACGGGCTCATTGTCCTGTCGGTTTCGATCGGGAAAATGCAATGGTAGAGGGGCGCTCACCGATCGTTCTTACGGAACTCACTCGTTCCCTTGTGCCTTGCGGACTCTCTCTGGAGCCCAGCCAGCAGCCGCTGGACTCGATCACTTGGACATTAATGAAAGCGTGACAAATTTTCGTATAAAAATCAACGGGATGATTGTTCGTTTCAGTGGCTGGCTGTTTCAGGGTAGGAATTCGGTTTTAGCAACCTAAATATTTTACGACGACTAAAGGCCAGAATCACGAAACAAATGCCTTAACTGCATTTTTGAGGCAGTTGTGCGCAAAGATCCTTGACAGGAATTCCAAACCAAAGCATAACGTTATAAATTCTTTGGAATGTTTTAGAGTTGTGAAAACCCCATAGCAGTAATCAGAAGACGAGGTGGCGAGCATACATAGCTTTCAATAAATTCTCGTCGGGCCAGTACAATTATATGGGAAGGAGAAAGAAGTACAAACGCGTCAGTGATAAGATAAATCGATTAAAGTTCGCCTTAAAACACAGTCTGAG
>CACRXP010000446.1:234596-246762 GCA_902702965.1 Spirometra erinaceieuropaei | reverse complement strand
CTCAGACTGTGTTTTAAGGCGAACTTTAATCGATTTATCTTATCACTGACGCGTTTGTACTTCTTTCTCCTTCCCATATAATTGTACTGGCCCGACGAGAATTTATTGAAAGCTATGTATGCTCGCCACCTCGTCTTCTGGTTATAATTTCTGTCCTGTAATCAGATTATCTCGTCGAAAACATTCTCTTCAAATCGGACTTTGACGTTTACAATCGTATGATGTCGGTTCTGTACGAAATGTAAGAGTACCCAATTACTGCTGTCAACGTCTCAACGGTAGTTTATGGAAATGCGCAATAACGCTAACTAGAAGTGTGGGATAATTTGTTATCCAAATGGTGGCTATAAATCTGCTGCCACATATAATTTGTATTTCTGGTTGTCAAGGTGTTGCTGAAGTTCCCACAAGGCTATGCACAAACGGAAAAAAAACAACCGGTAGCCTTTGGCTGCTAGTGATGTCTTCTTAACCCTGTTTTAAGATGGGCAAGCAGCGATTTCTCTCATCAATCTGACAGAACACTATATGAGAGTCAGACAGCAAGCGTGGCAGAAAAAGCGTGAATGGTTATCATTCTTGACGCAATATAGCATGCATTTTGTGCCTTTATCTGCTATAACAATTGCGAGATTTTGTTTTTTTATGCAAGCAAAATTACTCGGTCCTCGTGGTCAGTACTGTGTGTATTTTGCCCCCAAATCGGGCCACGCAGTAGATGCGCAGGACAAACACAGGGGCACGCCTTGCTGTGATGCACAACAATAACAAATGCCACGCATGAGGTGTGGTGGCACGCCTAGGTGCAGGCCCACATCGCGCCAGTGGCCTGCACTCGATTCCGCTTCTGGTCTTCTTGAATACATATTGACATCGGGCGCAGGTGGATGAGAGAGGTATGAGTGTGGTAGATGTTACGAAAGTCTACCATTAGTAAGAATTAATTCTTGCGAAAGTCACCGCCCGTGCTCCCACCCTGTTGTGGAGCACACGGTGACACCGTCAGAATCGGCGGTTGAATTGTCGCGTGTGTGCTGGGTTCCTAAAATGGACCATGCGGTAGACGTGCCGGACTAACACGGGGCTACATGGGAGTTCAGCATGTATTGTTGGGAATGCGCACCCGTGAAAAATGACAACACTCGGGGTATGGTGGCAGGCCCTGTTGTGGGTTCACATCGCACCCATTTTTATTGATAAAAATCCTGATCAAATGTTTGATGTGGACCTGGAGATATTGTGGTACGCCTAGGTATGAGTTCTCGCCATTCTTGCCACCTGCGTCCTCTCCCACCTCCGGTCTTCTTTACTCTGAACTGACACTGGAATTAGGTGGGAGAGGAAGGGGGAGTACGGTAGATTCGGCGCGCATCAGCCATCACTTCAAACTAATTTGCGTTCAAGTCACCACCCCTGCTCCAACTCCACTGATGAGCACACGGTGGACATAATCGAAATCAACGGTTGAACTTTCGTGTGCACAGGGTCTGAATAGCGGACTGAGGATTCGGTCCAGTGAACCATTTTTAATTTGGCCTTTATGGTGCTCTCACATTCGTGAACTTCGTGTCACCTACTTTTCGAAATCTGGGACATTATGCTGGTGGTCTAGGTCGTGTGTAGCACGCTCAGACTCGCTACCGTAGTTCCGTCGACCTCTGCACCTAACTCCAGCGTCTAATGACAGACCGGTTCGGATAGTCGACGGATGAATGGGAGGGGAAACAGATAATGAGGTCGACTCTGAAGCCTCCAATCCCACCACACATCAGTGCACCCCCCGGCTAAAATAAATTTTACACTCTTTGAAACTATCAGGATTCTCCTACAGTTGCGCATGTAAGGCTGCCAACTGCCTAGGTAACTCACTTCTCTTGGTCAATCACGTCTGCATGTTGAACGGCTGACTAGTGGATTGAGAGTCATGTTCAATGGCCCCTCCTCTATTTGGTCTCTATGACATTCTCGCAAACTTGACTTCCGAGTCGTTTCCTTCCTAGGGACCAGGAGGGGTGTGATACGCGTGGGCGGTGTGTTTAGCCATGTCAGCCCCTGTGGCCCTATTCCATGCCCGGTCGTCTTGACTCAGTCTTGTCAGCGCGCCCAAGAGGATTAGAAAGGAAAGACTGCTGCAGAGGTTGCACAAGTCGCCTATCATTATAATCTAATTCAATCGCAAGTCACTGTCCCTGTGCCCAACATGCTGTTGGGCACGCACGCGGTGAACAAAAGCCGTCAGTCTAAAAGGTTATTTTAATGGAAGCAAGCATGTTCATTTATGTTCCCGTACTCAAGTCTTTTTAAGTCTTTTTTGGTTTCATAGTTGCACTTGCCCTGGAAAAATCCGCTCCATAAGCTCCAAACCTAGTGACCGTTCGAGTGTCATTGTCGACAGCGTCTACTGTGTGCCCCACAACAGGGTGGGTGCAGGGACGGGTAATTGCGCATGAATCACCTTATACTGATAGTAGTCTTTCGCCGCATCTTCCTCACTCACTCTCCCTCACTCACCTGATCCCGGTGTCAGGACAGAGTCAGGAAGAATGGAGGCGGGAGAGGGCGCAGGTGGCCGACGCGGTGTGAGCTCGCACTTAAGTGCGCCACGACAGCCCCTCGTCTACGCATAAAGGACCGGGACTTCACGTGACAAGATAGGCAGGCGGCTCGAACTCCAACAGAATGGGAGCGTCACAATGTTCACATTAAGAGGGAGCTGTTGTAGCCTGCCTGTTCGACCTAAAAGGAAGACCGGCTGTCCCATCGGTTGGTAGCCTTCCAAGCCAAGAATTTTAGTGTAGCGTGGTTGGCAGACTGTTTATAGTGAGGAATATGCGCTGAGACAGAGAGAGAGGACCGGTTTCATACTCACTTTCTCTCCCAGACATTTGTTTACCGTCAGAGCCGGTTAGCCAGCCGATGCGGGGATTGGACTTAAATGGCTAGTCTGGGCGCACCACATACCTGACCGGACACCCCCACACGCATCACCAGGATTTCACACAAAGAGGATGGCTGACTCGGACCTCACACGTAGGAACGCCACAGAGGCCGAAATGAGAAGGGAACATCGCAGTGAGACTCTTAGTCCATCAGTCGACCACTCCATGCAACCACGCACTGGACTTATTGTGAGGCCTGAGTTGAATCGTCAGCTGGCGAGTTTCCAAGTCACGGCTTTTAGTGCGTCGTGGTTGCCTTTAGCGCATCAGATTGTTTATGTCGAGTAGGAAATTTAAAAATACACAATCGGACTTCATTCGACACCAGATGGAATGGTACTGTCGACCAAATTTATTGATCAACTCCTTTTACAACAAACTGCGCCGTGGTTGACGTTTTTTCGATGTTCGGTAGCGCTGTGTACGCTACGTGACCTAAGCAGAGAGAGAACACACAGCGTTGTTTTGCGTTTCTGATATTCGAGGTATTCACGTTCGGTCTGGAGTAATATTCGGGTTTCTGAAAATGGGTTTGCAATGTGTCCTCAATTTAACTAGGGGAGGAAATCAGGTAATTCCAAGCTTTTCTTCCTCGAGTTCATACGTCTTAGCGGATAGCACGTGCCACTGCAGCTTTGCAAATTTTTAATGTGCACATGCTAGTCTGTGATGTTAGTTAGGTCAACATTTTAAGGCTTGCCAGTATTGTCAAATAAACCCTTCTTGTTTAGTGGATTTGAATGTATGCGACTCTTACTACAAGTAGCTGCACCAGTCCCACCGCAATTCTTCAACGAGTGGATATGCCGTCTTGCTGTTCCGTTATCTTTTCGTTCAGACTGCGGACCTAATCTTGACGGTTAATTCGTTCTCGATGCCTGTGAGCTACTGCAGCTATACAAGGCACGCATAACTCCGGGTTACCGCGAATGAAATCGTCAAGTGGAAAGAAGAAATCGTGCGTTAACTAATAATCATAATGACTGCGTAAGAACATCTTTCACGTGATTGGAACAGGCGCCTTTCCTGCACCCTGATGACTACCCACGTCTGCTTTTGTACGATGACCGTTTGCACTTTCAGTTTGTTAGCCGACTGTCATTTTCCCCTACCCATGCCAGACGCTTACACACCCGTTAATTACGTCGCAAGCCTGAAAAACTTCTGTGTCTGATTCATAACTTGGCCCATTCACAGTTAGGATCTGGCTATGAACAACAGAATGTACACACGGAATCCCTAGCGAATATGACGACCTAGTGTGGTATTATCCACCCGTCTCTCTGCTGGGCACATGATCGAATGGGAACGCACATAAGCAGTTCTAGACGCTGCACACCTGACCGTCTCTGTACTACTCGATGCTGCCCACTCAAACTGACTGGTTTTAAACGCACAGTTGGACGAGCTGAGACCGTATTGAGGATGCTCGCCCAATGTCATGCAGACCCGTTTCAGTAGTACCAACGCCATTTGTGCCAAGGTCTGCTAATGGATTGCAGTGAATGACACGCTGACCAGTGGCCCTGGTGAGAAGGCCGCTCATGAGTGTGGAAAGATGTAGCAATAGCAACCACCAGAGAGTTTGTTTTGGTGAAGCGACGTGGCAGTTTTCGAGAGATGCGGACAGATTGGAGTGATCAATACTGTTTTTTTGTATTGTCGTGCCTGTTGTCGATTCATCAGTCGTGGTCTCGAGAAGAAGCTCCCAAAACACACAGTCAGAAGGGAGTTACTCAACTGCTATATCACTGTTTTGGCCGTCAGGTTGAAAGATGCGTATAAAGTCAATGGAACTCCTTCATTATCACATTAAACATCCTTGGGTGTTGTAATGCACCATTGCTCGTGGTTGGCATTCATGGAGTGAATTTGTTGCACACAGATTTACCGGCGCCGTTATAAGCAGGAGGCGGTATAAAACAGCTTTGTTAACTTCATCAACGTGTCCCTCCCAGATGGGAGGAAAACTCGGCGTTGAAAAAATGAATACAAACGAGGGTGATTTCGAAAAGAACGTGAAGGCCGAAATCGAAGGAGTGAGCACGTGCATAGAATTCCGTCCAGCATCATAAACTTCAAGACCCTGGATGCGGTGGCCTAAGAACGAGCCATGAAAAATTTAAAAGTTTACAGAAAGTGGAGACCATACATGAAGGGCAGTCTTGTGTAACTTGCCATCACCAGCCATTTATACCATAAATTCAATCTGATGGATACTTTTACTTGCATTTGAGTGCAGTTTACTTGAAACTCAACGCGGCGCCACCTTTCGAATTTTAGCTATTCACTAATTGCTCCTGCAAAGTAAACCAGCACTGCATATTTCAGTCCCGCTTGTCTTCGACAAAAAACTCGTCAAGCGTTATTACGACTGCACAGCATGAGACAGTAGTCAGTGGCAAGGGATGGGGCTATTTCCGTCATCGACTTTCATTGGGGAAGTGCTAAGTGGATCACGTGGCAGAGCCGCTTGAAGAAATATTAACAATCGAGGTAAGTATTCTGGCTTAGTTAAGCTCATATTTTTCCATTCTATGTGTAAGAAAAACCACAGGAAACAGAAGACTACTTGGCGAACATACGTTTGCTTTCGACAAATTCTCGTCGAACCAGTACATTTATATGGGAGCGGGGTCGAGTAAAACATGTTATTGATTAGAAAAATTGATAATATTTCGTCTTAAAACAAATGCGTGATGTGGAAATATGGAGAGAGGAAGTGAGGGCGAAAGGGTGCCGAGAGCTGCATGTATTTAGTCTGCTTTTGAACACAGTAAGCGTGGAATCTGTCCGAGATTCTTCTGCGCGCGCAAGACCGACTTTCGTAACCTGATTGTGGCCGCTTCTGCCGTTGCTAGCAGACGCTGGCCCGATAGCTTAGACTAGCTCTATAAGACCTTAAAATCGCATGATGTCATTAACAACATGGACAAGAATGACGCTGTGTATGCTCCCAATTTCGCCTTTTTCAAACCATGCCTGGAGTGGTTCTTGTATTTTTTGTGTAGGGACTGTTCTGTGCGACTAATACAGTCTTAGAAACTTTAACTTACTCCCAGGGCCGTCTATTCAGATTAACACGGAATGTTAACATGTGCAGCAAAAACATATTCCTTAAATTTAAGTTTGACTTAGCTATCCAAGACTTCTCACTTTGACTAGGCCGACGCCCAAGCACCCAAATGAGGACAAGATATACATTGTCAGTTTGCGTTGATACAAGTTAACATACTTACTAACATGGTAATACGTGTGTGGTCCCTGAAAAATCAACTTCCTTCAGGGAGTAAATATAATAAGTGGGTGCATGGTTTCTGCAAATATATAATTTAGAAACGGAAAGGGTAGAAAATTTGCAGCTGGAGCAAAATGGCGGTATATCTATGACCTATCGGTTGTATGCCTATACTTGTAAAACAGAGCCTAAAAGCAGACAATGTTGACGTAAATGGCTCCCGTATCAAGATAAAACCAGCTTTTTCGTCTAAGTGAGAAATATTTTCAGTAGTTTTCGGGGAAGTGTAAAAGCGTGTCAAACGTCCCATTTGCTTCTTTTCCTCTAGCAAAAATGCGAAATGCATAGACACTTGCCAGAAAAATACCTCATTAAGGCGCTTTTTAATCAGTTGACTTATTGCAGGGTTTTCTTTGACCAGGAGGATATTCGCAGCCTGCCTTCCTTGTGGATGTTTACTTTTTACTAGGGTTTCGTTTTTAGATGAGTCCACAAAACACGTAAAATACACAATAAACCACTATTTACGCAAACCTTTCAAGATATATCTTATTTTAATGTTAACTAAATAGAACGAAACCTGTCTTCTAGTTGGTCGATTGTGGACAAATAAAGACTGCATAAAATGAACGGACATTTCAAGGACGCTCCGAAAGTAAGCGGAGTCCGCCGTCGCCACAAAACACAGTAATTTTGCGGAAAAAGGTCTTCTGACACATAAGAAATGACATCCCTACGGTTGCACTTGCTAATTATATTGCAGCATCTCAGTCACTGGCCGTCTCTCAGCATGTGACCTAGTACAAGTATACTCTCGTGACGTTCCTATCAACGATATCAGGCGAACTTATTGTTGCCTTTGCCAATCGCATCTCAAGCAATACACAACTTTAGAAAATTGCGACAAATTTTCGTGAAACCACTATTGAAACTACTAATGAACTGCATGTCGTTGGCCAGGCATTGTAATTAATTTCTTACAAATTCTTGAAAGATAAGTAAGTGAAGACCGAACAAAAAACTATTTTAGAAGTTGTCTTGCCTATGTTGACTTATTGTCTCTCTCTCTCTCCATTTAACATGGACCGGCATTATCTTCTTCTAACACTTGAGCTCACTTTCATGAAAAAAGTTTTTGCGTCCTGGTCATTCCCGATTTTCTCAGGAAGCCTGTGTTGCCAAACATGATGACATCATTTCTAGTACTTCTTTTGTGTGTTCGGTTCACTAGAGGCAGCTGATTATTTATCGGAAGTTTTGGTCGACGCTCTTATGTTTGTTCCGAATAATTAGAGGTTTTTCGTACATCTGCGCACATTCCATGAAGTAGGCCATCTGTTTTATTTGAACGTCCACACATTAACCTCTTTTTACTAACAGTTTCCGCCCTGGAAATCAGTTGCGAGTTCTAAATCTTCGGAAATTGAAATATGCGCATTATAAGAATAGTACGATACTGCCAACAGGCGCACAAGTATATATATATATATATATATATATATGGAGGGTTAGAGGCAGAGCCCTTGATGACCCTATTTATGTACAATGCTTTCGCAGATTCGTACTCAAAAATAAAATTGCAGACACTTACAATGTGATCGAGTCACATTCTACAAGGTGCCGAGTACTGATTAGAATTTCTGGTCACATAGCAAAGTTCTCTGGACTTCTACAGTTGTTTAATGCTAGCAACATGAGGACGCTAGAGATTGAAGCAGTTCAGATTTTATCATTTACTTTTGTCTTATTTTCACGGAGCACACTTAGCAGTTAGATTTTGGCTATATGTTTTGCTTGTGAAAAACAAGCACATTTGCACCGAATGTAATCAATTAGTCTATTTCACGAACCCATGTTTTTTTGATTTTTTTGTGACTTTTTCACAACTACATTTCCTTACATGTCGATTTCAGAGGTTTCCTTCCGGTGTACAACAAACTGGGTTAGACGGTCCAGACGGCAGAATCCTTGACATGAAAGGGTGTGTTTTTCGTTTCTTGTCTCTTTAACTGCATTTAATATTCCTGAATGCTATTTCAAGTTTCCGTTTTCTACTAACCTAAAAATGTTCGGGATAAATTCTTGAAATATAGCTATACGAATGTGTTTGTCATTGAAAGATATTTCTATAGCTAAATTAGAAGTAACACCATGCTCAGATCACCAAGGTACAGAATAGGTTACGGTCTCTCCCGCTATCGGAAACATCATGTACACACATTTTAATTGCAAAATTACTGAATTTACTGACGGGCATGATCGCTCAGTTCAGTAATCTTAAGTTGTTACGCGTAGGATCAATAGTTTTAGATAAGGGGATTCCACCACGTGATTTGTCAAAATGTCTAAATAAAACTATGGAGACAGAATTTAAGTGATCCTGATTAATGCCTTTATTCCCTTTGCTTATTGACTTTGAGGAGGATTGATTAATTGCACTCTAGGAGGCTGAAATCCAATTGTCAGTGTAAATCTTACGAGTGAAGGCGTTCACTAAACTGACGTTGGTCGAAGCTGCAATAGCTACATGGGTGTTTGTGGTTAACAATAAAGCAAGAAGTGAACTCGCACTCAGGGGCTTAATGTGTGGATGACCGTTGGCAATTTAATATAAAGATGACTTCCCCAAACTGATAACCGCGCTTTTCAACTCCCATGTGATATACCAGATAATAGAACAATAATCTTGTCCTGCGGGCAGAAATAATTGAAAAATACGCTTTACCCCAACAAAGTTCGTGCTTTAGGCAACCAGATAAAATCTAGAGTGTTTCCTATGGTACATATCTGTTCCACTATTCTTACCGCTTGAGATTAAAAGTGGAAGGGCCAGCCGTGATGTACCGAAAAGTTGTCAGCAAGAACATTTTACACGGCCAATACAAAGTTGAGGGATGTTTAGCTACGCATAATTTCTAGTTGTATATGATAAATGGAAGTACACAAACGTTCGGGCTGATACTGTTTGATAAAAAGGGCTTCGGCCAAAACGTATTTCTCTATAGAAAGTGAAACGGAAAAGTACGGACCAAGACGATTTGCTTTTATTTGGAGAAGACCACTGGAAATCCTGAATGAGATTGCCAAGTGACTCTAGTGGCCACTCTAAATTCATCTGTTAAAATATATGCATAAGAGAGGGTTGAGAAGAATAAGGAGGACTGGGATTGCCATTTCTGGTATCAAATATTAACAATTACAACTGATAAGACAAGGAGTTTATGGGATTATTATAATAAGATAAAAGATTTTCTGACTTCAGCCATTAGGAAGGCATGATATAACTTTTCGAACTTCATCCGTGATTTCCGTCGTTCTACTTCGTTTCCATATGCTTCTGTTGGCTCAGAGTTCTGAAAAACAGTTTACTTTAATCTGTTGCACTTATGATAGCAATTACAGGAGTGGAAGGATCTAAATGGGCGGGTGATGACCTAGTCATATCTGTACCCATGAGGAAACAAAGCGGATTTCTGGTGTCCAGGTATTTTTTTATGAAGTGTCGACCTTTACAGGCTGACAGTGACCTTTACACATTATTTTCTGATGCCATTTTGCACAACTGCATAAAAATTCAAAAACTGCTGTGTTGTTTATGTTAGAAAGAGAAGGCCTGGACGTTTCTGATCATTTTCGTGGGGTATGAATACAAAATGAAGCCAGTCACCCGCTTGAAACCCTGATTTTGGAGTGGAGGTCCGGTAATGCTTAGAATTCCCCCTTCTTCCATTGACAGTATAGAGGGAATACTGTCTTGCTTCTAAAATTCTAAAAGGACTGAATGATGTGGTGCAGTTTGGTGTCTTTTATGAATTAGCATACATAATGACCATTCATAGGCACATGTAAAGGCTAAAGCAAAACACGCGAAATTTGACATATCGGACATTTTCTTTTCTTGTTGGCATTACGGAGGATGAAAAAATTTTCCGGGACTGGTTTTCTTGGCGGAAGACACTGTAAACTACAAGATGAATTCTTATATCTTTACTTGGTGATCATGGATCCTCATTAAAATAACCTCCGGTCTGTCTGCTTTGTGTGCCGCTGCCCCATTCATTTGGAATAGGTGACCTCGATTGATCGCACCTACTGACGTTTATTTCGACTCTTGATTAGCACAGATGCTCAGGCGTCAAGTTTCCGACAGGACAAACCCACGCTTTTTTCAGTGTGTGATACGGCAAGGATTACGTATGTGGCCGTCGAGGATGTGAGGTCAACTTAAACCACGCACAATAATTTCGTTTCGTCTAATATCAGATGTCACGGAGCTGTGAGGACTAGTTTATTCTGTACACAGGGCAGGTTGCTGTAAGTGGCCAGGTTGCTGTAAGTGGGCTGTTTGCATGCAACAGAGATGAGCGTCCGTTCACGGAGAGTGTCAGTCGCGGTGTGTAGTTTACGCAGGGGTGATAGTCTGTGTCAGTAGGTGGGGGTGACTGGCTGAGTGTTGTTCATGAGATTGGACGGATTAGGGGGACGCATAATCACAGGGGCACATGGGTATCAAGCCAGGTCGTTCGACGTGCCAGAGGTGATAATAGTTTGTGAGGGCAGTCGGGAGTCACTGCAGCTGGACAGGAGGGGCCCCAGTTCTAGCCGGCGGGGTTGATCGTGTGTCAGCGGCCTGTCAACGATAGTCGCGGCCATCGACCGACAAAACGGAGCTGGAGAAAAGGGGGACTGGAGCGGCTGCTACAAGTATATGCGCGGGGGGAAGAAAATGATAGCTGTCGTTTAACAAATTCACTAACATTTTAACTCTCCTGCTTTGACAGTTCGACCATCGGTTTCGATGATGTCCACCGTGTGCCCCACATTTGCAGCAGCAATGGGAGCAGGGACGGTGACTTACGCAGGGGTTTATAGTGTCAGTAGACTTGCGTAGCATCTACCTACACTCTCTCCTCCTCTCTCGCCCGAGCCCGGTGTCAAGACAGAGTCAAGAAGACCGGAGACGAGAGAGGCCGCAGGTGGATGGCTCGGACGGATCCTCACCTTGGCGTTCCAACACACCCCCTGGTCCACACAACAAATAACCAGGATTTCAACCAACACAAGAGAGATTTTGAGACTGGCACGGTCGAAGCCGCACCTGGGCGTGCCGCCAACGCCTGGATCGGATCCCACACTGTGATGGGAGTGCCATAAAGGCCACATTAAAAAGGAGCCATTACAGCCTGACTCTCAGACCGCCTCCGGTCGAGGAGGAGGTCCAAGTTACCCCGTCAGTTGGCAACCTTCCAAGCCACGGCTTTTAGCGCACCGTGATAGCTTCAAGCGCGTCAGATTGTTTATAGTGAGGGGAAAATGCGCTAGTCGTCGACCTCACTCTCCCTTCCCACTCCCACACCCCAGCCGCTGTCCGAGCCGGTCAGCAGACTGGAGTGGGGAATGGGCGCGGTGGCTGTCATGGTCGACTGACCATGACTGCGCGCGCCACGGCACGACCTGGCCCCCCATAAACACAAACACCAGGATTTCACACAACGGGGTTGAACGGCGTGTCTCTCACTTGCGTGAGAGGGCCGTGGAGGGTGCTGTTTCAGCCCGTCCACAGCCCACCAATCCGCCACTCCACGCAACACACACAACGCGACGAACTGCGTGAACCGAGAGCGGGTGTCAATCAGCAACCTTCCTATCCACGACGCTTGACGTGTCGGGATAGTCTCGGACTCAAGTCACCCGTGCAACCGAAGCCGCATGGGGACCGAGTCGAGATGCACACTTCCCACTTGCGTGGGAGGTGGCAGTTGGGTGCATGAGGTGTGTGAGTGTTGATTTCTGGTGGGGTGATGGTGATGGTGGTGGTGGAGGAGGTAGGGAGTGAGTGAATGTGTGATGTGGCCGGCGGTTGTCTACCGCAGGTCGTCGTGGATGCGCATGTGGCCGAATAGGCCCATGCGATGCCTGAAAGTGCGAGGACAGTGTGGGCAGTTGAGACGAGCTTGGTGGGTATAGGTGGGTGCTCCAGGCACTGGTT
>CACRXP010000446.1:202549-234206 GCA_902702965.1 Spirometra erinaceieuropaei | reverse complement strand
GACGAGGAGGAGGAGGAGGAGGATGGAAGTGGTGGGTCAGAAGAATTGTCAGATTTAGTTGGCGGCGGAGAGGAGGAGGAGGAGGAAGAGGCGGGCGGGGGGACGCTGGTTGGTGCCGTTCGAGAGGCGCAGTTAATCCAAAGATATCCAACAAGTCCGATTCGAGCCCGGAATGTCCGTTGATATCGAGGAAACGTTGGAAGCGGTTGTGCGGCGGCGTTGCTTACTGGGCGAAGTGGTGATTTGCGGGCTTCACGTTTCGCTTTGGCGGCAGCGATGCGGTTGGCTTCGTATATCGCAGCGCCTGTCTTCACTGTCCTCCTCCAGGTCGGTCGATCGAGTGCGAGCTCCTCCCAGTTGGTCGGGTTGATTTGCAGGCATTTCAGGGAGGACTTCAGGGTATGCTTGTAACGGCGAATCTGGCCTCCTTGACGGCGAGAAGCCGTCGCGACGTCTCCGTAGAAGAGTCGTTTGGGTAGTCGCTCGTCGTCCATGCGCACCAGGTGGCCGCTCCAGCGCAGCTCAATTTACCTCAGTATGGCGTAGATGCTGAGGATTCCCGTCCGTTCCAGCACATCAGTGTAGGGGATTCGATCCTGCCACTTTAGCCTCAGGATGCGACGAAGACAACTGAGGTGGAAGTGGTTCAGACGACGTGCCTGCTTTGCGTACACCGTCCAAGTCTCCGCTCCATACAGTAGCGTCGGCAGGATGACAGCCTTGTACATCTTCAGCTTCGTGCTCAGTTGGAGACCATGACGATTCCAAACTGTGCTTTGGAGGCGACCGAAGGCTTGACTGGCTTTGGAGATCCTGTTGGCGACTTCGTCGTCGATCTTGGTGTTGCGGGAGAGAGTACTGCCCAGGTACGGGAAGTTCTCCACCACTTGCAGTTGGGTTCCGTTCACGCTGATTTTCGGCGGCGCATTGGGGGCTGTGGCTGAGTCGGGTGGCGGTTGGTGCATCACCACCGTCTTCTGCGTGTTAATGACCAGACCGAAGTTCACGCAGGCGGCGGAGAGCAGGTCCATGCTCCGGTGCATCTCCTCTTCCGAGGTGGTGTTCAGGGCGCAGTCGTCGGCGAAGAGGATTTCGTGAACGGTGGTTGTGGATACGCGCGATTGGAAGTGTATCCGTCGTTGATTCAGCAGGTGACCGTCCGTCCTGTAGGCGATACGGATCCCGGGGCGTTCGTCGCGGTAGGCGTCCATCAGCATGGCAGAGAACATAAGACTGAAGAGGGTAGGCGCCAGTATGCAGCCCTGCTTCACTCCATTGATCACTGCGAATGCCTCTGAGACAGCTCCGTTGTCCGCGACTCGCGCCATCATACCGTCGTGCAGCTGACGCACCATCTGAGTGAATCGCTCCGGACAGCCGAATTTCTGCATGATCTTCCACAGTCCTTCACGATTCACCGTGTGGAAGGCTTTCGTCATGTCCACGAAGGTAGAGTACAGGTGGGTCTGCATCTCCTGACACTTCTCCTGAAGTTGACGGGCGGCGAAGATCATATCCGTGGTCCCACGATGACGACGGAGGCCGCATTGGCTTTCCGGCAGAAGGCCCTGTTCCAGATGGTTATTGAGGCGGTTGAGAAGGATGCGGGCGAAGATCTTCCCGGCGATGTTCAGCAGGGAGATGCCGCGGTGATTGTCGCAGACTTGGCGATTCCCTTTGCGCTTGTAGAGATGCACGATGTTTGCGTCTTTGAAATCTTGCGGGACTTCACCTTGACGCCACATCTCCTGGAAGAGCGCAGTCAGGTGATCCATCAGTTGGGGACCTCCGTGCTTGTAGACCGCAGCAGGGATTGCGTCCGATCCGGGTGCTTTTCCGCTGGAGAGCTGCTGCATGGCCCTGGAGAGATGGCGGGAGGTCGAGGTCCACGTTGGTCTCCACTTGCGGCAAACGCTCGATGGCGGCGTCGGGGATGATGGAGGGGCGGTTGAGGACGCCTCGAAAATGCTCGGCCCATTGCTGCAGGATTTGCGTCTTCTCAGTTAGGAGAGTACTGCCGTCGGCGCTGAGGAGAGGAGCAGTGCCCTTCGTCGGCGGACCGTAGACGGCTTTGATTACGGAGAAGAAGTTCTTCCATTCGTTGCGGTCCGCGTAGCCTTGGATCTCCTCAGCTTTGCGAGCAGTCCAGGCGTCCTGCATCTCGCGCAGTCGCTGCTGAAGGTGGCGGCGACTACGGTAGAAGGCAGCTTTGTTGTCCTCAGTGGGGTGATCTAAGTAGGCTTTGTGTAGGCGGTTCTTCTCAGCAAGCAGATTTCTTATGGCGGCGTCGTTGTCGTTGAACCAGTCCTGATGTTGGCGGGGAGCGCGACCGAGGACGGTGAGCGCCGTCGCCTGGACCGTGTCTCGCAGTTGACACCAGCGGTTCTCCACGGAGGCGTTCTCGGCAGCGGCTTCGTAGGCAGCGATAGGAAGGTTGTCTAGCCGTTGATCTAGCTCATAGCTGAAATGAGGAGGGTAAGCGGGCAAAGACAACAAAGCAACATTCACCTTACCTGGGGTCGCTTACCTTGTGGTCTCCTGCGAGGCTGTAGGCGAATACGCATCTTCGAGATGACGAGGCGATGGTCGGTCCACCCGTCAGCACCCGCGATCGCCTTCGTCACCAGCACGTCCCGCTGATCTCGCCTCCGGACGAGGACATAGTCCAGCAGGTGCCACTGGCGCGACCGAGGATGCCTCCAGGTGGCCTTCTCTCGCTCCGGCAGACAGAAGAACGTGTTCGTCAGGATGAGGCGGTGTTCTGCGCAGGTGCGGAGAAGCAGCAGACCATTGTCGTTTGAGCCGCGGAGACCGTGGGGACCCAGCACTCCTCTCCAGGCAGTATGGTCTGTGCCGACGCGGGCCTTGAAGTCACCACGGACAATCAACTTGTCCACCTTCGACACAGTCGCCAAGAGGGCGTGCAGGTCCTCGTAGAATTTGTCTCTGACGGCGTCGGGGTTGGTCATCGTCGGAGCGTAGGCGCTGATGATGGTGGTGAATTTGCCTCCCCAGAGAGGCAGGCGGAGGCTCATCAGGCGATCGTTGATGCCCTTCGGCAAACAGGGCAGTCGTCCCACGATGTCGTTCCGAATGACGAAGGCGACACCGGCGTCCCGTCGCTGTGTTCTGGGTCGACCGCTCCAGAAGAAGGTGTAGCCGGCACCCACCTCCTCCAGTTGGCCTTGTTCGGAGAATCGGGTCTCGCTGAGTGCGGCGATGTCCACCTTGTAGCGCGCCAGTTCTCGTGCCACTAGCGCCGTCCTCCGTTCCGGTCGGTTGCTCCTCGGATTGTCTAAAAGGGAACGAACATTCCAGGCTGCCAGACTGAGCGGACTCACCCTGCCAGTCTGGTGACAGCGAGTGGGGCGACGGGAAGGAGATGGAGAAGGTGACGAAGGAGAAGAATAGGCAGAGGAAGAGAAAGAAGAGGTAGGATGAGGAGGTGAGCGAGTATTGTTGTTGTTATAGGTATTGTTGTTGTTTCGATTTTGATTGTTTCGACCACGATAAGACGTCTGCGGCCCTGGCTAGCCTTGGAGACGGCGTGGTATCCAACAATGTTTAGGCCACCTTTTCTAGGCCCTTCCCCTCGTGGGGGCTGGCAGTTCCGCCCCTGTATCGGGCTGCCCATGTGCCGTTGTGGCACGGCCGAACTCCACTATGGGACCACGACTTCGGGTTGTAGTGGAGAGCGACTCGAATTCGCCGTAAGCCGCGGTCTCCGAAGGCGTAGGTGGGCGCGTCAAGGCGATGTCGATGTGGAGATCCATCCCGTCACCGGCTGTCCAGCGGCGTGCAGAGACGAACCACGTCACGACGGTGCCGACGCAAGGTTCCATCCGACCTTCCATCCAGCGGAATCCGCAAACCCTGTGCACACGGCACAGCGCACAGGGCCCCCTCACCTGGTTTAGCCCGCCGGTCGAGACGGTTGCCCGGGGTGTGGCCGCTGAGCAGAGTCCAGCTACGTGGAGCCACAGGTGAGAGTTGAGTGCCAGCAAGTGGACGCTAGGCGCAGTCTCACCTGCAGGCAAGTGAGCGACCACCACGACCATTACGTGAACCCACCGCTGACACCCCTACACCCCTCTCCTGCTTTACTGGCAAATGACGTACGCATTCCATCTGACGGTGTTTTGAGCAATTTCTAACTACCTGGCTGCTTTCCGTACCGAACCTTTTTTTAATGATGAGCCTTAATCTTACCAAAAATTCACGTGTGAGGATTGCAGTACAACGAACAAATGTGGACATTTCAGTAGCGCAGAATCCTCTGGACGGTACAGTCCAGTGAATGTCATCTTGCCGACGAAGGGCCAACCAAAATCTCTACCAAACAAGATCTACTTTAAAAATATTGCAGGCAGTTCTGTATAGTTTTTCCTTACCCCGCGCATATACTTAAAGTTAACATGTGATAGGGGCACGAATCCGGACATCAGTCCATTCCTCCACACACCCTCCCTTGAACCTATGGTTGCCCGCGATGTTCCAGTGAATAGAACAGGTGCTTTCCTCAGGGTTGCAGTGTCAGGTTTACGATGCATGTTCTGCATGCACAACAACTTGGCAGCTCGGGTCCATTTATCCTGCAGAAAATTCCGTAGGGCATAGCAGCGTTCTTTCAATACAGTGGGTTTTGTCCAGGTAGTTTTGCGAGCGGAAGTAATCTGGCACACGGTTTGCAAAGTCCCACCGCAATGGGGCTGATTTTGTTATCCTAATTGTATTTAGAGATCCAGGTGTATGTATAAGTGAAGAAGAAGAGTCGAGCACCGGAACACTGTGTTTATTGTCCTGAGCTTTCAGACTCGTACAGGAGTCCATCGTCAAAGGTAGAAGCAGCAGCAGCAGCAGCAGCAGCAGCAGCAGCAGCAGCAGCAGCAGCAGCAGCAGCAGCAGCAGCAGCAGCAGCAGCAGAACAAACGACAGTTATAAGGCACGTTGGCCAATCATCGACCGACGACGCAAGACTGGAGGTGAGTATGCAGGGCTCTGTACGCCGGAACCAAAACAGATCGATAAATCGATTGACTGAGTTCACATGCGAGGCCCAGGCTTCAATCAGTTCTCGGTCTGTTTTGGTTCCGGCGTGGGCGACTATTTTGGTGGCTGCGATGATAAACTCGTGACTCATTTCGTAAGTGTGAGCCGCCACTTGTGATAATGCGTCGCCTCGTCGCACAGCCGACTTATGCTCCTGTATGCGCGATCCGAGCATGCGTCCAGTCTGTCCTGTGTAGTTAAAAGGACATTTTTGGCACGGAATGCGTTAAAATACTCCATATTGCCCTTAAAGTTTTAAATGGTCTTTTATTTTCATGACCCTGTTGCGCATGGTGGCTTTGGGATGGTGTGCAATTCCAACACCTAACTCCGCAGCAATGCGCTCGGTCGCTTCTGAAACGCCCTTGATGTATAGCAGAAAATGCCATATCGGCGGAGGCGTTGATGTTCGAGTTCTCTGGCGACGACCGCGTAGGCCGCGACTTATGAGTGCCCTCGGATAGCCATTGTGCACAAACTGGTTACGGAGATAACGGGCCTCATGTGCTCTTTCATCCGGTTTGCTGCAACGAGTTTGGATCCTTTTGAAGAGCGTCTTCACACAGCTCCGTTTGTGAGCCATTGGATGATTGCTGTGAAAACTGAGAAGTTGTATGGTGTTCGTTGCCTTCCTATAAACCGTCGTTTCAAGTTCACCGTTAAGGTTTCGCCTGACAAGCACATCCAAGAAGGGAAACTGCTGTTCCTGTTCTTCTTCCCTCGTGAATTTTATATCAGGGAAGACTGCGTTGATCAGGCTGTGGAAATGTTGCAGCACATCCTTCTTTACGATGACGAACGTTTCGTCTACGTAACGGCGTCAAAACACCAGTTCATGTTGGATGAAGGCAATAATTTCTAACTCCACCAATTCTGCCACTAAACCGGAGACCGGTGAGCCCATTGGGGTTCCCTTGATTTGTTCATAGGTCTCTCCCGCAAAAGTGAAGAAGGTTTGTTGGCAGCATTCAAACAGCCTCATGAGGTGTTAAATTTTGAGTGCATTCTGCGTCTCATCGTACGCCTCTTCTAGTCTCTTGAGCATGACTTTGCGGGCCAAGTTTGGTGGGATGGATGTGAATAACGACGTCACATCGAAGGATACTATAATCTCGTCCGATTGAATCCTCCGACCTCGGAGGTCTATGAGAAATTGAGAGGCTGATCGAACTGAGGTAATCGAATTGCCTTGGAGGAACATCAGTTTTGAGTACATCCACTTTGCGAAATCGTAGGTGGGGCTGCCCTTTAGGACAACGATTGGCCGAAGTGGGACCTTTGCGTTATGGATTTTTGACAAACCATAGAATCGAGCTAGAGCGGTGTCAGTTGCCTTCATTTGGTGCCATTCATTCTCCGTGATCACAGTTTTATGTCGGTATTCTCTAAGCAGTTTACTCAGCCGATCTGCCACTGCTTTGGCTTGTGAGTTCTGTGCTGGTCTGTAACATTCTCTGTTATGAAGGAGGGCTTTAGCCTTTTCATTATAGTCTTCCCGATCCATCACGACGGTTGATCGTCCCTTGTCAGCAGGTAGAATGATAATGCTGTCGTCCCTCCTCAGTTCCCTCATAGCCTTTGAATCACTCTGCGAAATACGTTTTGCTGGTCTGTGTGTCATCAGCAAGGAGGTAACACATTGTCGGACGGAGTGTTTCATGTCGTCGGGCTGCAATGAAGCCGACAGGGTCGGCATCTGCAGTGTTGAAAAAAGTTTCATGCTGTAACGCTCGTAGTTGCTGCTCTGTTAACTGCTTAGACGAGAGGTTATGGACCAAGTTTGAGCTTTGTGTGCCACATGGTTTTAGCCTACTCAATTTCCGTTTTAAAACTTATCTCTTCTTGGCTTGCCTGTGGTGTGCCAGAGCGGAGATCGTCTTCCTAAAATCTGCGGCGATAGAATCGCCGAGAGTGTGGATACACTGACTTCTGTTCTCCTCGCTCTCAGCCTGGTACTCTTGCAAACGCCGGTGACAGTCGTCGATCAGAACTCTTGTCATCTGTTTGACAAACCGCCTCACAACGTGTCTTCCCATGGTCGTATTAACGGGAGCTTTATATCTCAGGCATCGTGGGGTTAGTTTGTCCTGGAGACATCGGCGCAGGAAACGTAACTGTTCGTATGTTGCTGCCTCTCGTATAGAGAATAACTCCTAGCTGCGAGCTGTATTTAGAGATATTGCACTGTCTCTAGCTTGACCGTAGAACATTCTTGCTGCGTGGAAAACTTAATGGCTTTCTCGACAGAAGATCTGAACTCTGGTTTATTCAAGCGCTCTTAAAATTCTGAAGAAGTATTTGCGATTAAAAAATGACTTTTGCGCGGTTTCTCAATTGTTGCTGTCTCGGATCGTTTACAATGGACTCCAGTTCAATGACCATTGAAACTTGGGGACTGAACATTAACTAACGCAAAAGAATGGATGCATTGAAGTTTCTGCTTCGGAAAATCTATCCGCCGAAACATTTCCCCGAATGAATGGCTCTCATTTGATGTCTAACTTTTTAAAACCAAATCTTCCAATACCGGCATCCCGACTGATTGCTGCATTTTTGCGCTCCTTAAGGGTCAGAAGGGCCTCAGGAATACCGCTGCCTGAAGAAAAATGGAGCGTAGGCAGTTTTAAAGATATGAATGCAACTTATTTTTTAATTTATGACTCAGATTTTTTGATGACTCGAATATCCTGCTAACATCTCTTAAATTGTCGTCGCATCATATAGGAAGATGCACGAACTCCTCCGTTAGACGACATGCAAACAGGTTACTTCAGTGTGTGATCAATCTCATGAAATGTTGGCCGAAATTCTAAAATGTGTTTTCGATTAAGGAGGATTACTTAGGTGGGGTTGTAATATTGATTAGCATGCAGCATAATCCTATAGGATCATGGAATCACCAGGATGTCGGCTTTTGGATGCACTCCTTTCTGACTTTCTGCAGAAACCAAGCTTTGGAAAAGGTGACTTCTTATGTAGCATGCATGTTTAGTATTGATTTTCGATGGTCTTACATATTCAAATATATTCTGTAGAAAACATGCACAGAAATATGCCTTCTTTTACTCGTTTGGTAGAAAATTACACTGTCTTCATATTTTATACCTGAAGAAAGTGTATATTTAGGTTTTAAAAAGTTTCTAATTATGAGATTTTCAAGACCGTGCGATGTCCATATATACAACGCCGTACATGTCCGTTTCCCGAGCTTTCTTATGAAATGTACAACACAGTCTGTATCTCTTAAAAAATGTTATGAACTCTCTATGGTATCTTCTTAAAGGCATAGAGGAATATATGATTTTCCTTAGGCGGATAGCATGCACCTTGTTAACTGAAATCGCTAAATGCTAATTCAATGGCAGATCCGGCTCGAAATTATTCGGGAATTGGAAAACTTTTTTAAAACCAAAATATGCACTTTCTTCAGGTATAAAATATGGAAAAAGTGTAATTTTCTACCAAACGAGTAAAAGAAGGCATATTTCTGTGCATGTTTTCTACAGAATATATTTGAATATGTAAGACCATCGAAAATCAATACTAAACATGCATGCTACATAAGAAGTCACCTTTTCCAAATCTTGGTTTCTGCAGAAGGTCAGAAAGGAGTGCATCCAAAAGCCGACATCCTGGTGATTCCATGATCCTATAGGATTATGCTGCATGCTAATCAATATTACAACCCCACCTAAGTAATCCTTCTTAATCGAAAACACATTTCAGAATTTCGGCCAACATTTCATGAGATTGGTCACGCACTGTAACTGTATTTCCCTCTGCTACCTGGGGCCAGGACCAGTTCACAGTTTGGGTCTAGTAAACACTTTTGGAACTTATAAAGTAGATTCCCTCCATGTCGCTGAACTTTAAATGCCGAGAAGGATTTAATCACCGTTGCCTGGATTCTACAGCAGCTTGAGCATTTTCAAAATGCAAAATGTAGGAAATTCACCCAGAATAGCTGTTCCGTTTGCCTTGTTACATAGAACTATGGTAACAAATTTATAGGAGGGATAAGGTCGGTTTAATCAAAAGAAAACCTTACCTGAGTCCCCATTTTTACCGGCTGACTTCGTCATTGTTTTAAGTAAAATGTCCAAACGCTAGCTGAAATACACAAGCACGCTGATGAGTGTATCGAACAAGCAAAATACTTGAGAATAAGGGGCTAAAATTAATAAAGCCATACGCCGAAATTTGGAAATCCATACAGCCAAGAAATATGCGCTGCGAGAGGAGATCAAACCACCTCCTCTCGACTTCGAACCGACCGGTCTACGCCTTCCATCTTCTGTCTGAAGACTGTCTGTGGAGTCTGGCAACATTAGCAAATAGCCTGTCTTTCGGCCGCACCTATGATGTAGGTGTTATGGTTGCGGTCGAATGGATTCGCAGACTGAGAACTGATTAGTCCTGATAAACAGAATAAAAGACATATTTTTTAGCTCACTGACACAGTAACGATAAACTATTGCTAGAGCATCAGTTTGCCAATTTGATTTCATCTCATATCAATCGTCTTTCGAATGTTCTAGCATCCTGGTTTCAACAACTTGCCTCATTTAATTAGTCATTTTTATTCATCTACTTATGGGATTTGAGGTCAGGTCCGAAACACTGATTTGGCGTCTGTCTTAATTGAATTCATTAATCGAGACGCATTTAATTTTCGAATTGGCAGCTGACTCGCCTACTTTTGACGAACAGTCACATGGTTTGGCCGGCAGCAGAATGAAGTCGTGCAAAATCACTCCCAGTTTAAACGGGCTCTAGCAGGATACTCTATATGCCAGTTTTAAGTAGACAGGCAGTGACATATTATGCAATTTATTAAAGCCTGTAAATAGCAGCTCATTCTGTGAGGTAAAAGCCAACATGTCTGACGCAATCTACGGTTTTAATAAGACATTTATTTAGGATAAAAGGTATCCTGGTATGTTTACAACCTCTGAAGCATTCTGAGTACACGAATAGTTTTCCAAAACATTGCAGTTCACCTTGTAAAATAATAGTGTACAGGAGAGTTTGTCGGCCGCGGTTTATTTGGAAATTGTTTGAGCCGCCTTTTCAACCCGCCGAAATATAGGAGAACATGCAGATCTTGATAAAACTAGAGGCGTTAAATACGTTGACTATGGCTGAATTCTCGGTTTGTTCAAGAGATAATTTCAAATTGAGTATGAAGGCAATAAATAATTCGAAAAGTCGGATAACCATTGAGTTGAACATCTGTCTACGGCCAGGATAATGCTGGAGAATATGCGTTTGATGATACCGACTGCATTTACGAGTTTTGCATCCATGCGGCGCTGCCGCTACGGTTAAAGCACACAGCGCAGTGGAAACAAATAGAAAGACCAGATTTTCGGTGTGGACTGTCAACCTTTATCCAAATATTTGACCGCCGCATGCGATGTCGTTACGGCTGTCCCGCGATGTGATCAGGCGGGCGGGATTTCGGCGTGAATTAGTTTATAGTAAGGCAGATTTGAGGGGCATCTACTGGGGTCTTTCGCCCATCATACACCTTGACGCGATCGTGGCACGAAGCCAAAACGACCGTAATTGAGTTCTGGCGTGTTGACTAAATAAACTAAGCGGTATGCCACGCACAAACCTGTCCTCACCAAATGCACCGTGTGAAACGAAGGACCCGCTTCCCACTCAAATGTGACATAATCGTTTCCGCATGCGACGTTTTGCACGCTATACCAGCGCTTTCAGGTTAAATCGCATGCTTACTGCAGGAGTGGTGCATGCTGCGTCGCGGAAAAGTGCCGCGTATGCATGTGTCGTGGCGCAAATTCGTATGTGGTTTGCAATATGACTGCACGCGGATTAAGGTGATTTTTTTGGGATAGGAGCAAGTTTTTTGGACGATTGCCATGAAAACACAAATGACCGAAAACATCCATGCTGTGTCCTGGAAAAGTGTCGAACATAAGCCTGAAATAATGGGTGCATGCAGCTGGCCGTGGCACCAGCGCACCGATAACGGTGCGATGCATTCGCAAGTGACCGTCGAGGACGTTGTGTAGCGTGAGTGTACGGCCCCACTGGGGTATACTTGAAGTGCCTCTTTGTTTCTGTTCGATGTGGCGGGTAGTACTGGTTGGCAGGTGGATGGAAGTGAAGATGACGATGACGTGTGTGCAGATTGGTTATTTAGATGCGTTTCACTACAGCAAGTCCGAAGATTCTCGTCCAACCGGGTGCGTATGCTATAGGCCTGTTTGTAGTACAGGTTGTAAGTTGGTGTTGGACGTTTTTAGCGCTGAGCCGTGGTATTTGGGGGCTGCGTGTTTCCCTCCTTGTTTTGACTCTTCTGTGTTGTGGCTTTCGTATATTAAGGCTTCAGTTGACAGATGCTTCCCACTGCAAAGCTGTGGTGGTCTGTGACAGCTCACGCATCTAGCCTTCACAGTAACCCACACACCGACGACAGACAAGTATTGATCACTCTGCGATAGTGACGCTGAAGACACACAAATCACACAACCGGAGGTCACATGCTGTGGGATGGATCTGAATATGAGTCACTGACCTATTGAGTGTCCGTCGAGAGCTCTACAGACTAAGGTGTCGAAGTCTGTTCACCTTCTGTGCAAGTACTTAGTATCGTCTGCAGTAGCTAGCCTATTTCATGAAAGGTTAACTGAAGTTCTGAAATGTGTCTTCTAGTAGAAAGGACTAATTTATTGGGGTTGTAATATTGATTACAATGCAGCATAATCATTGAATTTTGCAGTTATATCTGAATGATGTCTTTCGGACGAGCTTCTTTCTGCCCGCCTGCAAGAAGTACACTCGACAGAAAATGACGAATTATTTGCATGAGATGTTTCCATTGATGTTCGATGGTTTTATGAATTTATTTTGTAGAAAACACGTACACAACTATTCTTTGTTGCACTCATGTGACAGAGAATTACGTCTTCATTAAATCTTACACTTCGAGACGGGGTTCAACTTGGTGTTAAAAGTTGCCAATCATGACACTGTTCGAGACTGTGAAATGTTTGTCCACACAGCATCATACCTGTCAGTTTATTAATGCTTCTTAGAAGTATACAACGTGGCTTACATTCATTACAAGATTAAACGATCTCTGTGATAGAGTCTTAATAATTCAGAGAAGTGAGCGACTTCCCCTGCACAGGAAGTAAACAACACGGGATTTGAACCTCCAAGCACAAGTGCAACTGTAGGCTAGGTTTGAAATTATCTAGGAATTAAAAACATAATTAAAACCGATGGATACCATTTTGATGAGCACAAAAGTTAGGAAATACCTATTTGCTACTTAATTAGTGCATGAATATCTTCTGCAGGTCTTCTATAAAATCTATTTGAGTTTACAGTCGTGCCGGAAGTCAGTCGAATAAATGCATAATGTGTATTGAAATAGATATTATTTTATGTAATCTGGTTTATGCATACAGTCGAAAAAAAGCGCATTTGAAAACCGACACCTCGGTGTGACTGGAATATTGTGGTTATGTTTCACGAAAATCAAGTCCACAACCCCAGCTTAGCGATCCTTTCTTATCCAAAATACATTTGAGAGTACCGGTTAACTTTTCATGGTATAGACCGGCTAGTTAATTCCTGGCTAGGACGTGAATCCGATTTTAAAAACTGCACGTCTGACTAGCATTTTCATAGGACAGTTATTTTTTCTAAATTTTTTACAACTTAAATCCACTTGGCAGAAATTCGGACCCCTTAAAGAGCTAAACTTGACTAGAGTTTACATTTGACTTGAGCACTTTAGCAGCCCTGCATATTTTAAAACCAAACATACGCCTTAATTTGTTCAAAACTCACAAAATATGTATTTTTATTCTAGGAAAATGCATGTGCCGTCACGGCCTTACATAATGGACTTCTGCTGCCTTCGAGGATTAAAATAAATGAGCAAATGTGCTCGCATACAATAGCTCTTAATAACACAATTTTAGATAATTTTTCCATATGTATATATTTGGTCCCATAAGCAGGCCGCTAACAAACGAATAAATAAAAACAACTTAAGGACTTAAATGTTTAAAAATGGAATTTGCCAAGGTGGCAGTGAAAAATCTCAACAAAATACCGATATGTTATAGTGCGGTCAACAAAATGGGATGACATGCCATTAAAATCGTTTTATGGCCCCAGTTAAGCAGTTCTGTTTAGTTAAAATATTATTTTGAAACCCCGTCTAGCTTTTCGTGAATTTCAGCATACACTAGATGCCCGTTAAACGACCGAGAACGATTGACATCGAGGTAACGATTGCTGCCTGAATGCTCTTTACCAACACAGGTTTGACGAAATTAAATTCCTTCGATGTTTAAAACACCCATTAAATGATCGAGACGTTTTACGAGCAGACTCCATATTCTAATAGTCACATGATTTTGTCTTCGCGGAAGCCTCTTCACTTCCGGATCTAGTATTATGGACTTTTTTCACATCCGGTTTAAGACGTTTTAATTGTGTCTGTTGTGTTTGTTGTGAAATACACACCAGTGCGTATGAGCGTAACACCATTGAGAGGCTGTACGCCTGACACACAAGCAAGGCATCCATCCATAATTGCATTAACCGTACTGTCATATGCTTTGTTATGCAGCTACAACACATCCGATTGTAGCGCGAAGTTCAAGGCAGTCTGTAAGTTATACTGAGGCAATACCAACACGGATAGCTAAACGGTAATTAATGCTACTGCTAACGCTGACAGTAAATTCGCTAGGAAAATGAAGAACTTCCTTCTCTCGTCGGCTAGACCGCACAATTAGGCCGAACTGCGAGGCTAGGGCGCAGTCGAGTTGGTGGATTTCCCTAAGAAGTACGTCAGGGCGGTCATGAGCAACAGTAGATAATATGGAGTGAGATCTCACCTACCCGTTGATGGTGAAATATTCTCCACTTTTCAAATTTGAGGTAATAAACGTTGACCTTGAACGTGTGAGCGTCTAGCATTGAGCTAACGCCGTGTGGTGACTGTTAATAAGTTGCAAGCGGTTATTTTATTGCTAAAACATCAGAAGTCGGCCAAAGCGCGACTGTATTAGATAAATTGTTTGTCTAATGACAGCCAAACTTAATAATGCAGTTCTAGTGAGATATTTATTTGTTAACAATACTGAGCAGGTAATTAACGGTTGATAACCATAAATTTCCCAGTACGATAATCTTTACGTGGGCCACCGTTAGGATATAGGAGTGCACGACTGTAATACACAACTTCTTTTCCTTAATTACAGAGTAAATGTGTTAATGAGTAATGCTTCCTCACAGACGCTGTTAAATGAATGGCTTATTCAAAAATCACTTTTAAGGCGTGTGTGTTAAAGAGGTTTATGTCTTCTAAGCTTAACCCAAACCTGTCTCAGAAGTCTCAGGTAATGCAAGATTACTATGTCTGCAGTATCTCCCTTAACAGATAAAATTCAAATGCGGTACTTTGAGTTTAATTTGTGTGACATATAACTTTTATGGGTAGTCAAATTTAGAATTGTAGCACCTTTTAAGAAAAATTCCTTTACTGCGCTATTCTCTTATGCCGAGAAGTAATACTACTAAGGGTGAGTCACTGCAATAGTATTTTATGGCTTGTTTGTCATAGTCATTTAATGATGCATCAGCCTTACTGATTTGACTGGCTGATGCCGGCAATGTTCCTTGTAGTCTTCAGTAACAGTTTGCCAACGAATACGCGACAGCCTACATGCACTGCGGACCCGTGACTGTAAAGCAAATTTTAAATACATCCTTACGTCCCTTAATGCGCATAGACTGCTGAAGGCCATTCTTAAGTCCCTTTGTCAACACCTTTCGGACATTATATCAATCCTCATGTTCTAGGCCTTTTCCTGTCGCATTTAAATTTTTCTGGACAGCCTGAATCCTCGTTTTGGTAACCTAAGCAAAAACAATTACATACTAAGTTCGGGTTCAACGTCACGTGGGACTTTGAAAAATCACTGGTCGACTGAGGCGAACAAGCCAGAAGTGGCCATTCCGGTATTCCTCATGATCTTCATTTACCTCTAAAAATTACGGCCGTAATGGTTGTAGGCCTATCAGTCTCAAAATTCTGCAAACTGTCAAAACCCACTTGAAGATTGTTTAGTGATGTTCTGTATTTTTAGCATATAGAACATTTCCGATTCCTTCCAGTTTACTTTTCCCGATAAATCAGCGAATGTGTAGTGAACTTCGCCTACTCAGAAGTAGTCGGTTGAAATCAGAACTGAAATCGTAAATGGGGAGGATGTGGACGGTGTGGTACGAGTTGTCATACTGGCCCCGTTGATTGGCCGAGCGTATTGAAGGTGTTATTTTCTGATTGGTTACAACGACGCACAAACATCCAATGACAATTGCGAAGGACCGCACACTTCTTCGGCTTTGCATGTAATTCAGAATCAGGTACACATGCAGTTTGGCTATGGATACTGGGAGGTGCATAGTGTTTCCTTCTGGGGGATGCCCCGAAAACATGTCCTCAACGGAAACGGCTGTCTTCAATTTCCGAGCGTACGTCATTCCCGTCTTGCTCTGCGTTGGTATTCCGGCCAATTTATTTGTGCTGGTAATATTCATACGACTTCAAAAGAAAAGTGCTTGCAGATTTAACATTTATGCAATGGGTATTGCTGTTGCACACGTGTTTCAGTGTATTTTTGAAGCCCTCCTGGACCATTTTATTGGTCGCGGTCTCTGGTACGCCTCGGGATGCCGGCTAACATTTAAACTGGACATCCAGTCCGAGCTGAGCTGCAAACTCGTATCCTACCTGCCTGCTGCAACACAACTCCTGTCCGCAACGCTCCTTGTCTCCTTCACCATTGACAGAACTGTCACTATCTTCAGACCCATTCATTCTCGAGGGGATATTCATTTACAGTATGCCCAGTTGGACATCCTGGCTTGCTTCTTGTTTTCATTCATAAGCTTCATTCCGGCCGCACTGTTCTACAATATAGTTGACAAGGGTGAGGGTCAATGCAGTTGCGCGCTCTCAAACCCTACAAGTCCCGGTGCACGTTATGTCATTCTCATGTCTGTATTTTGCTCCTACACAGTGCCGACATTTGTCATTCTCATCCTGAATGTGATTATCTGCTACAAATTGAAGTACATTGTGCAGGGCAAACAACTGGTGGCCAAGGCAAGTGCGCGACAGAAGATAGAACGGAGAAGAATTTTGGGTCACCTGGGTGTTTGCTCCCTTTTTCTCTTTCTCTCCCTGCCGCTCGTCATCGTCATGGCCATAAGACAGCACTCGGATGCGATGCAGTATAGTGTAAGTAATAGTGCGTACCATCAGGAAGTTGTTCAACTGACAAAATTCTTTAATTCCTTTACTGCAATCCAGTACTCATCAGACATCTGGGTGTATCTCTTATTTCTGCCCAACGTACGTTCCGAAGCTATTCGCCTTCTCTGCGGCTGCAAGTGTTTGACGAAATTTGAAATTGTCAGACGATTCATCAAAAGGCACGTGAGGACCACTTCAGCTGAGAGACAGTGGAAACTGGCTCGCCGGGAGAAAGGAGTCGGCAAGAAGGCAAAGGACATAGACGCATCCGACTCCGCCGGAACTTGTGATAGTGATCGTTAGGAAGCCAAAACTGCTTTCGAGAGAAACAGTTCATTTGGCACGGAAATCTGATATGCAAAAGATCAAACTAAGCTGGAGTCTTCTTAAAACAGACACAACTCGCCCAGGGAGGAGACGTTCAGAAGGCTCTTTTAAAGTAACAACATTCCGATCCAATTTATACATGCGGATGCAGTATTTATAGTACTGTGTTTATGCCCAGAGATACGGTGCGCCTTAAGGTAAACCAATCATTTATGGACTGTGATGAATAAAATTTCTTGTTAAAAATATTCGTTTATGACCAGTTAACCGGAGAACTTGGTTTTCTAATGATGACAATTCTAGTGCTGAAATCCAAACCGTACACTACTCAGTAGTTGTTACTGCACATTGGTCGAAACCCAGATCGGACGCAAAACAAGATACGGACAGCAAGTCATTTCTACAGCGAGTAAAAATAATGACTACGCAAGTCACCATCCCTGCCGCCATAAATCTCGTAAATTTTGGCATGGACAGTTCTATTATTTCTCACAAAATCAAGTCTATACTACAGTCCAAAGCCTAAATAAGATCAACAGAAAAATCGCAAATATGTTTTTCAAGTTATTTCGCCATTTGGCACTGAACACTTAATTAGGATCTCTCACGGCCGCTCATGATGATTTCATCCTAAAGAACAAGCGATGTCTTTCCAGTTCGTACGTTTTACTTGAGTATTGTAGTAATAAAAACGCGGACCCACGGGGGCGTCAGTTTCTAGGACCACGTTTGGAAACCAACTTTTTTCGGAAGTAACAAGTGGGCTTCTTACCTGACATTTTTGATTAAAACGCAAATATCTATTCAACCAAGCATTTCGAACAACACCTTCAAACCGCCTGTAATAGGCAAAAATATAGCATTATTCGAAATTTCCGCCTAAAATGACCATATTTCTGCAAACATGCAGAGTTTTAGTCTTTTATATTAAAACGTTAACTTTTATTAGCTGAGTAACTCCATCAGACACAAATTCTTATACAATAGGCTGAACATCCAGTTATGTCTGGTAATTCCCTCATGCATAAAAGAATTCGGAAATAACTGATTTCTTAAAAGTCCAGACAATTAGATATATAATGTCAATTTACAACATATGACAAGTGCACCAAGGAAACAAAAGGCAGGTTTCTGGCAGTTATCGCTTGCTGTATGAAATTTTGCAGCTCGAACTAACATAATTTGCCTTATTGTCTTCTTTCCATTGGAAAAGGTCAGCAAATTTATTTCATGAAATTTCCGATCACCATAAATATTCGCAGGCCGTTTCTCGGCGCAGAATGAAGAATAAATTAATGAGTAAAAAATGACATGCAACAATTGTCGAATACCAGTGTCGAAGTTGTACCACCCTTCTTCCAAATGGCTCGGCCATCATTCTCGGTGACGGTCGTTTTAAGGTTGTCCAGTCATAATTGTCGAAAATCCGAAGTCAGGTCTGTTTGAGATGTCAGAGTACATGACAGATTTCAGCGTTTTGAGGGACAGTACTCGATGATTAAGTATCCGGGCGGTTTGCCAAGTTACCACTGTATGTTCTTGTTGCAAATAGCGCAATTACTGACATTCTGTCATAACCTTGAAGCCTATACCATAGCGAATCAGGGATTCCCAAATTTTGGTATCCATATATTTGTGCGAAATCTTTGTCATCTATAACTTGTATGGATTGCGTAATTCAGCAAATCACACTATTTCCTATCTCGACAATTCAAGCACAGACTTCTAGGCCGGAGAATCAACTGCCACATGAGTTGCTCGCATGTACAGCGAATGTGTACTGAGGTGATTTATTGAGGTTCATGGGAAATGTGCGCGGACGGGGAAGAATTGACCGTTCTAGCCTGTGATGTGGCAGCGCTGTTTGAATTCGATAATATGCCGACCTTATAGTTGGTTTAATGTATTTTCTGTATCAGGTCAGGCAGTCTTTCTAAGGGTGGCTTAATCTCGAAAACAGCTTTAACATCCGAAAGTAATTGATTCCAAATATGGCACAAAGTACTTCATGACCGAAGCTTTTACCAGCGCATACTAGCAATATCGAGAACATTTTGTTGCTCAAATGAATAGGCGGTGCATTTTATGACTTTAGGGACTATTCTTAGCGTCATTGACTGCCAAAAAACGTATCTCCTGAAAAGACGCTCAAGATATGACTTAATGAAAGGCAGCAGGTCTTCATCCGATGCAAAAACAACAGCATGAAGAGAAAGGAACAATCGAATTACCGAGAAATACTCTGAGGGGAAGGAAATGTCATGACATATGTGCGCTAGCAGCTTCACTTCGTCAAAAAATACTTTTTATTGAGAAAATAGCCCTAAGGTGCCCGCAATAGTGAGGATTATGAAAGGATATTGATAAAGGTAGTTAGTATTTTGAGCAAAATCCTAAAACTCTAATGCAAATTGTCACGATTTTATTGACATAATTTTAAACAGAAATTTCAAAATATAATTCTGCATAAACTGAGACAGTGAACTGCCTTTAGCAGAACTCTATAGCATCCTTTTTGTTGTATGTCTAATCAGTTTATTTATGCAGGCAAACTTTTGAAATCGGGAGTATTATTATTTTGCGGAGAAACCGCATGCAGTAACCAACGCAAGAATTGACATTATCCCTCACTAGGCCAAATTATAACAACTGCTACCATTCACGCCTTATCACAAGATTTTGCAGAATGATAAAGTTCAATTACAGTTACCACAGGGATGTAAGTAAATGTTGAGAAAACCCACGTTCGTTACATGGCCTCATATGTAACCAAACTAAAAATGTCTTGTTGTATGAATTTTCGAGAAGCTGACTCGACTATATGTGCGCATTTTTAAGGCTTAGCAATAATTGTTATGATAAGCATATGTAGCAAATTCCGCTTTCCCGAAAATAGAGTAGCTACGATCCTGATATGCTGAGAAGGCAAAAAACACATAAAGTATGGAAGTTTGGATGGATTATTGAAAAGTGTTTGAAAAAAATTACTTCATTTAAAGTTTATTTGAAGTCTTATTTGGAAATGCATTTAGCGTGCTGCGAATAAATGTAGGACCCTTTGGCAGCGTATATGATTATGGCGGCCACTTATATTAAAATGAAATTACCGGAAGTTATGCCACCAAAATAGTTTACTTCGTAAGGTTTTCAGAAGGTGCAAAATTACAGCAAGTATTTATCAATGATTCGTGACATTTGGTTTAAATTACTTTAAAAAATATGGTTGGGATGGATAGGTGTAATTAAGTAAAAAATTCAAAAACAATCTTTTAATACAAAATTTAACGACATATTAATATGTATAATATATGAAATTAAAACTTATAAAATTTTCGGGGGTTTTTCCCCAAGTGCAAAGAGTCAGTGTTAAGTGTGCAAGTCTCCCTTCACTTTTTCTATCGCAGTCTGATCTGAAATATTTGGTGACGAAATGTCCGTTACACGTTTTGTCGGCCTATTGAGAATTGATTTCATTTGGCTGATTTCTCTTTCTAAATTAATCGAAATAACTTCGCAAAGGAAAGTCGATATAATGTTTGCCAAATAAAAGTTTTATGTTACGTATTTTCAATACGAGATAAATGTTGTACGATTAGACAGCACTTGTTTTCCGGTTGCCTTAAATAAATTTATTTTTTAGCCTTAATAAGGTCGTAACTTCATGGCTCTTATTGATTACAGTGTGTTAAAAGTTCTAAAAGTATTTTTTCAATTATGGATCACGTGACATCTTCTGTCAGGTAGAACGCGGATATGGGGTCACTTTCCACGCCACAGGTGGACTTGGGCTGAATTTCAGGAGGCAGCTCTTACAATGTCTTCATTTAAATTTAAACCTTATCCGAACCTTAACCCTAATCCTCATAATTCTAACCCCAATTCCATCCACCCTAGTTCGACAGTAACCTAAACCCCCCTAAACCTTTCCACAAAGCCACCTGCAATACCCAGTACCAAATTCCCGTGCCTTATCATCTGCCAAAGTGAATTACTAGCTGTAATAATCAGCAGTCAATCGAAACGTAAGCGGAGTTTTTTAACATACGGAACGGAGCGTATGATATTTCACAGATCCGGCAGCGGCCACCGTGTAAGTCAGTGGACAGGACACTTGATGGAGGTACGAGAGCTCGACAGTTCGTCTCCGATACAAGACGACAATTACTTGACTTTCTCATTCCATATTCCAGTTTAGTGCGTAAAGCAGAAGAAACAAATACTACACAACTATATATTCAAGTAAAGATAGTAGAATCATCCAAAACGCCTTTTGCAAAATTTTACAATCGTTCTCCGAATGTCCCTTAAATTGGTTTTGTGTCCTTATCAAACCTAAGCGTCAGACCAAGGCTTATTTGCATTTTTGGCAAAGTCCACGGAGGGAACGATCTACTGCAACTTTTAATATGCCCACTGAAAAATAGGTTTTTACTGACTTCATCTTTGATCAGGCTTGCTTTGAACTTAATTTCGGGCATTTATGTAATGCGTTATTAGTGGACGTTCATTTGTTAATTTTACTATGGAAAATAATAGCTCAGGTAATAAATCCCCGTAGGCAGGAATTTAGACAGCTTCCTAATGCTGCGGCAAAAGAAACCTATTTTGAGGGGATGACCATAAAAAGATGCAAAAGATTTTAGGCCCTCGATGTACTCCAAATCAACAAAACATGTATCATACGTTAAGCTAAGAAAACAAAAGTATTTACAGAGGTAATTTGTTATATGTTTCTTTTGAAACGGTTTTTGATTTCTGAATGTCTACGCGATCAAACAGGATCTGTAGAAAAGACAGCATATACTTCGAAGTTGGCTATCTGCCTCTGACGTTTAAAGCTTCTCGTGCAGAGTATTCGGGATCGTACTAATGACTTTTTATTTGGTTTGTCCTATTAAGGTTTCGACAAGCTTAACATGTCGTATTATCTTAGCTTTCCATATGCTTTAAAACATTTTTTGAATTTATATTAAATAATGTCTTTTGGCAGCAATGTGTGCTCCTCTATGATCTGATTATCTATTGCGCAAAAACTTCATTAGCTTCGCATACAGATTCGAAAACTAATCCCATTAAGGTCATGCTGAATTTGAGAGCTTTTTGGTTTAAGCCCAAATGCCTCTGAAATGTTTGCATCTATAAATGTACTAATATACATCCAACAAAATCCCTGCAATCGCCTTTTGGTTTAAATTTCGATCTGAAGACTAAAGAAAGTAAAATTTATTTTAGGAAACTGCACCCAAAGAAGAAGAAATTGTTGGAATTTTCGATTTTTGAGTTTTTCGGAGACTATCTTTAATGACCAGTCGTCGTGCGCTGCAAAGGTTGCGCACGAGTTGTAGATACTGATTTGACGTTAATCCATGTGCCCTGTTTAATTTTCAACAGTAAGAGCTTTAGACGAAAGTTTAGCATCTTTTAGGCACATGTGCGTATTTGGCAGTTTGCATAATCACGGACTATCATCGGTAGACTGCCAATTCAGTTGATGCCATCATACGGCTACATAAGTGCCTTGTACGGTGGCATTTGCAAAAAACGAACCAAAATTAATATTTTGCCTTCAGTGAGGAAACTTGCATCGCACTAGGTCACAACAAGGACTAGCATGCGGTGTAATTCAAAGGCAGGTTACGCTAACTAGAATGTTTACTTTGAAATAAGCATGGTAGGAGTAACCTGCAATATTGCACTTATTTCGAACCGGCCGTTAGTATAGCGATTACTGACGTCATTATAATCGCATTCAAATTCTACCTCAAAATTTACAGAAGCAAAATTCCTAGCACTCCTTCTGAAGTAAGTTTTGCTTTATCTAAATTGTACCCCTAGAGAACAGATGATTTCCCATTCGAACCCTGTACCAGTTTTGTGTTGTGGTACCTGTGCTTATGGTTGTCAAATTATTTTCGTGTCCTTTTTTCAAACAAACCAAATTATTTCTCTGTGTTATTGGAGAGAAGCCAATAAACCTTAATGAAATGTTGATAGGAATGGAGCCGATATAGTACTGAAAAGCTGAATTGTTAAGCTTGTTAATAATATCGTTCTTTATTGGTCAGTACTCGACACAAACTTATCAATACAAGAGACTTTAAAGACGAATACCTTCATTTATTTATAAACATAAAAAGGCGTCCGTCTTCTACAGGATGAATGCGAAATGCGTGATGTAGACGTACTTTTTACATAAGTTGGTCCATCTTATATGGCTAGTGTAATTCGACAGAAAAACGCTTACAAACTATGTAGTAATATTTTAACGAGAGTACACTCTGCAGTTTAATATGAGGACTGCTTCTATGAAAGCGTGCACCTCGGCATGCGTGAAGTAGCCTGGGATTATGTTACATGTGGACCATTTAGGCCATTCCATTTGATTCGTTTTAATTAAACCACAATTTCAACTTTTGTCCGGTATCTCATTCGAATCACCACCTGCTTTATGTCAGACTATTAAAACTTTAAAAATGAACTACAATAACTAGCTTTTCACATTGTCTGAATGAAAATGGCCCTTTCACTAGCAAAAAGAAACAAAAGCCTCTTTTTACAAAATGAGCATGTATCTACACAAACAAGTAAGAGAGGGCATTTTTCTCTAAAACCAACCTCCAGCTCCAACTACGTTTTGTAAGATGTTCTGAACACACATCATAGTTATGCAAAACATTGGCGCGTCATTTAAATCGATCCTGTCATGATGTTGAGAAAATCCGAAAAAGGAACTAATCTCCATCAATAGAATTCGTGGCTAACGTGCTGATTATACGTTTCCTGGCACTGCAGTCTGACATCCTCTTACTAAGCCTATCCCTCCAAAATGGTCTCCAAATACAGCTTACGTACAAACGCCCGGGGACTTCTGACTTTAACGTCCTTGAATAGTTAGACAAAATAAAATGTATACAGGGATTCAAAATCTTGAACGAAAATAATTTGTTCGGTGGAACACGGGAAGAGGGATGCCTCAAGTACTGCAGGCGTGCTCCATCTGAATTATTGAGGCTTATTTTGCCGTACCCCGACTCTTAACCTAATCTTAAGCTAAACCTTAATCCTACCCTTTCTAGCGCTAGCCTTAAACTTATCTCTGACCACCCCGGAATATAGGATAGGTCTACGTGTACTGTGAATGGCAAGGGTCCCGTGTCCAGCCGTGTATTCTGACATAGAAGTTGGTCATATTCTAAGTGATTGACCGTGGAATATATCCCACCACATATCCAATGGCGCCAGACGATGAATTATTTCCTTTAAAATAAACCCCACCTAGTTCTCCAAAGTCGATAAATAAGAGAAGAAAGCTCATCCGTCCTTTTCGATTCCATCTTAAAAGGCACGAAACAAATTAACAAAACAAGCAATTTGAACTAAAAATACAGCCACTGAGCTTGGTTTCTTATTACGGCGGTTGATCGTAAGAATCTTCACAACATTAGAATAATCTTTAATTTTGGTATATAAAATTGCGGATGCACGCATCTAATCCGATGTTTTTTAAACTTTACATTTCAAGATTTGGTCGTTGAAACAAAAATGAAATACTCGCGTTCTAAGTAAAAGAGTCCTGTCTTTTTAATTTAATATACCGAAGTAAATTATCCGTTAATGGTTAATCTTTTTTACTACGAAGACATTGTATCACACCTACACTTTTTCTGATGTTTAACTGACGTAATTGGTTTATTATTTCTTATTTCAGTCAGCAGCACATTCACCGTACCACTGACGAAATACGAATTAGTCGCAAAGCATTGATGTCAGCTTTTTGTTAGGATGAAATGGATTTTTCTCCTAATCACATATGATTTCACGAATTTGACCGACTTCCGAAGAAGCAATGTTTTTAAATGTCTGAATGTTTTTGCATATGACAAAACCTTGAGGTGGTATGCAAAGTTCACAAATCCTTTCTATTTAGGGAGGGCATCTGTAACACAACATTGTGATTGTAATATAACCTATATACCCTAAAATAACTTCCCCCAAATTTAATAAAGTACGTAAGGTTCCTCTTATGCAAAGTAATCCCACGCAATATATGGGGTGGTGATTCATGTTCAGTGTCCTAATCTGAATAACAAACAAGTTGCCAGTTCAGTGATTTCAGCCCCTGAAACTGGGGGTATTTTCTAAATGCTTTTCGCTCGGAAAAGAAGGACGGACCTCACCTCTTAGCAGAGGGGACAGAGGTATAATAGAATATTTTTAGTTCCATAGAATAGATAGAACAAATTTGGCTGCTCGATAACAGACGATCATCCAGCCTGGTTCTCAGAAGTGTTACATGAGACTTTTGGGCAAGGAAAAAGGCAAAAATATTAGAAACAAAGAGCACAAAATCTGAATACTACTTTTCGTGATTTGAATAGCCTGCAGATGTCGGCACTGAAATGATGTTCGAACGCCGTCTAATTTCTCACAGCGCAAAACGAAAAGCTCTTTCATCACCGTGTAGTTTTTTCCATTTTCATTCATTCTTGTGTCCGGAAAAATCTCTTGGCGTGTTCGGTACAATGGAGGCATTAACGGTAGTACGAACTTATACGGACCCCTTTACTGTAGGTGACCTTGAACTAAGTGCCGTGAAGATTAAGGTTTGGGTTACGTTTGGAGTTACGGCAGGGTTAGGGTTAATGTCAGGGTTAGGACACCGAAAAAATTCCCCCCACCCTAGAACTAAGCAAACGGTTACCTGTATTAAGGATCTTCCTATTCTCTTTATTTGCTTGCGTGGATGAAAATGAAAACGCAAGTTCAAATGCGACTCAAAGTATTACGACTTTGACAACAGAAATTGGTCCTCGGGTGATCATCTTTCTCTTGTTTACAGCCGTCCTCTTAAACTTATTTACTTGTCTAAAGTCCAGAGTAATAAGGCGTCAACGATAAACTATAGCGGGTAAATTCTAATAAGTTTTTGATGTCCTAGTAATTATTTTCCAAATCTGAGAAGTGTTCATTAAATACCCCTCTGGCATGACATAAAGCTCACGGCGACAACGGTATAGTTTATGACCGGGGCTGCTTACCCCATGTAGAATTTGCGTTGAGCAAAAGGGTTATACATCCAAGGACTTCGAGATATCACAAATTGTGACCCTTTTTATTGGCACCAAGTAAAAGGAGAAACTATTATTGCCATTTAATAATATCAGTAAATAAAATGGATTTCCATTTGCAGACACTATCAAAAAGGTATTTCATTGTCGTCTTTTTACTTCGATGACTATCTTGAAGCATTTTGACCACCATAGCGCAACAGCCACAGCGAGATCTTTACATTTCCTACTCTAGCACGTACAAATACATGTCGTTAGTTATTTGTCTTAGCGTACCTCCTCCGCGGAGTGAGTAACCCCGGCAATGAACTATACCCTAGTCCTCACAACTTCTAACTAATAATACTTACTCCACAACTTTAAAACTATAATGGGCTCTGGCCTTATTTGCGACTGCAAGCTGCCAGAGCTTCCGACGCATAACTTTGGTATTGAAAACGCATCCTCAGGGATGCGTTGGCAGCTTAATTTTCGAAGCCTTTTCAAGGCAATATCGTCTTTCCTAATGTCGCCACTTGTCGGTGCACGTTTGCAAGGCAGAAGAATTGCTGGTCGACGTTATTTCATGTTAAATAGGGGAATTAAAATATGTCGCGAAATTTTTAAATCATCAGAGTAAAATCGCACTTTTACTGTTATCTGCAATAACGTTCTAGAAAAAAGCTTAATCGCCAGTATTCCGTTTTAAAAACTTCTATTTTGGCTTGAGTATTCCGATTGCATGCGGCAGAGCGTGTCCCCGTGCTTTGTTGATGGAAGGCTGGATTTAAATGTTCATTAACTATCAGGTCTGGTTTCTTGATGTGGGTCTTTCCCGCTTGGTGTCGGAACATATCTGGTTGATAAAGACAGCTCAGTAAAAATTGCCGTTTCTCACAGAAGCACTCCCCGATTACTGAATACTTGTTAGTGCACAACTACCTTTTATTACTCTTAACAGGGTATTACGGACGAAATTGATCATATTATTTTCTTCAGTAAATAAACTGCTCCGGTCAGCGTCATTTTCTTCTAAATTCATTCAATTAAACCACAAAACTTCAAATTTACGAGGACGACATTTTGATGAATTTGATTTCCGAAGCATTTACTGGCGAATGTAGTTTTTCTAATGGGGGCAACTGCTCAGGACAATTCCGAATCAATATCGTCAATCGTTAATAAGTTCTTTTCAGTCTTTATTGCATTCCGCCTAATGTATTTGTCTACCTTTAAACTGGCGACCTTACATATTGTATTATCTGGTCCACGTTAACAGGACACGAAAGCTGCAAGGTCGGTTCTTTCAGAATCAAATGGTTTAGATGAAATAAGCAGCTGTTATAATCGACAATCCAACAGACTTAATTGTGTCAGAGAATATTCGAACTACAGCCGGACGGGCAGGAGTAATAGAGACGAAATGCATGTGACATCCCTCATGTAATAAAAGAGAGAAGACTTAAGCAGTACATAATGACAAAGGATCAAGTCTGACAAAAATTCGAATTCTGCAAATAGATAAAGAAAAACCTTATCTACTTATCTAGACCTTTACAAACGCATACAGTCGTTCCAACTTAGAAACTGAGACTGAAAATATCTGCGTGGAGTCCTCAATTTAATAAGTTGTTTGAAAAATTACAATGTGTATAACTACCAATGCCTCAGAGTGGAAAATGCAATTGACCAGGCACGCGGGAAAAAAACGAATTATTAAAAAAATCCTAACTGAAGTAACTTCGGAAAAGTGTCTTATTCGTACCCATGGTTAAGCAAAGAGTAAGCAAGTGCTAAAAAACATTAATGACAAACGGGCTCGATTATTCGGGACAGACCAAAATTTTCCCGTTTGAGCGATAAGAAGATGGAAGTCCTCGACAAACATTAGTAGTTGATCGAGGTGGAATGAACCGTTTCTTTTTCCAAAAGTTCTGCTATTCAAGAACAATTCACTGGAGTTGGTTATTAGAAGAGTGTAAACATTTAATAGCTCTTCGTCTTCCTTTCAAAACATCTCATTAAATAAGACCAGGTAAAAAAGTATACTTGAAAATGGCATTCCGGAACTAGACGGCGGAGGGTAAAATGCAGAAGGCCTTCAATAGAAGAGACAGTGTGATATCTTACGCCCATTGCTTCTATGTATTGCAATTTCAACGTTGTTAAGGAAATAACCCCAATAGTTTGATGCGAAATACTTTGATGTGCAACGTAAAGCACTGCAATTGATTTGAAGATTCGCCTCTAGCTAAAAACACACAATTTGTGGTATGTACGCTCTCACCGGTGTCTGAATTGCCTGAGTGATCTGCATATATGGATTTGGTGGGTCTGTCTGAATGAAATAGCTGCTTTCATTGATTATCATTCTTACTGCTTCTTTGCGTGCTGATCTTAGGCGAACGCGTGGGTGGAAATGATGAATCTAGCTACCAAGTAAAGGCGTAGAAATCAGTTTTGACAACTCAAACGCATCAAAAGAAGCTAAGATAAAGAGTAAACTAGTTTTAACGGAACCATTTTTTCATTTACGATTCATCTACTCAACCACTCATCCGTAGCACGAAAACTCCAAGTCCAGGTATAATTAATATTCTAATACTTAGTCGTTCAATACGATTTTTGAAGATGTAATGGACCTTCATCCCTCTAAATCATAACCGTAAAAATTATATCATCAAATGGCCATTTCCCTCATAATTTGTAAAAGCATTCAACAACAGTATTCCGGGGCTTATTGATAACAAACGCTGATGATAAGTAACCTTTGATGTGGAGGAACCTACAGCCACCACGCAGTTATCTACAGTCATCTCTGCGTAGAACTTTATATCAGGTAGACATTGAGACTGCAGGATACAGCGACTTCCAACATCACTGGCAATTATTTGATGCACTTTAACTAGCAAACTCGTCAGGCTGAATTTAGATTAACAAATGGAAGACGCGGAAATTAAGGGTTTATTCTGTACAGAAACATAAGCTTTAACCTCACTTTACGGTTCAAGTATAATGTAGGAAGACGAGTAGTGCCTTATTGGATAACAAGCAATGCTCGGAAGTTACAGAATTGTATCCAGTCAATCCCAAAAGTACTCTTGCTGCACGGTGCCCAACTGTTTGTTCGTCAAACGCAATAGCTGGCTTATTCTGCAGTTGATTTTTGTGAAGTCAGGCCCATTATCTACCAGCAGAAGACTCACTGATTAGCTCCCAGCCGGGCAGCTGAAGGCAGCGCATTCGGAAGATTCCTGTCGTGATGGTTCGGCAGCAGTCGGTCAGAGTGTGATAAAGTGAAAAGACGGAACAGCTGCTCGCTGGGCTACGCTACTTTTCCTTGTCCCCATTATCCTACTGTCAGGGTCATTTGATCGCCATTTAAGAAGTTACAGGGCGAACTGAACATTGCTCGTCTCCATACCCTTTATTTTGCTTTTGCATTATTTCCTCTATCCTGAAGATAGAATAGTATTACTGACAAAGACAAAGATGGCCATTTCGGGCTCGATGGCCGTAACCAGTCAGCCGTACCCAACTCCAAAGTATGCAACCCTCAAGGCTTGAAATCGTGACCTGTTAGTTAGAATTCCAACGCCCTAACCATGGAGCCAAAGGGTCTTTAACCTGTCGGTTGCGGTCGGCATATCAACAATGGTAGACGGGCGCGCCGATGGCGTCACGGAACATGCCAAAAATGACCACTCCAGTTTCCCTTGTCTTTTTGGGTAATGTTATTCTGCGGATATTATGCGCCTCTGTGTGGCTGCTGGTAGAGACCGAAAGAGCCCTAAAGCACAACAGGAAGGCTGAGTTTCGTAACGCGATCGGCGGGCGCCCCTCCATCACTATCTTGCAGTATCGACCGTACGTTAGCAGTAAATCTTAAAGTTTATTAGTAAGACCAGACCAAGTGGTATTGAGTACCATAATTCGAAGTCTTGCAAATTATGCTACGCAGATGACATAGAATTAGGCGCAGATTAATGAACTCCATAGTCTTAGTTAGCGGCTGCTGGACTCTAAGTTCTGATGAGTTGTCTAAAGCGTCTGTAGAATTTGTTTTGTCGTATGCAGTAAAAAGCTCTGGTTAGATTATTAAGGGTTCTCGACTGTCGATTTGACGGTTCCGCAATAACTACCACTGTCATCACAGTATAAACCGGAATTACGCAATTAAGAGAGAGTGCTTGTCAGATTTTTGGCAAGCACGGCCAAAGGAACGCACAGCTGGATGTGTTGTTTCAGATAGCAGTGACCCACGTTTGTTTCAAGCTATAACAGAGTTCTGTGCAATGATTTAGCGTACTAACAACACAGGTATTAGCTAAAAGCCCAGACACGCGTGTTTCGCCGATCTTATGCCGCTGCCTGAAGCAGCTGCGAGGGGTTCGGCTCGTTAGTGGGTCCCCCAGCTCTCCCCATGTGTTTTCTGGTATTGAACTCCAGTTTCAACTTGCCTTGTTTAATTTCCACAAAAAGCACAAAAGCGTAAATTTAGTTCCGGAAGTTCAGTTAAGCGATGGTTTCCCGTGCAAACAGAAGGATAAGTGTCGAGGCAATCAAACTCTCATAAAGTAAAACGTAAATTACGGCCTTACAGCCCAATTGTTTACACGTTCTCATGCCAAACGCTTAGAAATAATTTAGACAGATAGGTCCTGATGCGTTTGTAGAACTATTGTAATGCGTTGTTTGTGGGACTTGACCTACAGCCAGTTAGTTTATTGTTACAAGAAATTAGATATTGCATGGACGGCCTAGATTTAGTAGTATTTCCACTTCTGTCACACCTGAGTCTAAAAACATGGACCAACTCGCAGCGTGCAGATTTGCTCATAACAATAAAGTATATTTTTGTCGTAATTAGAATCTTCAGGTCTAAATTTGTGGATCTGAAAGTCAAATGGTAATATTTTATTTTTATTTCGTTAACCTGCAATTCACACAAGTGCTGTATTTTAAGCCGAGGATAGCAATTACGTGCATCCTTCTGATGACGAGAAAACTGATGACACCAGTAATTCCCACATTACAAAGATCAAATCCGCTGTTTAAGAACTTTATCAGTTTTGGTGGGGAGAACTCCGGCCCGTAAAGAAAGCACCAGCTTTCCTGTTCAGTAAAGTTTCCGCTTTAACAAAATCCACTCTGAGCAATTAGGTACATTAGCACGCGACATATAAGCACTAAGCAAATACGAAACAATCTGAGAATGTTTATTTAAAAGTATCAAAGTCAGTAAAGAAGCCTTAATTTTTGTTCACACTCTCCAGCGTCTATTGTGCGCCTGATCGTAAAGATGAATAAATCTCAAAGGCGTCAGGTGGTTCGCACGCCAGTACATTGAGATACGGGTTGGGATGATTGAAACCCGGTTGCCGCATCCAAAAGTAAATCTGGAATAGCGAATAAGGTTTTTGTTGTCAATAAAATTAGAAATGCTATTCGCGAGCAAAAAACTGTTCAGAAAAATACATAACCGAGCCACATAGCAGGCTGACATAAAATAATAATTTAAACTTTGCCTTAAATCTTTTGAGCAATATTGTCCATTTCAATAGTGCGCGGTCTCCAACAGGAAGCTGAATGAATTCCTTGGAAGACAATGAGAAGAGACTTTCGATGGCTCTATTTGTAAAAATGCACCTTGTGTATGTTCCGGTGTGATCCGAAACGTTTGCAAGACAATTGTATTCTAACTAAATGAATATAAAATAGTTATTGGCCAGGTGTCTGGCATGGTAGAAAAACAATAACCAATCAGCTAATGAAATCCACATAAACTTCCTATATAAAAAGTCATTCTGACTCGTAATTCCAGATATTTGGAGAGGCTTTCGGGTTCGCTGATAGAAGACAAAATCTGCTATTTGGTATCTTAAGGTAATGGGAAAAGTGTAAGGCGCAAAGTAAT
>CACRXP010000446.1:147373-189111 GCA_902702965.1 Spirometra erinaceieuropaei | reverse complement strand
CCTACTCGGTATGTCACTTGTAACCACATTGGTGAATCAGACAACCTGATCGTGAAAAATAGATTTTAAGCGGAATAAAAGCCTAGCATAAGGCCTCGCGATGGAATATGAGGCAAAATCCTGGGGTCTTTAAAATATCCAATGTACATAGACATCTAGGCTGCAGGTAGCTGGTTGCTACCTTTGGTACCATTTGATCGCTTTTTTTCAATGTCCAGTACATCGTCTTCATTTCTAAAACATTGCCTTCGACAGGGACTTTTTAGGAAGCGTTTTCACCAATGATGATTCTTGTTCTTAAGGCGACGATTAGGATTTATATCCCCATTTTGGATTCAAAACTGTCTGGAAAATCTGTAGGTGTCCCTGTATTCCTCCTTTTTTTTTATCATCAACCACAATGGATTACAGTACCTAGGTCTGGGTCCCCAAATTACGATTTCCGCTTTTAAACAACGAATCCGTGTATACCATATGATTAGCGTTTACTTCCAGTTGTGAACAACGCGTTGGGCCATATTTGTTCTCTTACTAATTGAATTTGCATGTAGAATTTACAAACTTCCATACTTCATTTCGTTAAATTTATCACCGTTGTTAACCACTACAATAAATGTTCTCGTTGAATCAGTATGTCCCACTGTATGACTATGAAAGCAGAAAGTGCAAATTTTTACCAAAGAATGGTACAGCTAGATAGTTTCTTGCAGATTCCTCAGACCAACACTGCGTTTTTGGCGATCGAACATCGTCCAAAAGCCTAGAAATGGTTTTAGGTAGCATAATGCATATAAATATTTTTATAGAAGGAAAACAAGGTAATTAACTGGTTTGGCTGAATTAGATTTGAATATTTTTTATTATTTTGAGAGGCAGAAAGCACATACTTCCGCTGGTATCCTTCCAGCGGCAACTGGAAACGGTTGAGTAAACTGAAACGCCTGCTGGCCTTCTGTTCTTCCGGTCATTAGAGGTGCCCAGCCCGAATACTTAGCATACTGCCCCAAGCGTGCAGCTTCTTCACACGAGGGCATGGTGATAATGCCTGTTCTGTCATTGGGCACAGCCACCACGCCCCGCCTATAGGTGTCGTACCGTACAGGACAGTCTACGACTGATAGCACGGTTACCTAAAAGTAAAAGCCAGAAAAGTCATTGAAGTAACTTGTACTATTTTACCGAAAATATATGAAGAAAAATATTGTATAGGGCTCAGGGTAGACTGTGCAGGCCGTCTTGGGACCAGTGTTTAGTGGAACAAGGTTCTCTTGGTGAACATTTCCATCACAGACCAAAACATCACTCAGATAAAGACCTAATCCCGGAGATGACTACGTGTATAAAAACAGAATTGCTTCATACATGCAGGTGCACAAGGCCACTGTTGACTCCACAAAGTGAGTGGACGCAAAGCGTCTGTCGGCAAAGACAGAGGAGTCGGAACTTACTCAGACGGGTAGGTGGGCAACTTAAGAACGACGATCGGTCTTACCACTTTCAGATCCCTGGAGACCGTGATCTGATAGTAAATAGATTCATACAATCAAACCAATTAAAAAACCATCCATCAAAGGAAGCCGAAGACAACTGCGTAGTTATGACAGAAATGCACAGAAACTTTAGTTGACATAGAAACATTAAAAACGGTAACGAGGTTTTATGAGAGTTTGTAGGCCGAGTTGTTCGAAAAAGGTTGTGTGATTAACACTTTTGTGCGCATATTAAAGTGTTGTCTCAACAGATATCAATTGCACATCCAAGAATTTTGACGATTTTGAGCGAAAAATAACTAGTGCGTTCCTTATGCTTTCTTCTAGAGGCTGCTGGCGTGTAAGCTCGCTTACGACTGGCATTAGATTCAAGATAAGCAGGGAAATTGCCGGCAACCTAAACCCCATAAGAAAAAGCAGGGTCAGTGAGATTACAAGTAGGGCTTGACTGTCGGTATCCTTAAAGCTTGACCTAAATCCTTTCGGCAGGCGGTCATCGGGCCTATTACCTTCAGACCACTGAGGATTAAGACAGGGTGGTAAAACTGCTTTCCCCGCAAGTAAGCTTACACGTCCGCCAAACCACCAGTGGGTTGTTGCGCGCAAAACGGTGTTTAAGGCGCGAACTGCTGCCGATAACTTGTTTTTGGACACCATCTAAGAACAAAACACCGTTCACAAAAATTCCACACATCGGTGGCGCGCAAATGATACAGCAAGACAAACTGACCAAAGGCAACTGCATAAGATGATATCGTAATAACAATGTGTGCAAATGCGACTTTACGGTCACCGCGGGGATCTAACGTATGAAAGAAAACCAATTGAATTGAATAGGTGTTTTTTTCTGATTTTATCTCTCGCATGAAAAATCTGATTAAATTTTGAAAAAGTGTTCACCATGCTTTTAAAACGGTTAGGAATAATAAGGGAAAAACAAATGAGTTAATTGAATTGATTTTTTCATGCTTTAATCTCAGACGTGATCGTTAAGTCACATTTTCATAAATATTCTCAATATGAATCATCTAGTTGATTCCATCAGCTGGATGACGAAGTCAGTAAGTCATGGACGCTAAAAAGACATAAGTTTAAACAAGGTGAATTATTTAAGTTTATATACTTGAATATGATAGTTGTATTGTCCTCTGACGGTGGCCTTGTACCGGGAGAGAAAAGAGAGACTTGGATCGACGATCTCAGCACATATTTCTCACCAATAAACGATCTGATGTGCTTGGATCCATCATGATATGCTAGAAACCGTGGACTGGGATGCTGCCGACTAAAGTTATAACTCGGTCCTTCTCGGAGTACTGAAAGTCAGACTGTAATATTTCGTTCGAAGTAGGACTTCTATGGCACTCTCACTCACATGGGAGCCTAGCCGACCACTACTTGTTTATGCGAAAACCTCGTCCATAGAGGGCGGACAAGGCGCGTGTGGCAAGCGTAGACGGGCTGTTCAGTTCTGTCGGTCACTGGCCTGATCCTTCCCCCGGCCGCTCTGACTCTCTCTTGACACCGGGCCTAGAAGGGTGAGGAAGGAGAAAGTGCGGCAGATGGTACACAAGTTTACTCTCACTGTAGACTAAGTCACCAGCCCTGCGCCCGCTCTGCTGTAGGGTATGGGTTCGACATCATCGTTCGCAAGGATCGGACTGCCACATGTTTTTAGAGAAGACATTTCGGATCGACAACATTTTAAGAAACAATGGCTTACAATATAATCTGCAAAACTACTTGCACGAGTTAAAGTAATGAGTACTGCATATTTTCAGCAGACAGGGAGTTAAGCATAAAATTAACCCAGGCCTGCAGTCAATAAATAGAATTCCCTTGAGTATCGAAGCAACTCAATATAACAGACATGATTTTCAGCAAAACTCCACTCATGCTGTTGCCACATGGAATTCCGTTAACCTCTATTTTTTTAAAACACGGCAGTCGAGAATGGACTATTTCATATGCTGGTTATCACTGAAAGAGGAAACAAGCAACTGAATGTTTTTAACGCGCATTTGCCGGAAGACCGAGTGTTTGCACTGACTGTGATCAAAAGACGTCATAAAAAATTCCAAATTACTGGTTACGCAGATTCGTTCACTCTGGCAGTTTGGAATGTTCGTTCCCTTTTGGACAATCTTAAGAGCAACCGACCGGAACAAGTGACGACGCTAGTAGTTCCAGAACTGGCGTACCACAAGGTAGACATCATGGCACTCAGCTCGACTCAGTTCTCCGAACAATGCCAAATAGTGGAGGTGGGTACCTGCCACAACTTCCGGAACGCCACATCAAAGACAGAGCGTTATTTTGGGAAATGCGGCGATAGGGACAGTTCCCTCAGGACTCCAAAGGGGCGATAATCATCCAACTCCACAAGCGCAAGGTAAACCGGCAACTCTATGGTAATTACAGAGGCAGCTCGCAAATCAACATTCTCGGAAGATCTCTTCAATAGTATCAATAGTATCATCCAGGCAAAGATTTCTGCCGCAATGCCAATATGGCTTTTGATAATACCGCGGGACCACCGACATAGTCCTTGCCGCTCGTTAGCTACAAGAGAAGTTTCAGAAGATGCGGGCCCACCTCTAAACTACCTTCGTGGACTTGACGAAAGCCTTCGACGCCGTGAATCGCAAACGATTGTGAAAAACTATGCAGAAATTCGGCATTCCTGAAGGATTCATGCTCATGGTTACGTCAGCTCCACGATGGTAAGATGGTGTACGTCACGGACAACGGCGCAATCTCGGAGGCATTCTTAGAGACCAATGGAGTGAGGCAGGGATGCGTACTCGCTCCTGCATTCCTCGGTCTCATGTTTTCTGCCATGCTGATAGACGCTTATCGTAATAAGCGTCCTGGGACACGCATCGTCTACAGAACTGATGAGCAGCTTTTCAACAGCAGGCACATGAAGGTCATAATGCGACAATCTACGACTACAGTCCACGACTTGCTCTTTGACGACGACTGCGCGGTCAACACCACGACCTAAGTAGGCGTGCAACGGGGCATGGATCTCTTCGTCGCCACCTTTGACAACTTCGGCCTGGTCATCAACACGGATAAAACGGAGGTCAATGGCCAACCGTCATCGAGCTCGGAATAAAACTACCCTTGGACCACTACCACCGGCAGCCAATTCCAAATCGCAGACGACTTCGTCTATCTAGAATGCACATCATCGCGCAACATAAACATCAACGATGAGGTTGCCCGTTGGCTCTTCAAAGCCAGCCAGGTTTCCGACCGGCTGCAAGTCTCTGTGTGGAATCGTCACGGCTTTCAACTGAACACCAAACTGAAGATGTAGAAGGCCGTCGTCTTTACGATAAATGCACACGGAGCGGAGACGTGATCCGTCTACTCCAGTCACGTCAGGAATATCGACAACTTCCCCCCTAGCTGCCTTCACACATTACTGAAGATAAGATGGCAAGACAGGATCCCGGACACTGAAGTCCGGGAGCGGACCGGAACCATCAGCCTCTAGCCGTGCTGGGGCAAATGCAACTGCAATGCAGTGGCCACCTAGTAAGGATGGAACATGCGCAATTGCCCAGACGACTCTTCTACGGAGATTTCGCCTCGCGTGCTCACCGATCGGGAAGACCAAGAAGACGCTGTAAGGACACATTCAAAAATGATCTGAAGCGATCGTATATCAATCCAGAGACCTAGCAGGACCTTGTCGGAAACCGACCGGCCTGGAAAAGAGAAGTGAAGACTGGCGCAGCCATCTATGAAGCAAACCGGATCGCCGCGGCTATAGTCAAACGCAAAGCTCACAAGTCACAAGTGTCTGCAGTCCTTACTGCCAACGACCAACTGCTTCCAACATGTCTGCGCTGCCAACGCACATTCCGCGCACAACTCGGCCTCGCAGGACACCTTCGAAAACACTGCACTTACAACACGTCAATGTCAACTTCTCCTCCCATGAACACCCCTTCTATCACCCCTGCTGCAAACCCCGTGACGACGACCACTCCCATCACCGGTGACCAGACTGCCGATGCCCTACCGTCCACCCTGCCGCAACCGCTGCTTCGATCACAGCGACCAGCTCCGAAAGCACCACAATCGCTCGCACTCCCCATCAATGGGACGATATCTGACGTCCCTTCATCTACTATAATCGCCAACAATACTCCCCACTTCTAGCGACGTGAGCTCGGTTCTAAACTGTCCCGATTACGATCTCACATTCAGCTCACACATCGGCCTGGTCGGTCACTCGTGAATCCATTGCACAGAGGCTGACGAACCAGAGCCTGAAGCAACCACATACACTCGCCGCATACGTCCCCACTGTCTACACCACCCACGCACATTTATTCACCGCGTTGGCCTACTCGGTCACATGCGTATTCCCGACAGCGGAATTTGCCGCAGTATCGACAAACCTAGTACACCTTGCACAATGTCTATGACTGGCCCAACCAGCACCTCAATGTCCAGCGCGCCCACCATCAGGAGCGCCATAACCATCACCACCAAAACCGTCCCTGAGGCCCCAAACCTATCCTGCCTACATTGTCCCCGCACGTTCACTTCACAAATCGGTCTGGTCGATACTTGCGAATCCATTGAAGGGAGGCTGATGAATTGGTGCCTGGAGCATCCACATACACCAGATGCACTTAAGTCAACTGCCCATATTGCTCCCACGCATTCAGTCACCGCGTGGGCCTGCTAGATCACACGCATATTCCTGAAAACCTGCGGTAGACAACCGCCGGTCATGCCACACCATAGTGTCTGTAACGCATACAAAAATCGCCCATCAGCACACAACACAAACTCACAACTGGCGCCCTTCACGCAATTGACGAATGTGCTTCTCGACCCCTTCTCCATGTGGCTCCTCTACTGCGTGTGTGGTCCGAGTCTGAGACCGTCAGTGTGTACCATGCGCCGTGGCTGGAAGGTTGCCGACTGACGCCTCAACTCAGTCCACGCAGTCTACCCAGTTGTGCGCTTTTGTGTGGAGTGGTTGACTGGTGGGCTGAGAGCCAGGCTGCAACAGCTCCTTCTCAGTGTGACATCTGGCACTCTCATGCATGTGAGGAATGCGTGTATATGGGTAATGTCGCTCAGATGATGACTAACTGGTTACCCAGCCCTTAAAATGATGACCCAGGTTAAATGCAGGGCTGCGTTTCAACCCTCCGGACGTTCAGGATTGTGTGCGTCTCGTATGATTTAACAAACCATGACTCTCGCAACCTAGTGTGCGCTGGCAGTTTTCTGACACTTGGTTCCCTGCCGGTAGCTGCGCTTGCGATTCTGCTGAGTATACAGGTTGTGTTTATGATTGTCCTCTTCTATTTCGTGTCCATTTCCGCTGTTGGCTAAAATCTTGGTCGTGTTCGTTATGGACCAGAGGGTGTGGTGGCACACCTAGGTGCGGGTACGACATTGCCGGTCACCTGTATCCTCTCTTGTTTCCGTTTTTTGACTATGTCTTGATACCGGACTCAGGTGCGGGAGGAGGATGAGAGTGCGAAAGATGCAGCACAACCCTACCGTCGGTATGAAAGCAATCACGCGCAAGTCGCCGTGTCTGCTCTCACTCTGCTGTCTAGCACACGGTGGGCATCGTTGGCAACGACGGTTGAACTTACAGGTTTAAGTTACTCATCGAATGCATTCAGTGACGAGTAACAAAGATGGTTTTGTCCATTTCCTATGAATGGGCACAGCTGTTGCTTTCCGACTGCAATTTCTGCAAAAACTCTGGAAAGTGAGGAATGATTTTTTGGCAAAAACCACACCATAAACTACTAAATGCGAATTTTTCTCACCTTTGGTTTCCAGTATTTGTGGGCAAAGTCAATTAGTTCTTCATTCCACAAAATCATCGGAAAGTCGGAACAGGTTTCATCGATTAATGTCACTTCGCATTTTTGCGTCAAAATTTGGAATGACCTATCCTCGCTCTCAAAAAATGAAGCTGTCCTCGGACTGACGGGAGCTCTCCTAGGAGTTTTCGGTGGGCGGTTGAGAACAACCGCCTTCGGGATGCCGATGTCAACAACAGCCGCAAAGAAGTTGGATAGGAAGAGAGGTCCGCGCTCGTTTGTGAATTTGGACGCTGTTGATGTGGAAGAAGCGGTTGTGTGTACGTGTTGAATGATTTGCTTTAAGGGCACATGATATTCCACCGGGCATAGTAATTCCGTCTACAATTGAAAAAAACGGGCTACTGAAATCGTTTCAATAGCGAACCATTCTCTGCATTTCAGCCCGTAAAGCGAAGTCGTTCGCGAGAAACATGCGAAAAAAACTAAATCCCTAAGTCGAGTAGAACTTCGGTGTAACAGCAGTAAATGCCCCTCAGTAAGTCGTTTTTCAACTGACTTCCGATGAAAGGGAGCATTTTCCTTAATAGCTACTTTGCACATTAAAGACAGAAAGAAAACATGGGATAAGCAGGGAGTACGTGCTAGACAGACTACGTTTAACTCGGGACGCCGTCAAGCAGAGCAGTGCTTTCGATGTAAGCCTTATGACAAATACAGTTTGTTAAGCGTCAAAACAGTTTCCTAAGGACGTTGACAGTATCTCAATTGTGACATGATTAGAAGGGATCGAGGGTGACGCGTTATTTATGTTAAGATACTATTCTCCAGTGCATATTCCAAACGAGATCCACCAATTTTAACCAAATATCTTTATTGGTTTGAAACATCTACTAATCATTCCACATTTTCAGTGAGGCATTTAGCGGGAGCTAACTTAACAAAACAAAGACATTATGTCACTTCACTCGCGCCTTTTTTTCATGCAAATGCAAACAGTAAAGATATTACAATAATCAGCTTGTCAAAGCATAAAAAGGTTATTTTCATAGTTCTTCCTACATGGAAAGCAAGATGCTAGAAAGACTCGAAAGACAAGCATAGGAAAGTTTATAGCCTTACCCTTTCAAAGATTGAACATTTTTTCGGTTGTCAAAAGATTGCGAAAGCTGCATCAACTTTAAAGACTACTCGGCCCCATTTTAAACAATGTATCTAAACACTCGTTATTGATCAGAATCTCTTTAACAAATTCCAATCAACAATTCGACTGGGCCTAAAAACTGAGCTTCTCTGATCCATCATGCATCGTTCGATTTCTTCATTACCATGCATAGGCGAACAGAGAATGCCATAACACGGATAGATGTCGAAACGCTTTATTGAAAATAAAGAGGCCATATTGAACGGGTACTAAGCTTCTGCTTACGACCAAAGCAACAACCTTGCAAGGTTAGCTGGCTCTTCTGTTCAAGATAATTGTTATATTAGTATATTACCAAGCCTCAAGTGTTGGCTTGAATAGGGAAAGCTCTTACTCTACGGCACAGGTCATGTGCTATAAATATTTTCTTTCCCAAAATCCAAATAATTGGATGATTTTACAGCGCTAAGTGCGAAATGTTAATCCCCAACATCGTTTTTGTGCCACGTAATGTCCGTCAGTACCGTGGTTGTGGTACTTTTTAACTAAAAACCGAAGTTATGCGATTTGTTGTTCAGGTACTTCAGGTAAACATTCTGCGTAAATGTGTAGTTTTTATAAATCATGGTCATTTAATGCCAACTTCAAGTTACTAAAATTTGCCTCGGTATTCATAAAAATGGGTGGTAACGCTTCTTGGTTTTTTCAGCCTAAGTGTTAAAAACAAATGAGTCATCTCTAGGAAACACAATTTGTATCTCAACCCTTAAGTAAAACATCGGGGATCCAAGTGTGCTAGGTTATGTGAATGAAGACTTTTTTTTAACTTATAGGTACATTTTGTAAGCAAGCGAAACAACTTTTGGAGTCAGCAGTCAGCAAAACACAATGAATCCCAGGGCCGGCACCTGTGCAAAAACGGACAGAATTATCCTTATCAAACCTACATAAAACCATTCATAAATTATTATGTCCGGCACTCGTGCCGTTCAGGCATTCACGCCTGAAAATAAATTTAGCAAAAAGCATTAAGAAGGGTATTGTCAAAAACAGTTGAGCTAGTCGCTGAAGACTTATAATAAAAATAGTTCGCACTAGCTACTGTTGTGGCGATGGCAATCTTTAATGCAAAGCCTAACTGAAGTCGCCTCTGAGTGCCTATGCTTAGCAAACTTAGTCTAAATTTTCCGCGACCGGTTAAAATTGAAAATGTTTAATATAGCGGAGGAAATCTTGAAAAGGGCTGAAGTTTTCGCATTAATTCTTTACCCGAAGCCGGTTGGCTTGAGTTTTGTTATCACAATTGTAGGGGAGAATATGCGAACTTCCTTCAAAGAGCAAAATAAAGTATTTTGTGGGAGTCCGGAACATATACATCTCTTCGTATGACCCCTCCGCTTTTTCTCGGACCTGTCCTTGCAATAATAAGACAACATCACCTAGTACGTCTCAGAACGAAAGGTGAGTTACCTAGAGAAAAGCTCACTGCTGTTTCACCAACGTTTCTATAGGAGCCCCAGACGGAAACGTTTATCCAATCACATACACTGTCCCTTAGGACAAAAGAAAACACCCCGCGACACGACTGCTGACCTTCTTTATTTTCCACTCTTCTTACACGCGTCTTATGCAGTACAATTCCCAGAAGATTTATTTTTTGACCGGGACTATTAATTCTAGAAATTGACGAAACTTCCTGGTCTACAGAAACGCGTGACTTCTGCTGAAAATTCATCGCGCGTTATCAGAGCGAGCATTCAAATAATTGCTGAGCTGCCGATTTAAAGTGCTAGAGTAGCTCATTTTTGTTTAATTCGATAATATTGCACAATTTATCGATGTTAGCGCACAAGAAGGACAGTCAACTTACCAACCTATCTCAGGCTGCATTATCACTATCTCCGTGGGTCATGCAGGGGGTCTAAGTAAAAGAACACCATTTAGCACGGGATTGCGCCCGCGAAGTGCCATATTAAACTTATTCTAGTCTATAAAACAACTCGACAAGGATGAATGATGATTTCGAATGCTGTATCTTGTGAGAGGCGTGGTGTCCTTTAAGGAACCACGTCAGCGGATTACCGGCGATATCAAGTACGCAGAAGCTTGCGATACAGCAGTAACTTTCAGCAAAATGTCCTAGTTTCAGGAAATTCCAGAGTGACAGAACTATTTCTAGACTTAAAACCAAAAAACAGCTAGACTTTATTTTCTTTTTTACGCTGTATAAACTAATTCTTCGCTGAATATTTAAGTAAGCTTCTTTCATTGACGATATTAATCTCATTTATCGTGTCTGCTAGTCCCTACGTATACCATTTGCAGGCTTGTGCATTTCACTCCGGTTTACTTAAGGTAAGCAGGGTGTGCATCGATGGACTCCGAATGTGTTATATACATCGGGGATATGTCAGAAAATTCGGGGGAATTAGTGTCAAACAAATGCAGGGAAAATGTTCTAGCTTTGAATCGACATTACCGATTCCATGCGCTAGTAAAATTGACAAGTATGGATACATTGATTGGTTTATAGGACCGGTATGCTACGAAGTATTTCAGTTGCCCTCAAAGGCTCGTGGGTCAGCGGTTAGAGGCGTGGACTTCTAACAAACAGGCCGCGAGTTCGAGCCTCGGGTGTGCCACACTTCGGCGTTGGGTATGACTGGCAGACGACGGCTAATAAGCCAGAAATGGCCATTCCAGTCTCTTTTGTCATTGTCGGTAGTATTATTATGACTATAACGTGCGCAGCTGTGCGGCTGTTGGTTGGGCTCGAGAGGGAGTCCATAAGGCACAACGGAGCGAGTGTGTTCCGTAAGAACGATCGGTGAGCGACCCCAAACATGATGACGTCATGACCCAGCCCACCGACCCAGTCATCGACGTAGATAATGGTTGGAAAAGGCCCCAGAGCAGAGCCTTGACGATCACTAATCTCACCCTTTGTCCTTTATGACTGCCCTTCACCAAAATAAACATACGGAGAGTTGCCAATTAGAAGGCTTTGAATCCTCCTAGGAGACTGAACTTAAAGCCCGTCGGTCTGAGCTTGTAGAGGAGACGCTGGTGTGGTACGTTATCGAATGCCTTCTTATAGTTGTTGTCGACTTCGATCCCCGTGCACCCTACATCAACTCTCATTTAATTGGCAGCATGAAGGCATACCTCCTGAAAGTCATTCCTACTCCAGCAGAATTCTCGAAGGAGTATCTCGATGTTTGTGTACAGAGCAGCATGAAACTAACACTGCACCGCACCAAGGCCAAGAAAACGTCATGAGAAAACCACCTGCAATCAAACAGGCGTTCATAACACTTGATGAAAAGCTCTTCCGTATAGCTTACAACCCCTTTGTTCGGCCTCACCAAGAATACGGCATAAGAGCGTGGCGGTCATGACTAACAAAAGACCTGAAGTTTCCCGAAAAACCATGACGCCGTACCAAAAGCTCTTGGGTGCTTATTTGCGCCCCCTGTTTTCCGTCGTCAGTTTTATCTTGAGCCAAATATACCATAAACCCCAGAAAGTTTGTTTCTTTGAAAAGCATGACCATGTGAATCATACAGGTGCCATTTTGATAGCGACCATTTTTACCGTGCGTGCTCAGCTGAATCTACCGAAGTAACGTGTAATCAGTAAGACTTTCAAAAGCTTGCCTATTATCCTTTCCAAATAAACCTAATAAACTGAACTGTTTGAGCCCAGTGTCTTATACAGCAGGGACGTTTTTTACGGATTGCCTGACTGTGTCGAATACATGTCCGGCGTCAGAGGGCGGATTATTTTCCTCTGCGAAACGCCCAAAACGTTGGTTATTTTTTGCAGTTTTCTAGCAGATAGAACAGATCAATATTTGTATTTATCTTTTTTGTCAAGTTAAGACAATAAATGTATTCCTATTAACTCTCTGTTTGTTGCCGCAAAGGATATCTGAGAATAACAATAGCCTATGTAACGATGTCCCCAAGTTCCACCACAAGTCTTAAGGAAAAAGACTAACTTCCGACTCGGTTGTGTAAAAAGTGGAAGACTATTTGGAATCCGGAATTAAAACCTCAAATGCAGGAGTAAAGTAAATTAGGTAAGTGCGTTAAAATGCCTGCCAGATAAGCGTGTTTAGTAGTCGACTGGTGGAGTAGACTAACTGCTTAGGAAGCCCTGTTTAGGTAGCCAGCTTACTTTATCATCATTCGTGAATTCCATACGTTTCTTTAGGTTGCGCGGATAGTTTTTTCTAAATGTGATTAAACTCATGACTTCCGGTCCGGGTCTCGTAGCACAAATGATTATACCGTTGGCAGCACACAATACTTGTGCATTTGTTGCGGGTTCTAACCCTGCCGAGGCCATCGAGTTTTTCACAATCGGGTCAGATAGATTTTTTAGTTTTATCAAAACGCCTATCAAGCATACGCCCTCTCACCCATTTTATCATATAGCATATGTATTTTGGATGGACGCTCATGAAGGCTTGTTACAGTGGTGGGCTAAAAAAAGTCCACACACAGAAGACTGCAGTAAAGCCTACGCATCATACGTTATGTTTGTATTAAGCCCCAGCGAAATTTCCATAATTGCGGAAAATGTCATTGTGTTGGCTAGGCGGATGGCATACGACAAGGTTCATTGATTTCTGAACTGTTTCATAGCTCGCATCCAAATCCAAACGAGTAGGGACAAGCCACTAGTCAGAGACAAGGCGCACGTTCAACGCTGCTGGACCAGGCATCCGAGTATCACCAGCTCTGGCCTCAGACGAGCTTGCGTAAGGGTCTTTTTAAGTCATTTTTGCGTTTAATTGGCCAAGTTCGATAACTGTGACTGACTTGAAAGCAAATTTTTGCTCATGCGTAAGTGCAAACACGCACAAGAGTCTCGGTGCTGTTGCAGCCGCCAAGTATATGATCACTACAGACACCGTGGCGCGTGTAATGCAACGCGGAAAGGAGCAGTTTTGTTCTACCTCCGACAAGACTAGTAAAGTTACCAAAACCACTATCCAACCCATTCTCCGACATGAATAAACGGCGTCAGCACACGCCCGTGACTTGTCGAAGGCCACTTCCGCCACTCAGAGCAACTGGGGGTTGCGTATATAATAAGTTACACTATCTGACATTTTTCGTTTTTTGCCGCTCAAGACTTGGACTGACGACCGTAGCGCTCAAAATGTACTGACCGCTTTAGCCGCAACATTTACATCTCGAAAAACTTTCTCTCACTTGCTTCCAGCTGCATCATCTTTTACGAAAACCGACCAGTTCATACGAGGTTTTCACCTAGTTTCCAATTATTCAGGTGAAGATGCTACCTAAGTTTTAACGTCACTTCAAGTAATTCTCCGATTTCCTCGCTCTTCCCGTGCAGAGATCTTCAAGAAGCAGAAAAAAACTATCGGGAATCCAGTTGCGCATTTCTTACTGCTACTTTTGTATTATTGTCCTTGTTGAATCATTTTATTCTAGAATCCAGAAGTTTCCTGCAAATTTGCCGCGCCGGAACACGTTTTTAACCAGCACTCCACTTTGCATGCAGGGTCCCACACTTAGCTCTTTTTTGATGCGTCATCATCATGACCTTCGTTAAACATAACAGTGTGGTCCAGCTCTCCGCCAGGGAACCCAGGTTTTATGAAAGAAAATTACTATATCGCTTGCTTTCGCCAGCCACCCACCTTGAACAGGGTCTTGTAATAACTTGTGGGATGTTGTGGACTTGCTACCTTACTAGCCTCAACGCATATCTGCAGACAAAACACATAAATGCGCACGTACTTTGATGCTTTCTGTTCACTTGTCCATATACTGCAGCTTAAACTCACAACAACGGCCCGAATTCCTGGTTAATAAGCACACGATAAAAGCGGTTGCCGCCTCATCTGTTCATCCAATTATATTTCGACGTCAAACAGCCAGCAAACTCCATCACGAACTGGGCTTTACCTAAATATCTGAACTAAAGTATGCCATAACCTCATGGTGATTTTGTGTCTCCGCTCTTCCCTTTACCTTCGCGTGGAGGCTTTTTCTCCCAAATAAGGCTATTGAAAACTTTGGATCCTCCCAAACCTCCCAGTACTTTGCAAGCAGGATTATTTCTTCACCGATCATTTACGGCTCGGTGTTTTATTAATGTTCTCTCCGATTTTGAGATAGCACATATTTAACATGAAAGGATTTTCAGTTCCCTAACGAATACCTGCTCCGATATCGCACTCAGTTGCAAAGTTTTCTCAGGGCAACTAAATTCTTTCTCAGCCACTAGTCTGGCTGGTCACATCCAAATTCATCACACTGCAAATGGCCACCCAGTGACTGAAGATCCGACACGCGTCTAATTTGCATTGTTACTGCCTCGGAACATTCTGACAAAGCATGCGACGTCAGGGTCACGCGCACTTATACAAAAATCTCCCGTAAAACGTTACAGTACAGAACCTCAAGCACCTGGCCCTACCTACGCAAACAACCTCACCTAGGTAAGAAGTGATGCCACTTGTTTACGTGTGAATAAATGAGACATAGAGAGGACTATGCTTTATTTTGAAAATTTTTTCCAAAATTCTCCTCAGGTGCGTCCATCACTCACTGCGGATAAAAGACCCATGGGGTCTCGTCGTAGCGGACAAATATGAATTTTCTAGAAAATTTTAGAGCAATTACACAGATTCTATTTTCGGTTCAGCATATATGAGGGATATAGGCAGAACCTTTGAAAGCCCTATCTACTAATAAACGTACGGAAAAAACATGCAGATATTTGCATAGCCGTTATGCCAGTCATTGATATCATGTAAATGTTTGGCCATCAAGCATTAATTTATGTGGTCTTTTTTAAAGGTGTCAACCTTTTACGCTAAGCCAATGGAGTTCCGCAATTTGTTTCATCATTCAACCAGCCGGTAGGAGAATAGTTGGACCCGCAATTCGAGTTTGGCATATTTGAGCTTCTATTTGTATTGGTCCCCTCGAAGATTGATCGTCCGCGCCATTTTGAAGAAATCGCCAAACGGAAGAGCACAGTGTAGCCCTCGGCCGATCTTGAAGGTCATGATCATATCCCCTCTGTATTGTCTATAAGAGAGAGGAAATATTTTTAGCTTTTTCGGGCGTCTCTCACAAGGTAATCTACTTAATCCACCGGCTAGCTTGGTCTCTCTTCGTTGTACGGTCTCCAGTCGGGTGTAATTTTGTTTCGTCCACGGACACCATGCCTGAACACAATATTCCAACATTGGTCGGACGAGTGCTCCAAATGCTCAGCCGAAAGGTTCTTCGTCAGAATTGAGGAAGGATTTTCTAATCGCGTCTAGGATACCCATAGCTTTCTTTGATACCTTGGCGCAATGAGACGATGGTTGGAAAGTTGACGTCATCCGCACAGTGAGGTCTCAAATCGTTGACGGATTCGAGGTCGTTACCTCCTATAATGAAGTGGAAATCAAATCGCAACATCCTTCTTTTGCTCGAGCGTAATCGGATAAGCTGACATTTGCTACGATTGAGGATAAGACACCACTCATCAGACCATTTTTGTAAGCGACTTAAATAGTCTTCTATCTGTACAGAGTCTTCCGGCTTCTCTATTGATTTCCACAATTTGAGATAATCGACAAACATTACGCGCTTGCAGTTCAGAGAGTCCAGGCAGTTTTTCATATATATTATGAACAGAACTGGACCCAGAACGCTCACCTGCCGAACGCCACTGTAGACGGGTGCCCATTCAGATTTAGCGTTTCCGATACACACACGCTGAGATCTGCCCGTAAGAAAATCGGCTAGCCATTTCAACAGATTTCCATTCATACCCACCTGACGTAATTTAAATATAAGTCGTCTAGTTGAAACACTGTCAAAAGTCATTCTGATGTCAGTGTACACGGCGTCGACTGATAAACCCATGTCGACGGATTTTCGCCCAGCTCTCCATGGACACTAGCAGGTTAATGAGACAGGATCCACTCCCTCGAAATCTATGCTGATGCAAACTGAGCAAGTTGTTTTCTTCATGATGCCGCATTAGATCCGTTCTTATTACGTTTTCCATCATCTTGCAACAGATGCTTGTGAGACCCATTGGTCTGAAACTATTTAGGGCTGCTCTCTTGCCATCTTTATATATGGGCCTTGTATTTGCTTTCTTCCAGTCTGTAGACGGAGCCCTGGTCTCCATCGAAGTTCTGAAGATTTTGGATAACGTAGAGGCCAGTTGGGTTGAGAGTTCATTTAGGACTTTTGCGAGCGCGCCGTCCGGACCAGGCGGTTTAATGGGCTGTAGTTGACTAAAGGTTTTCCTTATCGTGTCCACCGTGCCAATTGTGCTGTTTGATCTGATAACTGGGGGGAAACTCATTCATCAAAAGCCGGCTCCTTGTCATACACAGACATGAAGAAATCGGAAAACAGGTTCACCTTATCTGAGTTGTCAGGCAACGTATTTCCTTGGCGAGCTTTTAAGACAGAGAATGCAGTCCCGGGTGCGTTTTGTCTTATTCACGAATCCAAAGAACTTGTTAGAATTTTGTGGGATATTTTTAGGAATTTTCGACACAAATTCTTCCCGTTCCCTCCTCAACAGATCCCGACATGCGTTTCTCTATTTTTAAATGTCGGCGAAATATTCTGTTTGCTGACATCTGACGTACTTTTCCAATGTCTCCTTTTCAATTTAAGGTCCTTCTTTATTTCTGACGTCAACCACTCTGGTTGTGAAGTGCGCGATTTCCTCTTAAGTGGGCAACAGCTCTCTTCCAAGTTCTGCATCAGGTTCCTGAAGAAGAGTTAACCTCTTTCTGTGCCAGGTCCTTGTGCTGCGTTCCAATTTACCTTCTGTAGCAGATAATTAATTCGGGGATTAACCCCTTTCCATACACATTTTCCTCATCAGCTCGAATTTCGGGAGCAGCAAAATGACTATACTCTCAAACAGGAACGCAGTCGTCACTTCGACCAAGGGGAGTGTGCAATTCCAATCCGAGAATGCAACTATCATCCCTAGTATTTATGAGGTCCAAACAACTGGACTGCTGTCCATCTCTGAATATAGTGTCCAATTTAACATGTTGGGTAATGAACTCACTTCCAATAAGTCGAATAACTTTTTGTTAGAAGGAGTTTTCTGATTGCGTGCAATGCGTCAAATCCAACTCGATGCCTGGACAGTTGAAATCAGCAAGTAGCATTATGTGTTTGCTTTGACATTATTCTGCACATTATTCAATTTTCGGTTGTAGAGTGAACAGTCAAATATAAAAACGGTCAGCGAGCATTAAAAAATTCCGCATAAAAAAACTAGATGAACATAACTTGTCTAACTTTTAAGGATAAAAAATTGCCGCTCATGGAAGGGAATATTTGCGGGTTAACAAGAATGGCCTACATATGATATTTTATAAGAGATTCAAAACGTATATTGTTATTGCAGAGCTTCCTTAATCGAATGAGGTTGTCCGCCTCGAAGCGGCAAAATAAAGGAACCTAGACGCGACCGTACACAGCCTTCTTAGTTTCCAGCCGAATATTGGAAACTAAACGCTAGGTCAGTCATCATAGCGTAGAGGGGAGAATGCGACCCGGAGATCTATTTGCTGAATGTCCAAACAACTAGCAAATGGCGAGAGCAGAGGATTTAATCCGTAATCGCCAACAGGCCACTAGGGGTCGAAGTGTGTAGCTGGCATCAAGGACCGCGGGCTGAGGGTTCTAAATCACGGGCACCAGAGTAGAATTCTGAGGTGTGTCAATGATCAGCGAAGATGAGGCAGATTTAAGCGTGCGCCCCAAAATAACCAAGCTGTCCCTTTGAGAGGATTGTCAGGAAGGATGTCGCGCCCTGTGCGGGGCACGATACATGAACTTAAACAATGAAAAATTAACATTTCTGATGAGGGATCCCAGGAAGCGATACTACACACAACAGAAGGGAATGTGAGCGGATACGGGAATTTAATGATGGCGTCCTAGATTCCCGATGGTCCTTTTTCAACGTCATAGACAAATTTGTCCGGAAAGGATGAGGAAACTAGAAGTTTAATCGAGTCATTATTCAGATAAAGGCTCAGCTTGCTTTTAAATTTGTATTGATTATCCGAAGAACTTACATGTATTGGAAAGTTATTCCAGAGTAGAGTATACCTGGAAGCGAAAAAAGAGAGCGCTTAAAGAAGGAGGAAACGGAAGGAGGCATAATCAGAGAAGAGTTGTGAAGATTGTACGAGAGACTACTACGGATAAGGGCTGAAATCCAACGAAGATTTGAGCTATTATTAATGCAAATGAGGAGACGAAGCTCTGCTTCTAGTCCTCGAACATATAAAAATTTCAGGTTAGTTATCTGGCACCTATCTGAGTAGGAGATATTTAGATGTTCCGAGTCTAAAAGTTTTCTAGTAAATCGTCTTTGAACATTTTCAACTTTTGAACTACTAGCCGCGTTCATCAAGCCGAAGAATGGGCAGTAATACTCTAGAATCAGTCAGTCAGTGTATTTGAGGGAAATAGGCTTACGCCTTTGAACTCCCTATTTGTACATAAAAAATCGATAAATACACAAAAATGTGAAGAAATTACAGCAGTAAGTGTATGCAGGCATTGATTCACATATGTCACTGGTCACATGGCTAAAAAGTCACATGGTCCGCTTGGTGCTGTAGCATATGTCTGTCAAGCCTACATTTAAATGTGGTCACAGAGTGAGACATGACAACCGTCTCGGGAAGATTATTCCACGGTTCCACGACACGGTTGGAGAAGAAATATGTTCTCACATTCAATCTAGCCTGGGGCACACGTAGCTTGAAGGGATGTCCCCGGAGGTTAGTTGTTGTGGCGAGTTGGAAGTCATTGCACCGAGGGGCGCAGTCCAAGCCACGCACGATACGGAAAGTTTGCATCATGTCTCCGCGCAACTGCCTATAACTCAGAGGATAGAGATTAAGGTTAGTTAAGCGGATCTCGTATGGCAGTGCACTTTGACCTCTTACTAATTTTGTGGCTCGCCTCTGCACCCTTGTGAGCAGAATGTAATCCTGATGCGTCCACGGTCTCTAGGCCTGAATTGCATATTCGAGATGGGGCCTTATAAACGTGCCGAAGACTTTGGTGAAGCAGTCTTCATCGAAAACTACGAATGTCCGTTTGATGGCATATAGCACTGAAGTTGCAGCCTTGGCCGCCTTACAACATTGCGTAGGAGGCTTAAGGCTGTCTGCAACCCAGACTTCGAGATCTTTTTGCGTTTCTGCTTCTCGAAGTGGTATTCCGTTCAGATGGTATTGTCGCGTACTAGGGCTCTGATTTCCGAGGCGCAATATGGTACATTTGGTCAAATTGAAGGACAAGAGCCATCTGCGGGACCACTCGTCCAATCGAAAAAGATTTTCTTGGAAGTTGGTCTCATCGGCAGCATTCTGGATAACTTTCCAGACTTTTCTGTCATCCGCAAACATGACACTATCACAGTCCAACCCATCAACACAATCATTGATGAACAAGAGAAAGAGGGTTGGTCCGAGCACCGAGCCTTGTGGGACTTCACTCTCTGTGACGGTGCGCCTTGATTGCTGTCTTTCTAAGTAGACAATTTGGGAACGGCCGACAAGGAAACTTTCGATCCATTTGAGAAGTTTGCCACCGATGCTCATTATTTTCAACTTGTGCAGGAGACACTGGTGCGGAACACAGTCGAACGCCTTCCGGAAATCAATATAGGCCACGTGCACAGTGTGTTTTGCGTCCAGTGCTCTTGTTCAACTTTGCATTGTATATAGAAAGTTCGCTACACATGATCTTCCCCTACGGAAACCATATTGTGCATTGTACAAGAGATTGTGACTTTCCAGATAAGTCATCAACTCCTTTTTGATGATTTTCTCCATCACTTTGCAGCAGATTGATGTCAGACTGACGGGTCTGTAGTTCTTTGCAAGAGCACGACTACCGCTTTTGTAAAGGGGTGTAATGTGGGCCGTCCTCCAGTCTGTGGGAAGGATTCCAGCATCGAACGATTCCTGGCACAGAAAGGATAGTGGTTTGGCCAGCTTTCGGGCAAGCTCGAAGAGCAGCTTTGCTGGGATCTCGTCCGGAACGGGAAATTTACATTCCTTCAAGCATTTTAGTTCTGCCAGAATCGATAGTGGGATCTCCCATGTTGTCGGAACCAGATGGAATAAAGTCTGCTTCTCTTGTGAAAACGAATTGGAGAAATTGAGAAAAATGCTCAGCTTTATTTTTACTGTCCGACATCTCCGAACCGTCATCATTCCTCATGTCAGGAATGGGAGTCCTGTTACGTGTGCTCTTCCGCAAATAGCCTTAGAGGAATTTCGCATTTTGAACGGCTCGATGAAGCAAATTGCTCTCAAAATACCATCGCCTCTTGAAAAGCAGGCTTTTCACCTTATTTCTTCGAATTTTATATTCTGTAAACGCTGCATTGTTGTTGTTCTCGCGAAATTTTTTCCATAACCTTCCTTTCTTGTTGATCTCTCTTTTGAGTTCTCGTGTTAGCCACTGAGGGCGGTTGGATGTCCTAGGCTTTGATAAGGGACAGTGGTTCTTCATTAGATGCAGTAAACGATCCTTGAATAAATTCCAGTCCTCGTTAACGTTTCCGGAGAAGAGAACATCCCAGTTTATTTGTGATGCCTCAGCTCTCATTTGGCAAAAGTCCCCTTTCCATATCTTCGGCCTCGTATCCTCTTTTTTATACGGTTCAGAATACAGCTCGTACTCCCATAAAAGTACTGCATGATCACTTCGACCGAGCGGGGATAGGTAGTACACCTCATCTATACTGTCAGGATCTTTGGTGAAGATGAGGTCCAGACAATTAGCCTGTTGCCCTCCACGTGCTCTAGTTGGAGATAGGAATGCGAAGTTCAAACCTTCGATAGAGTCTCAGTTTAATTTCAGGAGAATGGGAATTGTGGGAAATAAAGCCACAAATCTGGGCAGCTTTGGCCGTAATTCTCTCAGCGTGTGGCGAGAGATTTAGATTTTTTGTGTACCTTAAACCTAAATCCTTGATAATGGTACATTCAGTCATAGGTGTGCCTTGAAAGACCACTGGATAGGGTCCAAAACACATAAAGCGGCATTTAGATGGAGAGAATTCCATTAGCCATTTTGAGCTCCAAGCGGAGAGAGCAAGCAATTAAGCATGGATTTGTTCCAGGCAATGAAGGGTCGTAAAGTTATTGAATGAATATACACATTAAGAATCATCAGTATAAATGAAGGACTGAGAATATCTAACTGCAGCCGAGATATCATTTATGTAAAGCAGGAACAAAAAGGACCTTAAACTGTAGCTTGTGGGACACCACTTACAAATGGGCCTTCACTGAAAAGTGAAGATCCCACTAAGACCATTTGTTTACAATTAACCAGGTATGACTTGATAAAGTCTATAAGGGGACTGCGAATTCCCAGGGATTCTTATTTAACCAAGAGTCTTTTATGCGGCACATTATCAAAGGCTTTATTAAGGTCAAAATAAATAACGACAACAGATAGATGGTCATTACGAAGAGAAAGTAAGAAGATTGAGAAACGACGAATTATATTTTTCACAAGAGCGATCTGGTAAAAAAAACAATGCTGGAAACTGCTAATAACTTGGTTGGCTAGCAAAAGTCAGTAGGTTTCATGGCGATAACTTTTGCGAAGATTTTGATGAGAGGAAGTGTCGTATGGAAAAATCAGAACGACAGCCAAACTTAAGTGCTGGAATAAGGATAGAATTTCTTTATTATTCAGGAAGAACTCATTTTTGAGAAAGACTGAAAAGATTTTGTTAAGCAGAGGAAAAAATCTCCTAGTTGTTTTATAATTGAGCTCGGAATATTGCCCATACCTACTGAATGAGAGTTAGTTAGACGGTTCATAAGTTTTCGAATTGTTTCAGGAGAAAAATTACTGATGCTCTGGTAGGCATCAGACAGCGGTGGAATTGAGGGGATCGGGTCCGTCTCAATGGTGAAATGATTGGCAAAGAATGAATTTAACATTTCTGTTTCGCCTGACTCCTCAGTAATGAAGGTATTTTTGGTACTAAGGAAATGCGGAATTACTTAGGGGACTTAGCAGATTATCTTTGACGGAAGATCTCAGCAACGGATTTAGAGGAATTCTAGCCATTAATAGCTAAAAACTCTCTACGCCCATCTTGCACGAGCCTCATTTTCGAAGGTAATTCAAATATTTCAGCGATTCCTAGGTGAGTTGATAATGAGCTAGGTGCTAATGAACTAGGCCAACAAAAGCTTCTGTTACGTGCTGTGCTAAACTGTTGAAAAATTTAGATCTCTATTTGAAAAACTATTGTGCCAATCAGCAGGCACTCAGCAGGCACGGCTGGATGTGCGGAAGTTCTCCTTCTCGGTTCGGGTGGTCAAACCATGGAATGAGCTCCCCGCAGATGTTGTGATGTCACCATCTATACAAAGTTTTAAGAAGAATCTGGGCATATTTATGTTCCGAAATGAGCAAGAGCGATGAGAAGTCGAGCTCACCCCTGTAACTCCTTCTGATTTTTTCCCACCATTATGGGCGTGTTCGAACTATTTCAGCCCAGAACATCTATTTGTACACGACACATTTTTTACATTACAAATAGGGTACTCAAAGGCTTACGCCTATTTCCCTCAATAAACTGAACTGACCTGAAATGAACTGTACTTGCAAATTCGTTTACTAATTACTTGCTAATATTAGCATAGTCAAAAAGCTACGTTTTACTGTTGGCCTTGCCGAAATGGCAACTGGATGGCGACAATAAATTAATTCATGATCACTTGCAAAAAGGTCACGCCTGAAATCCAGAGATGGCTGGAAGGTGCCATTATTAAAAAATAAATGTAACAAAAAATCGTTTCTGGTCGAACAATAAACTAATTGACACAAGTTTGAAAAGTGAATGGTGTCTAGAAGCTTCTGGAATGTAGGAGAGGAAGTGTATATGTGACAGTCAATTTCTGACAAATTACAATCTCCTACAATTACCTTGACATCGAATGAAGTCTCTGCAATTTTTTCAAAGAGTTCACAGAGTTGGCTTCCATTTCCGGGGTAACAAGAAGGACTATATACACATCCGACGAAAGCTTTCCTATGTTGCGGAAGGATTACCGAAGTGAAACATAAATTTCCAGAGAAGAAAGAAATGTTCAGGTCATGAGGCGCTAATGAGGAATTGAGGCTCTGATGTAAAGAAGGCAACCACCGCCGCGTCTTTCAACACGATCCTGGAGGTATAAACTGAGGCTTTCTATATTGAGACACCTGCCTGAACTGCCAGTATCTCTAATGCTGCTGGACGTTGATGATGGTGTAGCACGGCCTTCCCACTTGCCCCGCAGCTCCAGTGCCATTTTACACAATGAATACGTCTTGTCGACTTAGGCGCCGGATATTGTGGTACTGATTGGCGACGGTCCGTGTACTGACATGTGTTTCGGCTGACAGAATTGCTTATCGCCCTTTTTGGATTGCAGACACTTATTTACCACGTCTTTTTAATCTTCCACGTCGCTCATTTTTAAGCCATCCGTTTTAGAATACCCTCCTTTTATAGCTACCCTTTCGAACGATGTCTGCAAATATGTTGCCTTCCAAATTGACGACTATTTTTACCTAATCCCCCTTTTACACACATTTACTGCACAGTGATTTTTTGTCATGTCTCTTTTCCAAACTCTGACTGGTGAAATGTAAGCGCAAGCGTACATAACGGCGCAGATGTACCACGTTGTTGAGTTTATCAACGACAGGCCGGTCGCAGCCGTAGTCAAGGCCTGATTCTATGATAAGAACTGCGTCATGTGGCTGAAGAATGACAGATGGCGAAACATTCTTCTCGAAAGTAATGTTCTGCCACCGAGCAGGACGAAAGTATATCCTGTCAGGATTTTAAAGGACAATCTGACACTGGATGCGGCCCGGCGGCTGGGGCAGGCCTTCACCTTAAGCGGTTCCCTCATTTCAGTAAGCTGGATATTTTTTATTCATTTCACACTGCAAACGGAAAAGGATGCTTCTGCGGCGCAGAGCGACCTATCAAGATCAATACAGTGGAGTTGACATCTCTGCGCAGTTGGATTAAGTTCATTTAGTAAAAGAGTAGACAACATAGCCCATAATCAGACGGTCCCTCTTGAGGAGTTACGACAACATCGCGCACTAATGGTTGAAAAGCTTGGGCAAATACTTGCCTGCACGTTGTTGTCGCTCAAAGGCCTCCTGCACTGCGCTTGTCACAGTGAGGCAAGGACGTCTACGAAGGCTTCGTCGGCATGCTGAACGAAGAGGCCAATTTTCGGGAAGAAACGGTATGTAAATATGCAGCTATACTTACTCTCCATGTTTTTTAGATAAAACAACTTGTCTCAGTTGGCGGACGAAATAACATGGAGTTCTTAAGGAATCTCCTCAGAAAACTGTTTGGAACACCCCTTGCCCTGCCTACTGCTGGGGTGGCTCAATCCTTTGTTGGTAGCCCTCTATATGCACTCCTGTGTGGTAAGTTTTCCTCATTTGTTAACTGTCCAGATACCATTCGCCAGAGACCTACCTTTAGTGATTGCGCCCACGAAATGGTTCGCAAGACGGAGATTGATTGGTTTCATGGACCGGTATGGCGACCGGGCTAAACGCCTGGTGGTAGTTGGAGGAACTAGCGATGATACGCGTTATCCCATGCTGTCTTCATCTGTGGACGCGGTGATTGCCATCAATTAAATTTGCATATTTATGGTTAAACGTTCATACTATTATAGTGAACTTAATTAGTATGAAAATTGTTATTTAAATTTGGAGGTACTAATTTCCTTCCGTAGTATCTCAGGTACCCGTCGACCATGTGTTTTCCTAACATTTGTTCTTTTCCACCTATAGGAACCAGCCGTCGAAGAGGGGACTAATAGAACGCCCAAATGAATGGCAATAATATATGTTACAGTTCATGTATATACTGACACTGACATTTATTATGATTGTACATATTTTTCAATTGCTTTTTAGTTACTACAACAAATAACTCATTCACATGCATTTGCGTAGCCTGTACTGCGTCTGATATTGGATGCCGATTAGTGGGTACATATACGGCGGTATCACTGTGAGTACTAGGCAATACCGTAGTACTCTACGTACGTCGGGTGGGGGGGGGGAAGGTTTCGACGTGTAACCTGTGGGGACGGTGAGGTGCTGCGCCTCAGGGACTCAACATACAGGTCGATATTTTAAAGGAGTGCCAAAAGTGGGCGAAACGGCGGTGTCCCCAGCGCATTTTTTCGCTGGTGGGGCCAGGCGGACTGTCGCGTAGAATGTAGCCCCTTCCACAGCCCCGCAAAACCCCTTCATAACCCCATCTAGCCCCACCAGATTTTAGGGGGCTAGGCAAGGCTGCTGATGACAGGAGAGTCTGAAATTAAAGAGTCAGCCCGAGATTCTGTAATGCACAGAATATCTGGGTCAAACTCATAAGCCACACCTTCCTATTTGTGATATCTTTTGCACGACTGATCTTGCGTTAAGAGAGAGAGAGGGAGAGAGAGAGAGAGGAGAGAGAGAGAGAGAGAATACTGAGCGTATTCCTAAGATGCAAGTTCAGCTCCTTGTTATTTATAAAAATAGAAGAGCTGGTGGTGGAAAATTAAGCTGTTGAGGAGAAGCAATAGATAAAAAACGAAGTTGCTGCGGTCCGAAAGTTATGGGGATATTATCACTAACCAGAGATGGAGCATTGCATGGAAACACATTTTGGAAGAACCCAGGAAGAGGAATGCTATTTTGTGGGGTTGGAAAAATAGGAGGCATAAAAGTAGGTTGTTGTGGATTTTTAGCATAATATGAGGGGTAGTTTATCTTCGGTAACGGACTTAATGGTTTCAAGAAACAACTAACACTAGGAAAAGGCTTTATTATTTGGGGTGTCAGGCTAGCAATGGGATTGGAAAAGTTGTCAGCAATGCTATATACTAACATTTTGCAGGCTGGTGTGCAAGTGGGCTTCACAACTGGGGTCTTTACGTTAAGTTGAGAATTAGGGATAAAAACAGGTAAGGATCTCCCTGAGCTGACATCTGCTCATTTGACCTAACCGCTAGGTCAGACTGCAGTGGCCTGGCACGGGGACGGAATGGATTCGACCCAGGCTTATTAACTAATCGATTATTCTGAGTCCTGGAGGTCGATTGCGCTTCTAGGATTGGTCCATCTTTACTATTAAAATCAAGCATCCTAGTGAATTTGGCAGCCGCTTTTGAGTCATCCTTGCTTCTTGGAGGCGTTTTAAAGTGGCTGGTTTCAACTGACTCTGATACTGTGCTCAGTTGAAGAGCTAGATGGAACTGGGGCCGCCGCAGTAAGGGGGAAGATTTCGTTGATGCACGATGGAGAATCTGCTTTTGAGGCAAATGGCAGATGATAAGAATTCTGAGGAAGCTGTATATTTGTTAATGAGGGAGAAACTCTTCGTTGTAGTGGAGTTTTATCCAAGCTAATAAAAAGTTTATTTCTTCTAAGATATTGAGCTGAACACTCCAAATAGGAGAAAATAAAGACCACTTCAATCCCCGAAAATAGTTTGAAAAAAACTGGGGGATTTTTGCTCCTAGCTGAAAGTCTTTTAAATTCAGAGACCCTAAAGTTGAAGCCACAAGAAGAAAGGAAACAGAAGGCGACACCGATTGACTGCCTGCTTTTAGGAACGTTTTTTAAAATAAAGTTGAAACTTCGCTTATGCCTGTGCTCGGTGTCACTAGCAAAAAAAGGTCGATAGGAGGCATGAGCTTCTCACACTGTTGAGAACTGTTTGTAATTTTCCCTAAAGAGGGGCACCGAAAACGGAAAAATTGAACCGTAACGAAACATAAAATTATTAAAATTATCGGGTGGTTCTATGTTTATTTTTTCATATTGACAATGGGTTTCAAATGAGGAGTTTGGAAGTTAGTTTCCTTCAGATTTCGACGAGGGTTTGCCTGAGGTCTCATGTCGAAAAAAAGTAACAGAAGAGTTTGACCCTAGTTTACAGGGATGATAGCTGCCGAAACTGATGATATAAAGATGAGGCTATGTATGATTAAAGAATTTCTGAAAGCTATCGATATTGGTAGACCAGACAGCATAATTTTTACTGAGCAGTTTTATCCAGTAATAGAATGATCATGAGAACAAAACGAGTAAATGACGATTTCATAGGTGACAAAGCAAACCCGAATAAAATTTGTATTGAATAATGAGGCTATGTAAGGTAAAATAGAGGACAGTATAGTTCTCTTACTGGTTAATAAATCGACGATAAGAGCGGTCAGTGGAGAAGATTTATCGTTAAATGCATGATGCTTCTCAAAAATTTTATGAGGAAAGCCTTTTGTATATGCGGATAAAACTTAATAGGATTGAGGCTTTTGTGGGTGGAAAGTGATGACACTTTATTTCCGCTTTATGATAAATCGACAAAACACGACGGAAAGCATAAATGACTTATTACTAAACTGTACAAGAGATTAAGGAATCGAATTCAAAAATATGAATTCCACTTATCTTCTCAAAATCGAGCTGCATGCTTTGGACTTGCCCTAGCATGGAAACATACAAAATGTGATATATTAACTGCAAACCTCACTTGTCGGTATAATGGACAATAATCGGTGTTGTTGGTGCACAATTGACTTGAGATTTTGGTTCCCTCGAAACGGTGCTAGCACAATGCATAAATGACTTCAAAATCGTAGTTCGAACAAACAACTGTGGGAAAAGTTAGTATACAACAAGAAAACTTTCCCACAGATGCATACTAATGAAGCTTCAAACGTGAAAGGGGGACAGAAGAATGACGACCCAATGTCAAAAGCCCTCCGACAAATATCAACACTTCAACACATATGCGACAAAATCTGTCAAATTCTGTATGAAAGAAGAAACTTCACATTAAAGAATGTGCGCCTGCCAGTTAGGCGAGAGTAGACACCTTCCTTTCTCGGAAAGTGTTCAATGATAACCTGGACAGGTGTGGCTTCGGAGCTGAAGCGATGGAAAATCTAAGATTTTTTAATGACATTCTTCGGATGCCTTCCATCAAGGAATTACTTGTGAAGGACCGCATTCTAGATTGCCATTTTTGTTTTGATCAGGTGGTGCTCGCATCTCAACGTCAAGTTAAAGCAGCCGTAAGTAAACGACCGAAAAATGCTAGCATGTAACAGAATTAGTAAGACGTACCGTTTAGTCTAATAAAATGAGCCAAATTTCCCTGAACACAAATTAAAAACAGCTCTTAATTTGGATTCTAAATTTAGAAAAACAAATTAAAGAAAGAACCAGGTAAGTCCACACCTATTATTTGCTTCCAAGGGTATGCTTATTTTAAAAACTCGCAAACCCAGAAGATGTCTTTAAACTAGTACGTCACCTTCATAAATTAACTGCATGAAGTATCTCACGTTCCTTAAAACCTTCGCAAAATCCCAGAAATAAACTGCAGGCATTGGATAGACAACAAATGATCACATCACGTTAGCATTCTCTCTATGGTGCCAGGGAACCGAATAAATCGAATCGATCGGTGTGCTCCATCGAAATATCTCCTGTGGGCGAGCCAGGGCGCAATTTGTAAAGATAAGACGAACTTTCTGACCAGCGACTTAATCTTTTTCCATGTCCGCTGTTCGAAATTCAAGGCCAATGGTATAACAAGGGTCTTAAGCGCAAGCTCAGACATGCCAAATTCCAGTTATACCCCTATACGTAACTGAACTCACTTGGATTAAAGATATGACAGTCCACCTAATGGCCGCCGGTCCGGCTACTAGCTCATGCCGCCATACTGACCGCCTCGCTCCCAGCCACTTCGCTCCTAAGGCCGCCCGAGACTTCGCACTACACACTTAACACTGGTCCTCCGCTGATTGGCTGCAGGTAGGCATAGCTCAGACAGAAAAAGGCTTACGCGCGCTGCTAGCTAAGAATCTCAACGGCTTTCACTTGCACACACAGCAGGAAAGACGGTTGTCTACAACGGCTTGCTGAGGTCGCGGGATCGGATCCCAGGTAACGCACACCTCAGGGCCGGATACGGCTGGCGTGCGATGGCTAATAAGCCAGAAATGGCCATTCCAGTCTCCCTTGTCTTTGTCGGTAGTGCTATTTTTCCTATATTACGCGCCGCAGTGCGGCTGCCGGCGGCACTCGAGAGAGAGCCCCAAGGCACAACGGCACGACTGCGTTCCGTGGCACGACCGGTGAGCGCCCCTCTATCACTGCTTGCTGAGGTCGCAGTACGCTCCTTCGCTAGAGTAAAGCCCTGCATTCTCTGGCTTGTCATTTGTGGATTCTCGCATTTGCCCCCAATTTCGACGACGGCACCTATGGAGTCGCTATATGATGCCTTCAAGAGAAACGCTGCCACGCGCTGAAGTCATCGGTTATCCACAGTTATCCATCAAACGTGCTGAAATGATGAGGGCTGCAAGTACATCCGGGAAACCGGGAAACCATATCTCCGTCCCGGTAAGTTCTTCCTCTTTCTCAAAATGTGATTGAACTTACAAATGTATCAAGGTCCAACACAGTGTCTAAGCGGCATTTTTATATGTAGCCTACAAATATGGTGGAAAACTGCTCAACCAAAAACCATCATGTTGCGATGCATAAATGTATTTTGGATTATGCTACAGGGTGGTCAGTGCTGAAGTTTCACGGGAGCACCATTTTCCGTTCTCAAGCACTACGGGCAATTGCGGTCATAGGTTTGATCGCACACCGTGGATATATCTGCGGCAGTCTGCTTCCGCGATCGTCACACGTCCACTTATCCATGTCCCCTCACCCTTCTTGTCAGTTCGCCGCTGAAGCCGCTTACGACTTGGCACTAGATTGCGAATGCTAGAAGCCAATCATGCTGCGCCCTTCGCTGATTGACTGCAGACGGACGCAGCTCAGATCAAGATGTACGTGGTCGGCACTGGGGCGCAGCAACCTCAACGCCACATATACGCCCGCCGCAACGTCGTACGGTGCTGCGTATAACCTGCCTCGGCAAAGGCTTGTCCATTCAACTGTCTTTACTGCCTTTTTATTTGGGAACCTTTAAGGTGTCGGCCATCGCACTCCGACATGTGGTAACTCCGTCTGAGCACCACCCTATCTCGTTCGCAGTCTCCGTTATAGTCAGGCGTTGACAAAAGAAAATTGTCTACCGGAAATTTAGTGCTTTTGGAGCCCGCATCTGGCATTATTTTAGACATCCAAATTACCCACATGACCAACAACATGATGGAGACCCATGACTTCATCGAGCCATACGTTGCCGCACTTTCAAAAACCTCAGTTTCTCCTCTGCCCCCTCTCTTGAATTTAAGTTCACTGTTGGCGAATCCCGCATAAAATTTAGCCCCTCATTGGCCGTCGGCAGCCTCCTTTTCGGCTCGGAACGCATCGAGGCCATCCACCCGCCAAGTACAAAGCGCTTCTTCGTCTCGATCCGGTACAGCTATCACTTACAGGTATCACACCACATTTGGTGACAAGACTCGTGCCTGCAACTCTCCCTGCTCCTTTATTATGAATCAGAGCCCGCGAGTAACACGAGTGAGGCCGGAAGTCAATGCAGCTGATCTTCCTGGCTCCTGCGGTCCTGGTTATACCTACGTCTTCGATCGCCTGGCTGTCAGACGTATTCTCGAGGACACCGCAGCCCAGATCAGCGCTGTCCCTCCCACTCCAGCCGACCTTTGCTGTCCTGACCCCGGTCTACACCCCTAAGCTATAAACTGATCCTCGGCGTCGTCATGAATCCTTTCAAGTGCCTTCTTTTGAATCCCTCGTCTAGCATGTCGATTCAAAACGTTTGCGTCCTCTCCCCTCCAAGGTTTAAGCAATTCATGATTTTCCTCAACTAGCTTCCAAGCGTCAGTTGGAACGTTTTCCTGACATGGTCAATTTTTCTCTTCATTTCCTGCCTAAATGTGTCGACCTCATGACGTTGCTCAGCAACATGCGTTCTGGTCCCAATTGTCTCCTCGAGTTTGCTGGTGAGGCATTGACTGCTTTTGGGAGAAGTAAAGCTTCCCTGACTGACGCGTCCTACTCTCTAGGCTCCTCTGTCCTTAATGGTTGAAGCTTCGACCGTAGCCATGGGCACGGTTGCTCAACGGCACCTTGAGGGTCCGACTCGGCCATTGGCCTTCTCCAAGAAACTGTTGCCGGCTGAGAGGCGCTACAGTACATCTGGCAGTGAAACGTCTTCAACACTTCCAAGGGGATCATGACTTCGCTACGGACCATAAGCCACGGACGTTTGCCTGCGATCCTACTCTGACAAGTATAATCCGCAGACTGCCCACTTGAACTAAACGCCACAATTCACCACCGACATCTGCGAGATGGATAGCACAGGGAAAAAAGTGGCCGACGGGCTACCTAGACCTTCCCTCTCTGCATTCCAGCTCTCACATGGGATCGAATTTACTGCCATGGCGGCCGAGCTGCGATGAGTCGGTTGCCCTGACGATGAGTTCGTCGGTGGTCTCTAGCACACAGACGTCCGCCTGACCACCGGTATATGCACGATCCTTTGTGACGTCTCGATTCCCTCTGCCCTTTCGTACCCGCCTCGATGTATAGAGCTGTTCTTCAAACTCTCCATGGATTCTCTCACTCTGGGATCCGAGCCTCACAAAAGATCCTCGCGGAACGGTTCGTCAAAGCTTTGGCACGACCGTGTCTGAGTTGCTCGCGAAACAAGGTGAGGCCTAACGACATGTCTCCACCAGGCACCTTCCCAAGCCCCGGAGCACGGTCCAGGTATGTCCACCTGTGCGTTGTAGGCCCCTTGCCTACATCAAATGGCTACGCTGATCCCCTTACCTGTGTCGATCGGCACACACGCTGGACTGACGCCATCCTTCTGCTGAATGTGGAAGCAGATACCACTGACACAGCTTTTGTCAATCGTTAGGTCGCCATTCTCGGCGTCCTACCCACGGTTACGACTGACCGAGGCACCCAGTTCGACTCTTCTCTCTTCCATGTCCTCCACCTTTCTAGGTTGCACACGCGATGGCCCACCGCCCGGCAGCCAACGACATGGTTGAGTGTTCGTACCGTCAGCTAAAGACAGTCCTGCATCCCACGGAGGACCCGACAGACTGGCTTGGGCGTTTGCCTCTAGCACTTCTTGGCATTGGAGCTTTACTGAAGTCGGATACGGACTGTAGCGCAGCCGAATAGGTGCTCGGAACTACCCTCTAGCCGTCGGGCGAGATGGTCATTCCAACCTCTCCAGGTGTCGACGAGATTCCTGCCAGTTTTGTGCATCGTCTGCAGCAGTTTATGAGTATGCATTCCCCGGCTTCTCCTCGAACTCCACCGACCGAGTCTTATGAAGAAAAGGGATTGTCCAACTGCACTCACGTGTTCGTCCGAAGTGACCATATGCGCAGCCGGAGGAACCACCACGCGAAGGATCGTTCCCGGTACACACACGCATTACCAAAACCTGTCGGATCCATCGTATCACAAGGAGGATGTGATCAGCATGGACCGGGTCAAAACTGCCGATACAGACGAACAGCCGGACGTGGCTCAAGGATAGAAGTGCCCACCCCTACCCCATTCCCCACCGCCTGCTCCTTCCCCCCCCCCCCAACCTCTGCCCCTCCATCCCGTCTACTACCTGCCTGTCGTGTCCTCTACCTACAACTGTAATCTAATCATCCTCCTCCTCCAACTCTGCTAACGCAGCGCGCACTCAACCCTCTCCTCCTGTCCCTCACGTCCGTATCACACGGGATGGACGCCGTGTTCATTTTCCTGACCGGTTGGTTACTTGTGTTTTTTGGGCAGGAACAATTTCTTCAGCCTCGATACACGTCGCCTTCGGTCTACGTGGGGGTGCTGTGGCAGTCTGCTTCGGCGGTCGTCAGGGCGCTCATTTACTCACGTCGCCTTTGTGTCCGCCTCACAATCCCTGTAAATTTGCCACAGGGTTCACTTACGATTCGGCAGCAGCTTGTGAGAGCTCGAAGCCAACAACGTTGCGTCCCCACGCTTGCTGCAACCACTGTGTGTGTGGAGGCTTGTCCATCCAACTATATTTCCTGCATTCTGATTTGGGAACTTTTAAGTTTTCGATAATTTTACACTGATACGCCGCTGCATAGGGAAGCTGAGGTATCCGACATAAATAGGGTGAATAAGGCAGGAATAATCCTAATCAGTGTCGGCCAATAATGCACCGCAAAACGGCTCGGGCAAGTATTTCGTGTTTGAGAAAAGAATCGTAAAGCTCTGACAGTTTCCCCAAAATTCCTGTTTAGAATTAAAACTCAGAAGGATAACAGGTATTAGTGACAGATCAGTGGAAAAGAGGGTAAAAAATTTGTACTTGCGTGGACACCGGAATACTATCGTGATGCACATAGCACTTGACTAATAAAATGCCAAAGTAATGTTACAAATGTAGAGGGGTCGTTGCCTGCCGTCCACTTTGCATCATGTATAAGATATCGACAGGTCATTTACGGCTTAGGTGAAACATGCTTGCAAGTAACCCGATAGCGATGCGACTCAAATAACCCAATTGTTATCCTAATGGTCCAGCACCTCATCAAGTTCCTTCTTGGAAAATTGACGTCTTCGGAAACAGTAAAACATTCCTTCCAAGTAGAAATGGTGTGCATGCCCCCGGGCAGTAAGTGATGGCAAAATTTGTCCTCGCAGGCCCAACATGCTGGAAGATATCAGCAGAGTTGAACGGCTACCAGCAGGGGATAGGTGGATCGTAGTTGTGATGTCTGAACATAATGGAACTAAAGGGCCGTCAACGACCTTCAGTAAGGAAGGAAAAAAATACGAAGGGAAAAACACTTCACTGTCACACTGCCGGTGGAGCTCAGTAGGTCTACGTCTGAAACAGATCCGTGTAAATGCGAGTCACTCTCTAAACTTCAGTATACGAGGTGTTGTAAAAAGGCACTTGCAAAAGCAAGCACATGGATGAGAGTAGCTGTTTGTGTGCGTGTGGGTTTCCAAGATTGGGGCTAACAGACAACTTGGGCCAGACACTTCAGAGCCTGCAGGGCTGCCTGGTGGCGGGCGGCTGACCCAGTAACACCCTGACCCAGGAAGCAGCCACCCTGTTGCTGTTTGTGGAGGGCACTGCAAGCACAGGTCGTGGCCGGCGACACTGATGTACAGGACGCCGTGGCAGCGTAATTGGGCAGACTGGAGATGTGATTTGAGCCCAGTTGTAGAAGAAAGCGGACGTGGGCCATATGGGTACGCGGTGGATGGTGACGACCATTCTCGGGCTGAAACAAGAGAACTAGGAACTTTCAAGTGAGGGTCTTTAAATAATGGCATTTGACGAAAGCTGCATAATACTTCCGTGCGGATACGCCCCGAAAAAGTATTAGAGTTCCGCTGTTGTTCCTTACCTGCGCGAATCATGGGATTATTAACAAAGGCTTCCGGAAATGTCGCTGAGATAAATGCACAGAATTCAGCTGTTTTTATCTGCGTCTTTCCGCTATGCTTCAGAAAGGGAATTCGCGAAAGCCAGTAAATACAATTTACTCTTCGTATTCATACTTCCTGGAAATGAAAACAAAGTTGTGGCAAAACAGGCTAAGGGCACTTGAGCCGAACTACTTTAATTTGATACCAGATATATAATGAAGAATCAGTAGTGCTTAAACTGAGCCCGAAGCGTTTGCACATACTGTATGAGGGGAGGTAGTGAGGGGTTCGTCTTTAGAGAACTAATGCCTCACATTTGCGGCCGCTAGAGGAGAAGAATGCATTGTGTAAATATGCAGACCATAAAGGAAGCCCGGAACAAGGTGAACGTACAGAAACTACTGTTAACAGACAATCCTCGGCTTTCGGCAGCTGGGTAAATTGACAAGGTATTCTCAGACGTTCGCACAGATTTATCAACTGCTGATCTGCTGTAAATGATGTCTTTCCATTGGTCGAGGCAACGGTGGGACTGTGGTCTGCATGTTCCGAGTAACACACCCGAGATAACTGACTGAGAAGGCGCCAACTGAAGTCCTCCATAGGCCCCACAATGGTGGAACAGTGCAAGTTTTGCCTAGCCTTCATGTCCTCCGACTCTGCCGTCCCATCCTTAGGAACGCAGGGGTCTACCTGAAGAGTCAGGGCGCGACGCTTTCGACGGCGCCGGCGCCGGTGGACGTACGGCAGAGCCTTTACGGCAGCCACGGTCTCGGCGACGGTGGGATCTTCGTCTAGGAAAAAAAAGGGGGGGTTCGGATAATAATACTTTCAAAGAAGTGGGGTTTGAGGTGCATGACGAGGTCAAACGTGAACACAAATAAGATGGAAGGATGAAATTTAAAGTGAGACCTGGAGGGTTGAGGGTTGTATTTTCCGGCCTCGGGCGATGCAGTGTTGACAGGTTTGCAGAACTTGAAGACCTGGTTCTCCGCAACAAGACTCGGGGCGAGTTTGTTGGCCGCTTAAAAAGGAAGGATGTCCGACAGTAAAGGAGGCATAAGCAAATTTCCACGCCTGATGAACAGAAGTTTAGGGTGAAAGAGGTTAAAGTTTTGCAAACTCTACCGTAGAATGGATGGGCAGCATCACCACAATCGCTCGTAAAACCCTTCCCTTCCCCCACCTCACCATTACTAACATCCTAATCCGGAGCTTGGAACTTAGCATGTGAACGCCGCGTCAAAACGACAAACTAGGGAAGTAATAGTGTCAGGCGGATGACAGAATCATGCTCTTTTTCAGGGAACGCCATATCTTTTAAGATTTGCAGTTTGCAATGGAATGCGTGTTGGGCATAAAACTCCATCAGAGCCTGGCCGAAGATACGATGCGCAGTTTTGATTTTCATTATTGACATCTGTACCTATTATCTAGGGTCAACTTGAACGAAAATGAGCCAACGTTAGCACCTAATCAGTTTCAAAGTTAACTGATCGCCCTGATAGTCTGTGCAACGCGGACAAGCAGCCGGGCACGCAGCAGCAGGACTGTCACCCAAGGTAACCCCCAGTGACCAAAGACGAGTAATGATGTACGGGGCAAAATTTGACTGTCTTATCGAGTTGTACTTTCAGTTTTACGGGATGTTTGAGCTGTAGATGTCAGGTAAATCTATCTAGTGGCGGCAGGTTAATGGTATTATACGTGCTCTGTATGTAAGGGTGGAATATGCAATAAAACTACTCACATGCGGACTCTTCGAGCGCGCTTTGCGTCCCAAACTCGACGTCACAGGGACTTTTACAGCTGGCAAAGAGTTACACCTCGGCTTGGGCTGAAAAAGTACGTTTTGAACACCGAGGGAGGCAACATCAACGGACCTAAAGGGGTGAAAGACATTTGAAGTAGTAAGAATCGAAAGTAGGAAAAGAGACCGAAAACAAAAGAACAAAGCGCTTTGAGACAGACAGCCGGCCTAACCATCGACTTGAAGTGCGTCCCATGTATTTTACTCGAACTAGAAGTATCAGGGATTATTAAGAAATTGCCTTGTACACCAACGTCCCGACAAAAATGGGTGATTTATTAGATGGCGTCACTCTGCAAAAACAGAGTGCGACTCCAAGATAAGTGCGAAAGCAGCCAAGTGGGCCTACGATATCTCCAAGCCGTCCATCCCCACTTACATAGCCAGAGATAACTGGTCGTTATGGAGGGTGGAGATCGTGTGGTAATCGGAGAGCCTTTACTATCTCGGCCTGAATCTTCTGCCTAACAGAAAAAGATGAAATCGAAAAGCAAATCCACGAAGCGCACGACTGCTAACAGCCTCTGAAACGGCGTTTTATAAGCCGAAAGGCAAAACTGCCGGTATACGAGGCCTACAGCAAACCACGCTTCCCCTAGGTTATAGCACGGCCTGCGCAGTTAAAATATGTATGTCGCTTTGGGTGTGTGTATTGGGCTGTACTTGTGTTTTAGCCTACGTATTAGTTGTCCCAATAATGTCTCCAATACAAAATATACTGTTGATTGGTAACACCATTGGGTGAGGTACGTTCTCCTTACAATCTGACCTGGATGCACTGCACCGGTCTGAAGAGGAAATATTCCGGGCTGTCATCTCGTTCTCATTCGCTGCCGGTAGAGGACGGTATTGACAGTGAATTGAGGATATCAGTGGGTTTGGTGAAATCTAAAATTACCTTAACTTCGCTCGGGAGCCTGTCGCTCAAAGATTACAATGCAGGATTCGAATTCGTGAGACAATCAATCTCCGCAGTATGCAAACGGCTGAAACGTCCACTATGGATACCGTGCTAAGCACAAGTATGAGTAAGCACTTTGTCACACATCTTTTGTGTGCAGGAGAATCATTGGTAAGAGCGATCCTTCTACAGCAGGTGGCTCACTCGGCGCGAAGGTTACGGGTAACATCCAGACCGTGAGAAGGCCGCCGGCAGCTTTTGGGTAACCCTGGCCAGAAAAGACTCATTTAACTGCACAGACGTAGGGCGCTCAGCGGACCCGTCGGTCGCAAATATTGAAGGGCACCTAAACCATTGGCTCCATTCGTTTTCAGGTAGGCTAAAAAAATAAAATCTTATCTTGCCAAGGAGCAGGTTTGGACGGTGTCAAGTGCTTCGTAGCGATTGACAAGATCGCTCCAATCACTGACACGAGTTTACACTTGTGGCACGTATACCTAGGCATTCTCTACAGTATCTTCTGTACTACTTTCTTCCAACATGAGTGGTATGCTCCGGGCATCTAGACCAATGTCTTACGCACTAGTTTAACTTAGAAGAGGCTAGCGAACCGCTGAAAACATTAAAGCCAACACACATTGTGAATGGAACCAAAGTGGAATCCTGGATGGGCCATAGTCTGCACAGTTCACGCGGAAACGCACAAGGAGCCAGAATACGCAGCCGTTGTCTGATCGATCAACCAGAAAGTAAACGGTGAAGAGGGACGGCATGCAAGTATATGCAATGCATAATAACAGCAGAGCGCACCTCGAAGGACGAAACTGTGGTTGGTCGCATCCACGAGGATTCAGCGGGAAATCGTAAAGTCGTACTTCCTTATTGTAGGAGAAGGCAACTCGGTGTTTCTGCGGGCAGAGGCGAAAAAACTCTGAGACATAAAACGTCACTTTGTGCACCAATTTTAATGTCAAAATAAGACCCTGAAATCAGCTAAAGAGTGTCGTTTTTATTGAGATGTGATGTGCGAGAGACTCGGACAAAACATTAAGCGAACCAAGAGTACAGTATTTTGGAGGGTTGATCATGATTTTAGTAAGTTCAGATGTGACACTCAAGAGAATCCGACGCGCACCGAGACCACCGTTTCGGGGCGACTTGAACAGGAGGGGAGGGGGAGGACAGAGTCGGTTCAGGTCTCACAGCACACTTTGACATTATGTGATACGTCAGAACCCTCCACATGTGTGCATTGCACAAAAACATTCATCCAGACCAGATAACAGCAAACACCGGGAAGTCTAAGTCGTGTCACAAGTCAGAGAGCACAGTGTGGGAGGTTATAGATGCTGAACCGAGCCCCGTATTCCCATATGGGAAAATTGGAGAGCCTATAAGGCACTCCGTTTTTTGTATCTGTGTTTTCAGTACGGCAAATCATAGAACATCTGTAGACTACTGGTCGCCTGTTGGCACTTTATGAGTACTACGCGATTATTCCGCAGTAGCTGGTTTTTGGCGCAAATATACACGTCAACTTTCGGACTAAGCCAAGTTTCCCCCAGTACTCCAATTGATGTCCTCCTGATCACGTTTAGACTAATCACCCTAACCTTCTTCGTGTTAAAACAGAGCTCTGCCGTCCGATTCAGATAACTCAGGGCTAGTAGGCCTTCTAGCATTCTACTCCATTTGTAACTGCCAACTGTTAACCAGACCTAAGAGGAAAATGTCAACCCGCAACACATCCACAGAAAACATTCTTTCGCCTCAGAGTTTTATAACTAGTATTATCTTAGCTTTTCTAAAATTATCGGATTTCGAATTGTTTTCTACCTACCTTACGATATTCTTAAATTAAATTTTCGATAGTTGTTGTCCTCCTGATAACCCCCTCAACATAGCTCAAATGCCTGAGACGTTATAATAAGGTCTTTTATAGACTAATAGAGTATGGTAGTTTAGTAAACGTTGACGTTTTAATAAGAAGGGAAATTGTCAGACTAAATTATCTGTTTGTTAGTCAACTTTTTTCCTCCTCTTCCACTACTACTTTTCCGCTTACCTCTGCTGACCGGTAAAGAAATCTTAAGCGACTCATCGGCCAACGTAACACACTGGCACATGTTACTGATTTAGACTCTAAATTAAAATTCTATCCCTACTCCTGATGACTCCAATCTTCCCTCAAACGACACTTCCCCACCACCGTGTGTCTTCTCACCTGTGTCTGTGGTAACAGTGAAAAAGGGTCTCTGAATGGTCCGTAGACTAATAGCCACCGGACCGAATGGTATCTCCGCAGTTCTCCTTAAATCATGTTCTTCCCTGATGGCCCCTATTTTGGCAAACCTTATTAGCATGCCCTTCATTGAGTGCAAGACTTCTGACGCTTGGTGCACAGTAATAATCACTCTTCTGTCTAAGAAATCCACTAATTCAGATCCTAAATCCTTTCGTACACTTGCCTGCCCTTCGAAATTCTGGTGTTCGCTGAAAGAGTTGCCTTGGATGCCACTATTCTTTTCTCCTCCAATTTCTCCGACCCTTTCCGATTTTCATATATATAGAGAAACGCAGTACCTTGGATACAATGTTCCTTTTGTGTTCCACTCTGCTCTAGCAGATCTAGGTGAGAGTTGTCGTGCTTACACATGTGTATTTTCCGACTACTCCTCTGCTTCCAACACAGTCGTGTGCCATCTTCCCCTCAGCGAAACATCCGAGTACGGTTTTCCTGGCTAAATTGCTTCTTGGCTCAAAAATCATTTTGCCTTCCGCACCAGGTTTGTCTAATCCGGCAAACAGAAATCGACTGTTTCTTCCAATAACTGTAGAGTCCTTCAAGGTTTCATCATATCTTCTCCGCTCCGTTCTGCTCTGCTCTAAGAGATCTAGATAAGGATTGCCATACTTACGCATATGCATTTCTTAATACTCTGCCTTCACTACTATCTTGCGCCATCTTTTCCTTACCAAAACACCTGCACGCGACTGGAGTATTTTTTAGTTTAGTGATTATCTTACTTTCCGCACTCAATTTGTCCAGTCTGGGAGGCGGAAATCTACTGTTCTTCCCGATAGCTGTGGAGTCATTCAAGGTTTCATTTTATCCCCTCAGGTCTTCTTTCACACTGATTACCTGAGATCGCCAAATGACTCCATGTATGTTAAGTATGCTGACGATACAGTGGTTGGTCAACCTCTTAAAAATCGGACTAATTTTCACTTTTTGAAGGAGGGCTTGGACCATGTTTCTGCATGGTAGTTGGGAAATGGTATCGTACTTAACAATCATAAATCGATCTAGTGTACGCTCCGACTGCGACTCTCTCTCTCTCATTCCTGTATTTTTGGATAATCTTCCTAACGAGGGATCCTCTTTCCAGTACTTTGGTGTGACTCTCCTGAGATCTCTCATTCTCCCTTCATTTTGAAATCCTTTCCACTAAAATTCGAAAACTTTTTTATTGTGTTCGTCATTTACGTTGCTATCACGCATCTCAGCCCCTAATATGGGAATTTATAGATACCTATATGTCTCCTCTCATTCTTTATAGCTCTCTCTTTGTTCTTCCTGCTTTTCTTAAAAAATATTTGTTGATTTTAAAACGGGTTTTCCGAATGCTTTCTTCTGCTGCTGGTGTTTCTTATTTCTTTTTAGTCGATATTATAATACAACGACATTCCACAACCGTCAAACAATTTGCTGATTGAATTCTGAATGATTTTGTCCATCTTCTTTACCCTGAAGCAACTGCTTTGATGTCCTCACGCCACATGCGCCGAGGCCTCCGATATACCTATTGCCGTACATTGGAATATCAGCATTCTGCATTGCCATTTCTGGCACAATAGCTCTTTCCCCCTCTGCCCCTCTCTCTGAAATTCACTCCAACCTACTTATTAATTTCTGAGGGGGGTAAGAAGCCGAAATTTTAAAATCAGACTATCTACCAGAAATCACTGATGAGCTGAAACCCTCAAAGCTGTGTCATGTAGCAGTAGGATATCGAGGAAATATATAGATGGACTTTTACCTAACACCTGTGCTGTCATTACGGCAAATCATACAAAAAGGATAGTGAAATGCAACTAGAAATTTACCGGGT
>CACRXP010000446.1:113898-135167 GCA_902702965.1 Spirometra erinaceieuropaei | reverse complement strand
TAGTAGTAGTAGTAGTAGTAGTAGTAGTAGTAGTAGTAGTAGTAGTAGTAGTAGTAGTAGTAGTAGTAGTAGTAGTAGTAGTAGTAGTAGTAGTAGTAGTAGTAGTAGTAGTAGTAGTAGTAGTAGTAGTAGTAGTAGGGGAGAAAGAAAGGAAGGGGAGAAAAAAATAAAACGAAGGCGCGACAGAGAGGTGATTACGGCAGAGGAAGAGACGCTTACAGTCCAGAAAATCTGTTTCAAGGTACACTAAACCATAGGGCAGAAAAATTTAAAAACTGGGAAAAAGGTTGTTCGGCCGTGACTGAATCATTCAGGTCCGCAGGCGGTGCTTACCCCGGGTGGCAGGTGCTGGTCCTCAGATCTCTTCGTGAAGCACGACAGAAACTGACATAAGGACAGTTGCACTTAAGCTACTTACTTTTGGCTTACTTTGCAGGTTTTGAAAAAAAAACTAGAGGCAAAAAACTGCTGCACAATAGACTCACCACCGTAAATTTGGGTGTTGCACCGTGCAGCCTGCAAAGCAATTGGAGGCGCCAAACAAAGCTGTCAATGGGAAGTGGTCCGCCGTTGAACGAACAGTCAGGCAGTCCCTTAAGGTCGAAGTCAGCAGCATTCTTTTCCAGGATGGCGGACCTGAGGGCCTGTATAAAAAAGGAGAAAAGGATTTGGTGAAGGAACTGTTTATGTAGACATATGTAAAAAAGCGCTCCGAGTCTTTGGGGTATTGTTAAGTATACCAGAGTCTTGAAGCCTTGTGCGCTTTCTACACAAGTAATCATGTCTGGCCTAGCCGACAAAAGCTCCGTTTAAAACGCGAATACCTGCGGTAGCGAAGCTCGTCAGTTCGGCTCACGTTCTTCTTTGAGGGTCATGAGTTAGCACCGTGGGCCACAGAACCATCTGGATATACTGACTGTTGTGACGGACCGAGAGAGCAGCTGTGTACCAAAATTTCAAGCGACAAAGAGCGTGTTGAAGCCGCACTACGAAACTTCCACGATATTGTCGCACCAAGTATGGATTGTATCCTCTGAAACGAAATTTGGGTACTGTGCATAGAAGATTTTTCAAGCAGCTGAGGTCAGAAGCCTTTTTTGATCCTCTGCTATGCGCACAGTCTGAAATCAACAGGCTTTGCTCCGGCTCGATTTTATGGTTTGCCAAAGCTCCATGAACCAAATGTTCTTCTGCGGTCAATCGTTCCCCCAGAAGACAATCTCGCCTATAATTTGGCACAATAGATGTACTCAAAACTGGAGTTCCTCCAAGGCAATTCGTCTACCTCAATCCGCCCAGCCTACCAATTCTCAGAAGATCTCCTAGACCGGCGAATTCGGTCGCAGCAGAGACGTGAAAATTAAAAAACTGATTAAATCCCAGTGATTAGTTCGGCTGAAGTCCATCGCATCATGTGCTTAAACTGTCCTTGTATTTACGCAGGTCAAACTGAATGCATACTCGGGTCGCGCATACACGAACACAAGTTGGCTGTGCGACGGGGTAAAGGCTTATCACAAGTGGATGCCCACACCTACGCAAAGTGTCACGGGTTTAACTTCGCAGACACGATGATAGTCGTCCACGACAAGAATCTGTTGAAGTCTGGGCCTCTGATAAGAATTCGGTCGATCGATGTATGAATCTGGTGCCGGAATACAGAGCAAACGCAGTCACGTCCAGTTTTGCGCCATCGACAGATGATTGGCTATAATTTTCACTTGTTCTGTTGCGCTTTTATCTCTGACGATGGACTCCTGTACGAGTTCGAAAACTTAGACGAGTAAATAAGTGGTTCCGGCGGTCGATCCAATAGCGTAGTAAAGCAACGCGCATAGCAGTGATAAGATTATGTTAATTTTAATCTCTACTGGGTTGACCTTTAATTATATTTTCGGCAGTCTCTGCACTTTTTAAGACATAGCAAGTTGTGCGTTGACAAAAAATTCGGTGGCCCCGCCAGCTTGGCATGGATGACGACTTTAATGCCCGAATCGCAACCAACTGTGACGTACAAGTATTCCAAAATGTGTGTTAAAGGCGTTGAAAAATGATACGCTTTGACGAGAACCGAGTGTGACATCAAGTAAATGGTCCTCCTCACTAATTATTCGGACTCTAGGCCTTCCTCTGCTATCCTGGGTCCGAATACAGTAGTAGCGGCTTTGATGGCACAAGGTAGGTCGGGATGAGGTTCCCATGGAGTGGGGCAAGACCGAAATAAAATGCATGAAACAAGTGTACTGTTGAAAAACGGCGACTAGAAACTAGTGTGAGAAGCGCTGAGCGTTATCGCCCTGCCTTGCTCAACGCCTTCGTGATGCTTTCCTTTTCTCCCATCGACTTCAAAAAAGTAGATGCCGCAAGAATTCTTTCGCAGTGATTTATCGTCTCTCTTCAAAATGCATAAAACAGCAGCCTCACTCGTGTCCGTAGATATGGCAACAGCTTTCAACATTTGGGCCGATTGGGCAACATCTATTCGGCTGTCCTATCACGTCAAATGCCTCCACAATGAACAGTTGACGACGGTGTCATTCATACTTCACGACTGAACCTGAAGGAGCTTAGATGGAAAGGTTTAGAAACTGCGCAAGATCTGTTTTCTACTAGCGCTTCTTGCCTCGGCCATCCCGGAGTGTTGGAGCAAGCGAACTACCAGGTTGACTCAGCTTTAAATCCTGTTAGAGCTTTCTTTTATCCTCATTATTAGAAATGCACTCGAAGTCTTAGACAATTTTGCTTCACAATTCCTCACGGTCGGGCCGTGCAACTGCCCAGTCTAAAAGCGCAGGAGCAGCGACCTCGGCTAGGGCCCAGACTGACGCTATTGGTTAATATGACTGCCCTGTTAGTGACCAGCGGCACCACTCGCAGCCTGAGACCTCCTGAGATCTACCGTGGACAGTATGTTTGGACTCATCCGTTGGTAGAGGCCGGGTTAAAAGGATGTAGGCGGCCGGATGCGGTGGTGGCAGGATCCCTGTGGCGATTAGTATCGTGTCTCCTTGCCGGCCGAACAGCCCCAGCAAATGTGCTTCGATTTGCGGTAAAACCCTCCTAAGAGTACTGTCACAGACGTCTTCGTTGTTGCAGGAAATTCTGACACGGAAACATCCCAGTTTGGATAAGCAAGTTCTCAGACCATTTGACGCAAGTATATCCATCCTTGGGTGTCGCCCAATCAGGTATCTTCTGGGGTTTCGATACTTGCTTTGTCACTGTCGATTCAGTGGATTATAAATCAGTCCATTTTTACAAGTGTGACATTATGTGCCGCGATGAAGATGCATTTACATTCACCTATGAAGCCAGTTTCAAAAAGGCAAATGGAGTCATTCAATGTCAGAATACTCGAAACCAAATCAGAAACAATCTATGTAACCAATGAAAACGATAGAGACAAGCACTTGAATCAAGCAAAGCGGAGGACTGGCTATGCTCTGGGACCATAAGTTCAGCCAGTCTTCTTCTTATCCGTGAAAATACAACTATCGTACGAAAAAATAAACGTCCCGTTGAGTAAGAGAATACCAACCAAAAATGCCTCACCAACAGAATTAAGTTCCTTGCACAAATGTGAGTGTTTTCACAAGTAAAACAATAATTCTGGCGACCGACCTATACAGGCCTTCCACTTTACAGTTAACAGAAATGAAGTAGGATCAAGATTGCGCCATACATCAGGCAGGATCAACATGAGACCAGTTCCAGAAGCCCGACCACCACAGATGGCCCAGCCGAACGTCCGGTGCAGGAAGCCTTAGAAGTCTCTGTGCCCTTGATGAGGTGCAGGTCCCTGGGAGGAGTTCTAGGTTTCATCAATACTCACCGAAGCAACGAATGTTTAACTTACCCTTCAAATAAAGCCAGAAAAGCTTAGGGAGACAAATAGAAAGATGCCTAGAGGACTTCATGACTACGACTGTGTGTTGGTGTTCTTAAAAGCCCATTCTTTTTCTAACCCGAGGCACATATGTTGTTTGAGTTAAACAGACAGTGAAGGAAGAGAGCACGAAGTTAAAAAGCTGCATACAACAGTGGACACCATTATAAGCCAGGAACGTCAAAATCTGAGGAATCTGGAATGACGCTCATACGCCAGGAAACGAGATTTAAGGGAAACCGATTTGCTAACTCACTGATTCACTCTCCAAGCAAATTTCTTCAAATCTGCAAAACGTTTGATTACGACGACTTCTCTGCATGTTGACGTAATTGTAATGCCAAATACTCAAAGACTATAGAGGGGATCAATTTATCAATGAATAGGCTTGCCAAGAATCGTTCAAATTTAAGGACTATTCTTGGAATCAACGGACTGATCGATTTTGAGTTATTTGAGCTAAGGGATGCATAAAAACAGCTTATGAGGGATAACTTATGGATAAGTTTTCATTATATTCATCAATACCGACATATAAACCATTTATCACGGTAAATAACACTTACCGTAAGAATTGAAAGGCTGGCTGCTTGCTCGGCAGAATTGTAGTCCTTCGCATGACCGATAAAGTGACATCCCCCGAAAGCAAACCCCCGAGAGATGGGCCCAACACACTTATTAGTAGAACCAGGCTGAAGCTCGGAAGGACAAGCAACCTTCTTCAATGGAACCTTGAGTAATTTCGCAATAACCAGAAGATCCTCGACAGGGTCCTTTGGTGTGAAATTGGCAGCATCAAGCTGCAGACGAGAGCGGATATCGTTTTCCTGTATTGAATTTTGAAAGGACTGAAGTCAACAACTGCCTGGCGTTTTCAGGACTGGATGTCTTTCACTCTGCCGATAGTAACTACGGTTTTAAAAAAGGCGCCCGTGCCTCCAGTCACAACTAATGAATAACTCGACACCTGGAGCTTGATTCGAATCACACTTGTACTAGTCGGCACCAAAAGCGTTTGAATGACTCTAGTATCTACAAGATGGTCAACTATCACGACCCGTACTCAACGTTTTCTCAAAATGAACCATGATTCTACAACCGCAGGTCAACAACCGTGACCACCCTTCATATGCAGCTCCCCTCTCTTGACCGAGTTCTGTAGATGAGCTGCTGACAGTCTAAATGTGATCCGCCCATTGATGAGGTCGGTCTGCTCAAGTGAAAGCCCCAGTACGCTCACATACGGTTCGCTAATGTCACACAAGAAATCGTATCCATTCGACTATCTGCTTCCATAGGAAGAAAAGATGTCGGTGAATGTCATCAGAAGACAACCGAATTCCTACTCAAAGATTTCATTCTGCTTTTCTCCTATCACCCACCCAAAATCGAGCAGGAAAGCGACAGTGCAGCCGACAAGCAGAATTCTGCAATACCCGTTAGTGCCCAAAACAATGACTATGTTCATATGACAACTTGAGAACACTGAGCAAACAACAGCAACGCGTTTATCCAGACAGCCTTCGAAAAAGAGACGCGCACACCTTCCCAAGAGACCTATCGACAACTTGATCCTTCTGCTTGTTGGCCGGGGAAGACGCCATTCCAGGCTGTTGTCTTGGCCAAACTTCATTTCACTGACTATTGTTTTGTTTCACGTTTTGTTTCGAATATGTCAATTGTACGATGAAAAAGTCCAACTCTAGGGTACTCCCTCATTCTGCTTCATCCATCCTATTTTATTCTTACTGCCTTACTCGCATGCTTGTGGCCGTCCCGATTACAACAGCCGGACGTTTCTACCAAAGCACCTGTACGTTCTTGCCAAGTAAGGGCCGTCCATTAAATTCCGCAACCCTTCTGACTTCTGATCTGTGAACGCATTATTTTGGTGGATAGGAAGCACAGACAACAGTTTAAACTTCAAAGCCTTCAGGGTCCCTATGACTTACGCGCAATTATTCGTTTGATAAAAATATTCAGCAGTACGAAGAAAAGTGACGGAACTGCAAAGAGATATTTAAAATTAGGTCCAAATAGTGATCTACTAGTACACTCATGTTTTTAACCCATAAGCACGAGATTAAACGGCCGAAAACAAAACGCTCCCGTTACGAGTTAGGTTTTTTACTTGCAAAAACAGGCATGCCCTATTTAGGGTACACTCTTTACGTTCTTCTGCAGTACTTTTCCCCTCTGCTTAGAGAAAATAACCGTAACTGCGGGCTTCGATCTAATGACACTAAGTTGGTCCCTATAACAAACGTATATTATGATAGCACACGGAGTGAGGTGTGAGATTCCGACGAACGACTAAACAATGACACAACTCACGTGCACCGACAGACGCGCTTGACTCTTTTCCTGAAGTTCTTTCATGCGAGAGGTTATGAGATGCGATGAGAGCGCGCTCATCGCGGAGGCATTTCTCGCCGCCTTGATCGAGGTGCCAAAACCATCAAACACTTCTGATGTTTGGGACGACCGATCCAGGAGGAGGGTGTGTACTCGATATACTTTGTTATTTACATGCTCATACTCATCTTCTAGAGTCTGTCTAAAACTTAACCCAGTGAGGCGAGTCCTCGTGTTGAGTACGGCAAGCGGATGGGCATGAATCAAATCCACATTCGCCATGGGCAGTAAGTAGGATGGAAATTGCCTGAAAGCACACAAGAAAAACCATAAATCAGGATGGGTAGTGCGAGGAGAAGCTAGCGTCTGCAAAGTCTCATCGGTTTAGAAGATTCTACAAAAAGGACTTACAGCTCGGTACTACATGCCGAATAGGCAAACAGGACGTCCACTTCGCACTTTATAAATTAGAGAAAATCAACCCTCATGTCAAGAACCCAACCAAAATTTGCACTCACCATCCCCTTAAATGTCTTTAACAAAGAGCCCCTTGTTTAAGACAGTTGGGGGGATGGTGGGTCCCTAGTAGCATTGAATAACTACCCGATTCACTCTTCTCGCGGAAATCTATCGATAAGGCTACCTCGTCACCTGATTGGGCGGTGAGTTTATCGATTTTCCACAATCATTGGCTGGCACGCTTGAGTTATCAATGATCCCACACGCATGCTCGTCGCCATTATTGCGTGCGTATCGCGTACGGCGTGTGCTATAAAGTTCTCTCTGCTTCTCTCTGTTATACCCTTATTTGATTCATTAACCCATATGTTTAGAGACGAATTTAAACGCACTAGTAGGCGGTATGTGAAGAAGAAGATCGAGGAAGTGTCAAGAGAAATAGATGTTGAAGTGGATCTGCTGTTTGGCGGTTGCAAACGTTATAGAACGGACTGCTCAGACTGGGAGTCGTCCGCTGGTAACTTATGGACGTTGGCAATGGGAGTCTTAGCCCGCCAATATCATTGTTGGGTGATTTAGTATCTGCAGACTATTGCTTGGGCGGACACTGTCATCCATAATGATGACGTGCCACTAAGTGAACGCATAAATTTTGGTTGGAAAAGTAGGAGAAGGCGCTGAATTTGTAAGTACGAATAGCACACAAATTTTTATGTCAGTTTATGATAGATAAGTATACCGGTACTGGTTTATAAACCAGTACCACATCGGCACCAAACCACCTGCCAGCACATGGCCCCTTCATAGGCGGGGCAGGGAAGGGGCTGGGTGGGGCCAGAGCCCCCTCTGAATCGAAACATTTTGAAGCGTATTTGCATCGAAAGTTATGTTTCAAAGGCACCACTCATTGTACCTTCTTTGGCATTAAAAGAAGCTAATTTATCAAAAGTGGCTTATAAATCATGGAAAAAGCATTCGTTTACGCCCACGGGTCGCGGATAATATCGTGCGTCAACCAATGCTGTTTTCATGCTCTTAATAACTGTCTTAGTTAATTTATGTATCTTATGCTAATTGTTTGGGTATTTACTCACAAACCAGTTTAAGTAGTCGACTTGTATGTCTATTTATGTACTAGTTAGCATTAATGTTCATAGACCCCTTATGCAATTTTTTTATCGTTTTTTACTGAAAATCCAAAGCAATTATGGAGCGTAATTACCGTGGCTCTCACCGAACCACCATATACAAGCGCAGTAAGCGCCCGATGAAGGCATATTATGAGGCCACTGAAGAGCCTGAGTCTGAGGTTCCCTCAACGTCGACAGCAGTTGGCAATCAATCCCCTGAACGAGAAATGCCTATTCTGAGTTCTGAAACTTCTGCCGGCAGGGGGCTCACCGTACAGGTCGATATTTTAAGGGAGTACCAAAAGTGAGTGGAAATCTAGCATCCCCTACCCATTTTTTCGCTGGTGGGGTCAGGCGGGGCTGTTGTGCTGAATGCCTCGCCAAAGTCCCTTCCACAGCCCCGCCAATTTTGATGGGGCTCGGCGGGGCTAGGAGGTGCTGGAAGGGCAGGGCAGTTATTCCAAGCAGATTAAAAGGGAAAAACTAAATTCTAGCAATTTAAAGAAAAACTAATAGGAGGCAATCACTGATAATGTGCAAATGCATCAGCGTAAACCTAAACAGAATAGTTTATGTTCGGAATAATTTAATATATTCAGGTGAGTGTCGATAATATAGAAAATCAACTAAGGTTTTAGTACTGATGGGCTTACTACAGGCCCCAACACGTTGCGAAAGTCAAAGTACTCCCAAGCTGGACATTTGACTAGCACAAGGCGCCCTTCGATATTGGTGCTTATTAGTATGAAGTTCACGGCTTCAAATATGCCGGGAAAGGAGTTCACTAAATAAACGGATCAAGGTCAGCCACCGAACAAATGATGCTGGGGTAATATTTGTAGGCATTCGAAGGTTTTTAAGGCATTTAATCACGAAAGGTTCGTGTATACCGGGGTCGGTGAGGCACGTCCACTTCCATGATGGTGAACTGCCTTGATCTTACTTTGACCGAAGAGGAGGAGATGTTCTAGACCTGCAGAACCGCCCGCCGTTAGGGTCAAGTGACCACATCACGCTCTACTTCGAGCACTTACTGTTTTCCAAACAAGTTCTGATCGGTAGGTGGGAGATAAACGTTTGGAAGGGGGACTATTTTCTCATGAGGAGAAAAGCGGCAGCGGTACCATGGGAGACTAAACTGCATGGTGGAGCAAAAGGTAATTGGAATGCTTTCCGCTCCTTACTGAATAAAATTGTTTTTTCCAAATGCCCTCTAGGAAGAAGTACAATCAAAAACCGCCCAAACTAGATAAACTCGGGTTTAAAGGTTCCTCCCAAAAAAGGAATCGCCTGTGGAGGCGCTGCAAACCAACTTTGAAGATGCTTTCTCAAAGACAGTCGGAACATTCGACCGGCCGCATTTAGAGAACGGCATACAAGGCTGGAGGCCGTGGGCGGTTGAGGATCAAAACTGCCTGGAAAGAGCCCAGAGGAGAGCCACGAAGATGGTTAGGGGTCAAAGCTCCTTTCCTTATGCGACCCGCCTAGTAAATCTGAACCCTTTTTCCTTTGAGTTACAGGCAACTTCGCGGAGATCTCTTGCAAGCCTTCCGCATTGTAAAGGGGTTGGATTGCAGTCTGGCCTTCGAGGACTTTTCTGAATTTGCTACCACGACCAATCTCCGAGGTCACCCGTTAAAAATGTGCACTCAGCAGGCACGGCTGGATGTGCGGAAGTTCGCCTTCTCTGTTCGGGTGGTCAAACCATGGAATGAGCTTCCCGCAGATGTTGTGATGTCACCATCCATACAAAGTTTTAAAAAGAATCTGGACATATTTATGTTCCAAAATGACCAAGAGCGATGAGAATTCGAACTCACCCTCTGTAACTCGTTCTCTTTTTGTCCTACAATTATGGGCGTGTTTGAACTATTTTAGCCCAGAACATTTATCTGTATACCACACATTTTTTACGTTGCAAATAGGGTACTCAAAGGCTTACGTCTATTTCCCTCAATAAACTGAACTGAACTGAACTAGCTCCGAAGAAAACTTACGGGAATATATGCGGCGACGCAACGTTTGCAAAAGTGAGGCTTCAAAGCAGCGAAGAAAGTGTGAACTGAACATACTGCAAAATTCGTTGGGACATTCGAAAATTCCGTATGGTGTTAACGAAGTACAAAAAGGTCTCAGGAGCTGATCACTGCCCTTAGGTCTGCAGATGGAAAGGTGGAGACTGGTGACCAGGTTAAAGCGTCCCTTCTTTCTAACTCCCCTCAAACCGTCTTCACCAGAGAACTTAGTTCTATATTTGACCATCCATCCGTTCGCCAAACAACGTCTCCTCCAAATTCCCTTCTCCTCTTACCCCTCCCTTAGCTCCTTTATGGAGGGTTTGTGGCAGTCCGGATCTCCTTGCTTTTCGTATTTGCCACGCCGCCTTCCTTTCCGCCTCACACTCCCTGTAGATCCGCCGCTGGGACACGCGAGGTTTGTTACTAGCCTCGCGAGTGCTCGAAGCCAAACAACGCGGTCCCTTCTCCGATTTGCTGGCGGACGCTGTGACAACGAAAGTTGCACACATGCGCTGGGTCTGAGCACCTCTAAGGCGGGCACAGACAACACAACTTGCATGGAGACCGCGCTCTCGGCGATTGCTTTTAGAGCCTTTGTGTACGCAATTCCATAGCAGTGAAGGTTTCCAACCCAACCCCTTTTGCCTAATTTATGATTCGGGAGTCTTTGTTTGGCAGCCACATAATTTCCGACAGATCCACTCTTTTCATCTATATATATAAAAATGAAGGGTTTTTTCTGTGTTATAGTTAATCTCCGAAAGTACTGCACCGATTGCGCTGAAATTTGGACACAACACAGCCAGCGCCTAGGGCTGGGTTTTTGTCTGTTCAATTTTGTAATTATGCCGTTGGCATGCCTGTGATGAATAAAAAACCCGATTTTTTCTGGCATAACAACCCCACATGCTGCGGCCACTTGACCCTCATCCACGCGGACACACAGCGCCCAGACTGTGGCCACTTGACCGACATTCGTTCAAACGCACGTGCTACACCCGACGGCCGCGCCCACCCCACTACCTACCCTGCAGACACTTGAACATGCCTCCCATCCCTCTGGCCGATGCAATCTGGACCGTTAGGCAAACCCCCCACCCTGCAGCAAAAAACACGCAACTCTTGGGCTCTACTTGAGCTTGCCCCACACTACCCACATAATGCGGCTGTCATCGCTTCCGCTGGGGCGTGACGACTGGATTCTCGAGCGCGACTAAGCGTAGCAAACAACTGCCCCGACTTCGACAGCGGCTAGAAGGACAATCCTGGGTTTCGCACATGATACATACCGCCATCCGGTGGCCCTTACATTTTCCTCATTTCCCTTATTTCCCAATTCATCAGAGTAAGCCACAGCAACGCGTGGCATGGCCCAGCTAGTTGAATATAGTTAGGACCGAACTACTCCGACTGAAACCTGCCAAATCGCCTGGCCCAGGCAGAATTCCCTCGCTAGCACCTTGTGAACTTGCTAATGAACTGTGCGAACTATTGTCTGCAATATTTCAAAAGTCATCTGAAGAAAGCGAGCTCCCAGAACAATGGAAGCGCGCACTCAACACTCCGATCCACAAAGGAGGCTCACGACTTGGCTGAGGAAATTATCGTCCCGTTAGTCCTACTTGCATCGCGTGTAAATAAATGGTACGCATTATCAAAAGGCATTTGATGCACTACCTGGAAAAAAAGAAAGTATTGTGTGATGCCAACATGTCTTTCGTCCATGGTGCTCCTGCCTAACGAGAGTTCTTTACTCGCACAAGAAATGGACAAGAGCTACTGATATGGGTTATCCAATGGATGCCATATTTGTTGACTTCAAGAAGGCCTTTGACAGTGACTCACACAGGCTTCTTTTACGGAATATCTGCGATGTAGGAATACGAGGAAGAAATTTTGGTATGATACCGCTGTCGCAACGCTCCGATTTTCCACATGTTTTTAAACTCCTGCGTCTGCTTCTTTTCCCGTCGAGTGGGCGTCCGTCATGTCTTTTGGCGTATTGATCATACTAGTGGTATATTATCGCTTACCGCAATTTCTGTTGTAGTGGCCAGGGATGTTAGGTCAACTTAACCGCATACAATAATTTTGCTCCGACTAGTAAAAGAAGTCAGGAAGTTGTGAGAACAGGTTTATTCTGTACACAGGGCAGGTCACCGTAAGTTGGTTGTATGCTTTTGACAGAGATAAGTGTTCGTTCTGGAGAACGTCAGGCGGGAATACAGTGCCGCAACACTTAGAATTGTCTATTCCCCCACCAGCCTGTCTTACGGGCGGACTACTACTACTACTTCTCCTACTACTACCACTAATACTACTACTACTACCACCACCACTACTACTGCTACTACTACCACTACTACCGCTGTTACTACTAATACTACTACCACTGGCGGGAATATAGTGTCGCAACACTGAAGATAACTTTTTCCCCCGTCTACCACCACTGATACGGCGAACACTACTAATAATCCTACTATTAGTACTACTACTACCACCGCCACCACGGCTGCCAATGCTACTCTACCAACGCTTACAGTATGGATAACTAACTGCAATAATACTAGCATCAGTAACGGAGTGTTGCGACACTGGTATCCAACCGAACGTCAGCTGCGGTGCCTTCTGTGTGTCGCTACCACCAAAAAGGGTGTTGTGTCCTTTTTGTCTCTGTTCTGTCTATTTTTAAATCGCGTCCGCAAGGGCGGCGTCCCGTGCGTGCCCTTATGACCAGTCAGCGAAGGAGATCGCAGTGATTGGCTTCGAGAGCACGCGAGGGTAGTGGCAAATTATTGACCAGGATTGTGGTGTGGACGGGATTGCAGATCGTCGGTTAGCGAGCGCAGCAGTGGCGCGTATAAAGTAGAACGAGGGGACAGAGAAAAGGCTGCTACACTATCAGTATTATTCGTTGCAGAGGTGGCTGCTGCATTAGTTATCTATTAGCGATATTGTTAGTCACTTTTAATTGTTATTATTTAGGTCATTATTTATGGCTGCACAGTTATTTGCGTTACTAGCAATAGTATTATTCAGTCAGCTTTACCTATACCATAACAGTTAGTCGAGTGGTAGTAGTAGTAGTAGTAGTAGTAGTAGTAGTAGTGTTACTAACAGTTTCCTGTGGTAGCAGAATCACCGCCTAATATTTACCCATACCAGCAGTACTAGGCTTGCATTTTCCGGATGTATTCATCTACTGACTGCAGTGAGAATTCGTCAGGCACTGGCAGTCCATTTTCAGTAGACTTACTGAGGTTGTTCTACATGTTACTGACACTGATGTTAACAGAAGTACTAGTTAAAAACCCATTGACAGTAACCATCTTTCAGGTAGTATCCGCGGCAGCTTTTGTAGCACTATTGCTCGTCGTAGACCTTATACTTTCTACTGATCAAGTATTCGCAGTGATGCCAGCGGTACCGAAATTTCTTACCGCATTGCTGCTGTTAAAAGTGGTACGCGCACCGACTCACTTCAATCCCGATATCATGAATGCAACGTTGAGCGGCACTTAGAGCGGTAGTAGCACTATATGCCGCAGTAGCCTTTAAAGTAGTACAGATAATGATAACAATAATAATTGCGCTGCCAGTTTTTGCAGTAGTACCCGTAGTAATCGTGCTAGTAGTAGTAGTAGTAGTAATAGTAGTAGTAGTAGTATTAGTAGTAATGGTTTTTACAGTAGGGGTTGTACTGGTAGCAGAAGCATTGGCACCAGCCATGGCAGCACATTTTGTAGAAGTAGACGTTCTCCCAGTATTAGTAACAGATGCAGGCGTAGTATAAAAAGTAATAGATATAGCCAATGTAATTGTTTTACAGGTGAAGGTAAAACAATTACGCACGGCGGAATTAGATGCACTAGTCTATAAAGTGCCCGTATGAGGCTAGGTATCCTCCAGACACAAATTGTTATTTTCGTCCTTGTTGTAGTGTACCCGTGTGGACTTCAGTACGGGCAGGTCCACTGTTCTTCCTTTCTTTTCTTGCGAGAGACACATGCCATAGCACCAGAAACAGTTTTTGCTTCAGTGACGGTAGTGGTCGTACTATATGTAGACGTAGTTTTACCATCAGACATACTACTAGTCACGGCGCCTTGGGAAAATGGTTGTTTTAGTATTACTAGCACTAAATTTATTGCTTTCAGTTACCGTATGTAGTTTAACTACACCCAGCTGACCGAGTTGTCATACTGATATTACTATTAATCGTATTGAATTGCACGATGGCCTACACCATTTGCCTTAGAAGTAGTAAACCCGGTCGTTCTGGTAAGTTTCTTACCAGCAGTTGCTGCAGCGGTAATAAATTCTGAGTCTTTTGTCGACTGTCGTATTTCATATAGGGACTGTACTGCTGACTGCGATGGCAGTACCCATAACAATAAAATTGCCATTCTACTAACAGTAATATTACTGGCAGAGATTTTTACAGTTCCGCTTGCAGTGGCATTACCCATAGTGTAATACTGACAGCCGTAGATGTACAACTACTAATGGTTTCAGGGCTGGGAAATGTCTTCGTATAGACCGTTTCAGTGGTGGTAGGAATATTACCAGACTGTTTATTGATTACCTTAGAAGCATTGGCAGTATTATCTCTATCCAAAGTCTTTTCAGTGGGAGTCGTAGTGTTTGCATAACACAGTCAACGGACGTAGTCATTCAGATTAATTCGGTTCAAGGTCTACTTCTATGAAACTGTCCTTATGGAAGTTAAATAAAATAAATTAGTTACTTAGTTCATCATGACCCACACCAACCAAACTACGCAGTTGTGACTAGTTATGTGCCCACCTCTATCTACGGACAAACTGGCTTTCGGAACTGATGCTGACGGTTGCCGCATGCTGCTTATGAATGGACGCGGCGTAGCAATTAACGCATTAATTTCTGCTTTGCCCATATGACACTGCAAACGACGGCAGTGTGTCAATGTCCAGGTGAATTTATCTTCACAAAATTTACTTATTTTTCCTAGACACCAAGGTATGTTTCTCCTTATCGAAACTCTTTGCCGAGAGGAGTTCTTTGTGCTCTATCTTGTCTACCGCGCTTGTGCGGTTTAAATGAACTTCTTGGGTTTGGTTTCAGATTCACTGTAGCAGTTAGGTGCAGACGCCGAGCACATTTTTCCATTTATAGTTCTCATAGCCGACATGATCTCATTATCCGGCTGCAGGGTTCGCATTCCGGAAGGTCGTGCGCTAGCTTAGCAGATTATCTGGAGATCTGGCCTGTGACTTACCGAGGTGCAAAGTAGGGTTAGGTGGGAATAAGGAGAATTCATGCTGTGGTGAAATGTGACTAGAACGCAACCACATCATGCCGTAAGGGGGGTCTTCCAGCGCGTTTTAGCTTATCCATGCCTGTGTCCTGCCATATAACTCGGAGAATGAACAAACATAGGTCTCGTGAATACATTTCAGATTGACTAGGAAGGTAGGTCTGGTGGGAGGTTAACGGATGTGATGGTAGGCCAGTGGTCATGTCTTGACTGGAGCCGACTGAAGAGGCGTCTTCCGAGGCCAACACCGACCTTACATAGTGGAAAGTTCAGGTCCGTCAGAAAACTCTAATATTTTGTTTAGTTTGAAACTGTGAACATGATGACTGGTTTGACGGGGGAGAGGGGAGCATGCAGGCACAAAACACCGGGCGGGGCTGTGGAAACAGTTGCCGCAACATTGCGAACAATTCGAGGTCACGAAGGGTCAAGCATGGAGACCCTTGAGTGGGTGTCTTCTTTTAGACCTACCTAAGCCATTTGGTGCCACCGCAAAGGTTATTGTAGGAGCGTTGCGAACGTGGGAACAAAGACTAGGGGGGAGTTGGGGTGGCCGCTGCATGCTCGCGGGCAGATAGTGGACAAGGGGTACTGAACGCTGTTTACTGCAGACATTCACAGGGACATGCTATCTCCCGATACAACCTCCCTGCCTAGGCGGAAACGTACGTGACGTAAGCCGATCAGGTTGCGCTACACATACTTAGTTTGGACAGATGGGTGACTTGACATTTAGTTATGAGTCCAATATTTGGATCTCGATTGTTACATTACTCTCTTACCAGTGGATAGGCAGTTTGCCTGCGATCGGCAAAGGTACTCACGGGAAGAAAATGACTAGTTGTTTCAGTTTTAATCTTTTAAATTCTTATCTCTCGCAAAACGGGTATCCATTAATTTTCCACTTGTTGGTTTACTGTTCGTAATATTTATGGTTGAACTATTAGTGGTATGAGTATTGACGACAGTAACAGTTGTCGTAGTAGTATTAGGGGATAACGCAACGCCACCACGTGTTCTGCAGAATGATGAGTCGACGTAGACTTCGGCACACAATCTACCTAATGCACACTTGCAGTAGCATTACGGATAGTCGTAGAATTAGCAGTCCAAACAGCCTACGTACTACTTGCGCTAGGACAGCATCATCAGCAGCAGGATCTGCAGTGTCATATCATAAACTGATAGTGCTTGTAACATCTTCTGCTTGTGTTATCGGTACTGCTTGTGCATATGAAAATTGCTGGTGAAGGACTTGCTTTCCCATATGCCGCACAATGTCTTGCCGTATTACTTCAACTGTTATCCGGGTGAACAAACCTTGCCTTTTCCATACTTTACGCAGCAAACATATGTTTTTGCGTAGGGAATAGCATAGTACGTTTTACCGAAGTGGCAGTACTTGGAGAGGACCGCATTGCCTTACACTCGGTAGGACTTTCAGTAGGCCTGTTCGATGCAGCTAGTTCAATAGTGAAAGTGAAACCTGCGTTTCCACTAATAGCAGCAGCTCTGATCTAACCCAGTACTTTGACATGTCATTCACGTAGGCGTATTACCTGCTTGTTTATTCTGTTTCAACTAACAGTACTAGTCTCACTCATTAGTCCTGCTATCTGCAGTTTGACTGATAAAGTTAACAGTGAAATTCTTAGTAATATCAGTCAGGCATATGTTAGGTGTGCTAACTCATGAAATGTTAACCGACATTCTGAAATGCGTTTTCGTTTCCAACAAACTACTTAAGTAGAGCTTTAAAATTACCCATATGGCAGCATTATCATATAATAATTCACCTATCGCGAGATGATGACTTTTGAGCGGACATTATTCAGGCCGCATGCGAAAACGACACCCTGCAAAAACACTACTTAAGTAGCATGATTTTTTCTCATTGACTTTCAATGCCCTTGCCAATGTAATTATACTCCTTGGGAAACATGCATGAGTCTATTCATTCTTTTTACTCATTCGGTAGAAGAATGACGCATTCTTTCAATTTATACTCAGAGGAAGGGTATAGTTTGGTTTTTGAAGACTATTCGAATTCCCGAATCATTGTGAGCCCGACCTACGGTTACATTCGCATTCAGGGTTTGGAACCCACAGTAAGGAGGACGATTCCTTTCAATACGTCCGTGGTGGTCAGCCCCTTTCAAATGTTGTGGAACAGAAAGACCTGGGCGTCCTAATGACCTCCTCGCTGAAACCATCTTCACAGTGTCAAAGGGCAGCCAAAAATGCGATAAGGGTGTTATTTGCGCTGAGGCGAGGATTTGTGCAGATCGACAAGGAGCTGTTCGGAAAAACCTACGGGGCATTCGTCCGGTCTCACTTAGAGTATGCAGTCCAGGCCTGGCGACCGTGGTTGAAGAAAGATTATCAACGACTGGAAAGAGTACAGGCGATGGCTACGAAGATGGTCAAGAATCTTCATCATTTGCCTTACGAAACCAGGCTGACCGAACTAAATCTGTTTCCTCTAAATTACAGGCAACTGCGCGGCGAGCTCATTCAAACCTACAGGATTGTCAGAAGCCGTGAGTGTGCCCTAGACTTTGATGAATTCTTTGAATTGGCCCGGACTGACCGTCTGCGTGGTCATCCATTCAAACTGCAAAGGAAGCGGGCTCATTCGGACGTCCGGCGGAACGCCTTCTCTCACAGGGTCATCGGGGCATGGAATGGACTCCCTGATGCCGTCGTTCTTTCCGAAAGTGTCAAATCCTTTAAGTGCAGACTAGACGCTCATTTGTTGAGAACATACTGTACATATAATAATGATTGTTTTAGCGGCGGCAGTTTGCGCCTAGCTCACACTTACCGCTAACTTCTTAACTTTTCGCATTTGCTGATGTAATTGATGACTTTATTTCTGTTTATCGATATGAATAGGGAGCTCAAGGGCAAAAGCCTAATTCCCTTAATAAACTGACTTAAACTGACTTAAAGCATATATTTTCTGCGTAAGGAAAATCCTAAGTTTCTCAGCGGTATTAAGAGCAAACCATAGGTGGTTCATAAAATTTAGCAGTGGACTTGAGTTATGTTGTAAACTTTCCACGCAGCATTAGTAAATGCAGACATGATGTTTGATGAACGGGTATTTCACGGTATTAAAGAATCTCGTAATTACAAACTTCTTTAAAACCGAACTACATCGCTCTTTCGAGTATAAAATCGCCAGAAGACGTAATTTATTACCTACTCAGTAAAAGAATGAATAGTTTTATGCATGACTTTTCAAGGCCATCGAACATCAATGAGAAACATGCCTGCTACTTTGGTGATCATCTTTTACAGAGTGTGGTTCTTGCACGTGGCAGGAAAAATGTCCCTTCGAAAGCCAGCATCCCGAGGTAACTGCCTTATAAAAGAATTATGTTGCAAGATTATCCATTTTAAAACCCTACTTAGGTAATCCTTTGCGGAACGGAGACGCGTCTCAAAATTCCAGCTTACACTTCATGAGTTAGCACACCTACTGTATATCATTGACCTACGTATTAAGAGGATGTGCAGTTGCAATATTACTGGTCCACACGTAGAAGTAAGAGATGTGCAGAGCATAATGGCAATGGCGTCGGTTGACTTCACCAATCGCTCGGTCTACCGGGGCTGTATTCGTCTTCATAGTTGTGTTAACAGCAGGCTGGGAGCAGGGACGGTGACTTGCTCGTGATTTGTTGTGAAAGTAGACTTGCGTTGCATTTACCTCACTCTCTCCTCCTCCCCCACCTGGACCCGGTGTCAAGACAGTCAGGAAGACAGGAGACGGATGAGAGCGCAGGTGGATGGTGCGGCCAAGCCCACACCTTGGCGTTCTACTACGCACTCCCTGATCCACACAACAAATAACTAGGTTTTCGACAAACAACGAAGACAATGGAGGTTGGCACGGCTGAAGCCGCGCCCAGGCGTGCCGCCACGCACGGTTTGAATCCCACGGAGTGGGAGTGTCTAAGAGGCCATACAAAAAAGGAGCCATTGCAGCCTGACTCTCAGACCACTATGCCTTAAACGCATTTCACGCATCCCAAGGTACGGCAACATGACTACCGAAACTTCTGTATTTCCATCTGCACAGAACCAGTGAAACTCTTGACAAGACTGCGATTGACATCCGAAGAAATAGCGTCGTACGGATCCATTTGTTTCCATGACAAATGCTTTATTAACGAGCGAGCACACCCTTGTAACTACTTCAACGCCTACGCTGTGGAAATTTTTTCCAGCGCTGAACAACGGGCAGCCTTCAATTGGTCCGCACTACGTTCCTTATCCGTCGTCTCCAGTGTGTTACGAAATTGCCTTGACTTACACGTTAATGCTTGATACCACTTACGCTTATCGTGCTACAATGAACAGAAGGATGAACGGCTGGGTGTTTTACTGATTATTTACGTCAAATAGGATGCAAACAGTTTCATCAGAAACGTTTACTCAAAAAATACCAGCAGTCCTCAACCATTGCATGCTCACGAGTTTCTGTATATTGCAGACTGAAGGAAGGGGGAATATATGTTGTATACTGGCCTAATGAGTAACCGAAAGGCAATCTCCGGCTGAGTCACTACCCACGAAGCTCACTTCGTAATAGTCTACGGGGGGGTGTATGGTCAACTGCCGATATCCTGCGGTTGTCAGTGGCCTTATCACAAGGAACTAATTAAGTGTGTGAAGAAATGTTCTACTATTGACATCTTACGGTCTGGCTACAGACCACCTTCTGCAATCTGCCGCTTTCCTCAGGTCCATCGCCACAACCATTTTTTCCCAAATAGAAGACAGCTATGTGTTGCAAGAATATCTCCCGTGCATGTAGAATTCCGATGAAGGTTAGTTTATACTACAGGCGATACCGTACTCCCCCGTGTGTGCCTATAGACTGGTTCCTCTCAGGCAGCCGATCCTTTAAAGATATCGTTTAAACCGACTCCAGTATGCTTCAATGGCATTGATATGTTTGCCCGTAGTCGAACCAGCGAGGTCTTTCGGGTGATTTACTGTGAAATGCGTATAGCCCAGTGTCTCAAATGGAAAGTAGCTCTTCCACTTATGGGTTACAATGGCACTTTCGGGCACAACCCACTTCCTGATGATTCCAGTCAGAGGCCGCACCTCGGTCATTAATATGCTCAAAAACGGTTCTTTATTGATCAGTATCGTCCATACCGATCGCCCAGTTCTGCCGTCTCCGGCGTCCGACGTTGAATTTTCTTCGACTAACCAAGATTTCGTCAATCTGGACCTCTATACCCTCACCACCTACTTGGGTAGCACCTCATCGAAGGGCATTGGAGCACACATTTCTGCACGCGACGTACCATAAGACTCCTGTTGTGCGCGATACGCCAATCCTATCTGCATATTCTATCACCGGTGTGCCCCAAATGAAGCCTAGTACGATTCATAGTATTGTTGACATTGGGAGTCGGCTATTATAAAAGAAAGATCGATTCCTTATGGGCTTCGTTTGTCGGCATTTGGGGCAGCGAAATGCTGCAACCATCTGTTGGTTTACAGAAGGTTTTGACAAGCATTGGTTTTCCACAGATGCAATTCGTTTGGCACGCGATGATGCGCTTCTCCTGACAGTATTCAGTAACTGCTGGCGACCGCATATACCTTTTTATGCGCTTGTGTTCTGAACTTCGTTACACATGATGATGTTTGCTGGTCTGGCTTACTCATCAATTCGTCGACCCTAAAACATGCAAAAAGTACACGGTTTTGGACGTTGGTGTTTGCCTGACTTTTCTGACCCGATAAAATGTTAATCTGAAATATTATTCGCCCGCCAGCTGTATAATAATAATTTTATTTAATGCCAGGTTACGGCAATTGTCAGGGAAGCGTTAAACACAAATCCGGCCAGCAGTGGAAAAAAAAACTCCTGTAGAGAAGGAAAAAATAAAGTAGATGGTGGTTTTTATGGTTTGGAGGGTTCAGGATAGATAGATAGATAATTTTTATTAAAGACACGTCGGGGTCCCATCAATCAATCAAGTTAAAATAAATTTGCATGCGAGTTTTAGACGAGGTAGGCCGAATCTTTACAAAATGCGATTCCTAGTTTCTAAATTAGAAGTCCATTGAGAAACATGATGATTGAGGGGTGAAAA
>CACRXP010000446.1:83654-113205 GCA_902702965.1 Spirometra erinaceieuropaei | reverse complement strand
TGCTAGAGACGGCGTTTTGTGCACGCCCCGATAGTTATTAACATCGGACCGAGATCCTGACTTGAAAACGGGAATGATAATTGACGTCTTCCATGTTTCAGGAAAGAATCCTTTTGAAATATAAACCGAGAATAAATGACTAAGCAATATGGGAAGGTCGGATGCTTGTTTAATAATCGAATTCGGAATCCCGTCCGTTCCTGAGCAGTGTGAGTATTTCAAACGGCTTATGTGTTTCTTAATGAGATCTGAGGAGACACCAATTGTACTCAGTGTCCTATCTGAAAGTGATCGAAAGAAAGGGACCGGTTCGGACTCGGTAGCAAGGTGTTTTGCAAAGAAAGCACTAAACAACTCCGCCTTGTCAGTGTCATCGGGGAGGAAGACTTCGTTATCATTTAGCATGGGTGGAAGTTCATGACCACGCTTAGAGGAAGACCGATGACGGAAGATGTTAGCGACGAATTTGCCAGGGTTCGAACCACTGAGAGCAATTGATTCTCTTTGCCTGTCGCGCGCTTGGCGCATCCTTGAGGCCATCTCAAATATCTCTGTGATTCTAAAATGAACAGATAAGGAACTAGCGGATGGGTCACGCAGTTGTCGCCTCAACTTTTTTAGTCTGTTCTGAAGAAAATGAGGAACAAGGGAATCTGAAGAAGTAGGCTTGAGATATCTACGTGGCACAAACTCTAGAATGTCCTTGGAAACATTGGACATGACATCACGAAGAATGGTTACATCGCTACAAGTGAGGAAGCCACATCAATCCAAGGATCTAATATAGTCGCTATCAACGCATTCGTAGTTCATGAAAGTCTGAACGGCGCCTGTCTTTTTTGAAAAGGGAAGCGGTAGGCAACAATGAATAAATACGTGGTCACTGTCAAAGAGGTCCTTTTTTAAAGCAACAGAAAGAGGAGCAATGTCATTGGTGAAGATAAGATCTAAAATGTGATTATCTCTTGTTGGAGAGCGCACCAGTTGGGACCAATTAGAAAAATTGACAATATCTTGAAAGGGCTGGAATCTGGGTGGGCAGCTATTGGAAACCCAGTCAACTTCAGGAAGGTTAAAATCCCCAGTGATTATTTTAACATCGAAAGCAGCTTCCGAAATTAATTTAAAGACTTCACCCAGTTGAGAATCATCACTGGTTAAAGAATTTGGGGGTTGTAGATACAGCCAATAATTGCCTTTCTTTGCGGCTAGAGAATAGCAGATGCAAGGCAGAAGTTTTCCGTGAATGAAGAAACATACAAGTAATAGGGAGAGTGCTTTAGTTAGGATTTACGATAAAGAAGACAACCACCCCCACGCCTATTCGTGCGGTCTTGGCGGTAAAAATCGAAGTCATCAATGAGAAGGGCAGTGTCAGGAATTAGAAAATGTGTCCAAGATTCTGTTGCACATATAATATCAGGCGTTATTTCCAGAGCAATGGCTCTGACTTGGGCCATCTTATTTATAACAGACCTGGCATTCAATAATATAGTATCTAATGTGTTTCGAACGGCAATGCTATTTTCGACGGTATTTAAAAAAAATTTGAGGCGGATATGTAAGCTGTGAATTAATGACACTTTGAGAATAAGTACCAGTTAATTTAGAGTTATTGACGTATGGGGAGTCAGCAAGAGAAGGCTGAGTATGAGACCTAAAGGAGGTGGGGATATAGTTTTCAAACATTGGAATGCTAGGGGAGTTAGAACATGGATAGACTTGTTGGTAGTTAAATAATGGAGGAAGGGGAGGAGGAGAAGGAGGAGGGAGGCTAGAAGGAAAGTAGGGGCTAATGGGTGAGGGTAGGCCACTAAAAGAATGAAATAGTGGGAAACCAGGTCTAGATTGGAAGTCAAAGGAGATAGGTTGACGTACCTGAGAGCAATTGGCCTTAAGTGGTGGGAAGCCTGAACTAGGTTGGGGCATAAATGATTTAGGGCAATTCATGTATGAATTATTTGCTGGATATATAGTAGGGCTTTGATAAGTAACCGGTACGCAGGACAGAGAATTATTCGGGGATATAATTGGAGCTGCGGGGTTCGTAGACGTGCTGGGCTGAGCAGACTTGTTAGATCTATGAGAAGGCGTCGTACCCCTAAACGGAACTGTACTACCTATCTTTTGGGTCGGAGTCTGATTCAATTTTCGTCTCACCGTTCTGACGCCAGGCCACGGGTGACTTAGCTGTAGACCTTACAGCACCCAGTTGGACAATAGAAGTTATCGGTCTAGCTGATGTAGACGGATTTTCACGTGTCTCAGCGGGACTATCCGGAGGATACGAAACGACAAATGGGGCTGCTGCTGCTGCTGCTGCAAGTTTAGGGGCAGGCAAATGCGTCAAGTGGTTCGAGTGAGATGGAAATGTCGGAGAAAGAGGAAGGAGGGAGTCAGATGTCGCAGGAGTAGGAGAAGCTGAATCCTTACGGCCACTTGTATTATGACCGAGTTGGGGAGCATTAGACTGAGAAGCAGTAGGTTTACGTGAGAATAGAGACCCGATTCTACGCTCCATAGGAGTAAGATCATGACAAAGGAAAAATTTTGCCTTCTCTAGGTACGCAGTGACACGCTCTCGATGAGTAAAGATTGTGTCAACTTCGATTGATGAAAACAATTTGACTAAGATGGGTGGATTTGTACTACGGGAGGACAAGCGTTTGGCATCAGCTATTTTATAGTTGAAACCACATGAATACAGGAAACTGGTCGCAACATCAATTGGCCGAGCAGATCGAGGAACATTTTTTAGCAGGAAGTTGTAAGAACGCTTCTGTCTATCACTAGATTCACTGGCGATCAGGTGAACAAGTGAGTCGAGACGCCTACAGTCTTCAGAGGGAATATCGGAGATGTTCCCGTCGAATAAATGTCCAAGAATTGTCAGCAAAGAGCCAAACTTTAGCATAAAGTCATTGCAGTGGTCAAGTGCAGACAGATTAAGCTGCCGACCAATTACAACGGGTGACGACTGACTAGTAATATCATCTGACTTAGATTTAGGTAAAGCTTCTGACGTACGTTTAGTTAGGCCATGTTTACTTACAAGAGCCGAGAGCTTACGTCGACCAGGAGAAAAAAAACTGCTGACGGCAAACTGTCGACCATCAAGAAGGGAGGGGTTGCACGGTATCGGATATTATCAGTCGCCAAGTTCTTTCATGAAGTTGGGGCTAGTCCAAACAGAAGCGTCGGAGAACGGCTGTCGCTGTTGGCCAAAGAAATTGTCCCTGGTGAGACCGGCCATAGTGGTCAGAGACCACAAACGCCATCGCTACAGTACAGCTGATCAGGGGATTCAGCACGCAAAATTTGTGGGAGCTTTTCTGAATGCAAAAATCGAGTAATATTTCTCTTAAATAAAGGATAATTTTGCAGATTTTTCGCGTTACTGGGTAGTTTATTCCAAATAGCAGTTGCTTTTACAGAAAAGAACCGACGATATTTAGCAGGACGTGCCAGAGGAAGAAATAAAAAGAAAAAACGACCTTCTAATTGTGGGTTGCATGTACTGACCTAACTGCGACTGTTTATTCTATAGCCGAAAATCGAATAATGTACACAATCTGCCTACTTGCCCCGAAATTTACTTGCAAATTTATATTTATTTGCTATGACGGGACCCCGGAGGGCCTTTCAATAAAATTATTTATTTATTATTTATCTACCTTACCGGCGGGCGATTGCTTCTATGGGTATGATGACGAATTACTGTCACTGGTCGTTTGTGCGTAGTCCGGATGATCTGGACAACTGCAGTGTACGAGAACAATGAGCTATACAGCAGGACTACTAGCATAGATGATTGCTCTTGACATTACTAACTGACAGGTCATCTCTTCTAACGCCGTCTACTCTTTCCTTTTATGCCTTTACTTCTGTTTCATTTTAATCGTTGTTCTCTTCTGCTGCATCCTGCTCCCCTAAGGCCTCTTTTGCAGTGGTAGTACTATGCGTTGTGTCAGGCTTTGATTGACGCTTTCCGCGCGGTCTATCAATTTGCACAAACCGTTTTCCGTTCGAATCGCACTCAAAACGCATGTTAGGTAACATATTGACTGCGTGCGTGAGTATACGATGATCTATACACCTGTGGGTGCGTCGAGTACTTATAAATGAAGACGTCATGTTTTGAAATACTCCTTAACGTACCAAGGACTTACTTTCATAACAGACTGCACAGTGGTACCTCGACAAACAATTTTATTATCAATGGCATAGTTTATTGTGGTTACCTTGTTAGTGGCTTTGCGTACGTAATCTGTCAACGGCATTATAATTAAGAGTTTATCTGCTCAATAGGCCACTCACATTCCTGACTTTCTGCGCGTGAGGTACTGTAGATGTGCAAACTCATTTAATGTTAGACGAAACTCCAAAGTCCGGTTTCGATTAAAAAAAATATGTAAGTCGGTCCGCAGTATTCATTACCGTGCAGCATTATCTCACAATAATTCAGTTACTTCAAGATGCCAGCGAAAGTCTTTCCAACCGCTTGTAAAACACTTGTACTCTGGGAAAAACACTACTTAAGTGGTATGAATTTTTGTCATTTTATTTCAATGTCCTTCGCTAAATGGATATATCCAGCGTAGGGTATTCCGAAAGACAACCTGGACGGGGCAATGCATTAATTTTCACAGTTTTGCTCCCCTAAATATTAAACACAGTTTCGTCCAGGGATTAGCAGCTAGAGTGCGACGTATCTGCTCTCCTGAGACTGTTGAGGCAGAACTACAGCAGCTGCGGGATATACTTTACGAAAACGGATACCCAGACAGATTTTTCCTCTGAAATATGGGGGAGCGCACTACAAAGCTCACAATATCAACTGCAGAAAATAAGGGCTTATTTATAAGACTGCCTTTTCAAGGGGACGCAGCAACTGACCTAGTAAGAAGACGTCTGAAGACAGCGATCATTAGCGCTTTCCCCGCAAGGAATTTACGCGTATGTTACACGAACTCTCCCCTCCTATGCTTGGGAGGTAAAGACCGACTCCCGTTGCAAGCCACATCGATGTCTATCTGCTCATTCACTTGCTTCTGCGGAGCGGGCTACATTGGCCGTAAAACGAGGCGCCTGGAAAAGAGAGGGCCTGAACACATACCGGCCTGGCTAGGCAGAGGTGAAAAGAAAGCGATTTTTAGTTCTATTCTCTTACGTATTGTCAATACGAATCACGGAGTCGATGCCAAGGAAGCCTTCCAGGTTGTCTACCGGACACCAGCAAGCTTCTCTTGAGGCCTGCGCCAAGGGGTGCTAGCTACAGCCGAGACAGCAGCTATACGGCTAGCCAATCCAGCGCTATGTTGTCAGAAGACGCTGACGCAGGCGCTCTGTCTTCCGTGACCAACGCCGACCTCAGATGATGACTGCACGTAGCCCCAATCTCCTGATGGCGGTGGTGTGTGCACAACGTACCCGACGTACAAACACTACTCACAGCTTATGTCCCCCCTCCCCCTCGCTCCCTTGACCCAATGACCACGACACGCCGACCACGCCATAACACGCCTCGCCATGTGATTGGCGTGGGAATGCTGAGTGTTAATAACCCCTGAATCACTTATAAACCCTGTACGTACGCATAATTTAAACTTTTGGGTAACCGTTTTGGCCTGATGAAGAGTTACCGAAAACACGTGTTTGCCAAACTGACTTTTAAATTCAGATATCTTCCGCAGACGACGTACATGAACATACTCCTTCTTTTACTCAATTAGGAGAAAAATACGGTCTCCTTCTTGCTCAGACCTTGCACTTGAAGAAAGGATATAATTCGGCCTCAAAGAAGTTTCTACGCATGAGACCGCTAAAGACCATTATATGTCATTTCATAAAAATCCCACCTCTTCATTTACTAATGCCGCTTTCAAAGCTTGTGATAAAACTCAAATCCACTGCTAAATTTTATAAATCTCCTTTGGTATCCCCTTAACAATTTGGAGAAAATAAAGATTATGCCGTACACGGAAGATGTACGTCGTGTAGTTTGGGACGCGTGCGGACAAGTGCACCGGCAGCTTGAGATCAAGATTATTCCGGGCATACGAAGTTTTCTAAACCCCATTTATGTCCTTCTTCCGGGCATAAGATTCGAAGAAGACGTAATTCCCTGCCCAGTAAGTAAAAGAATATTTAAATGCATGTCTTAGATGAAATGTACTTAAGTTTATGAGGATATCCACAATCTATTTTGAAGAAATTCTACTATTCAAGTCGTCGTGTTTGCACAGAGTGCAATTTATTCAGGCGACCGGAAAGAGGGTCGCTCAAAAACCAGTTCTGCCGAAGTAAATGATATATCATGGGATTGTTCCACAGTGAAATTTTTATTAAAGCCCTACCTACAGTAATGGGCTAACTACTGATATGTTAACCGGAATACTGAAATGCGCTTTAGTTTCCAACAGACTACTTAAGTAGGGCTTTAAACTTACCCATCGTGGACACAATTCCATAGTAATTCAGTTAAGCGAAGTTCTTTCCGACTGTATGTAGAACTATGATCTGCAAAAAATGTCTTTCTAAGGCAGCATGAATTTCGATCAATTATTTTGGGAGTCTTTAGAAATCCGATTATACTTCGTGGAAAAGTGCATGAAAATATTCATTCTTTTGCTCGTTCGGTAGAACATTACGTTTTCTTTTAATTTTATACCCGTAGAAAGAGCATGACTCGGCTTTCGTAAACAATTTCCAATTCCCGAATAATTTTGAATCCGACATGCCATTAAATTTGCACTCAGGGTTTCTAAAGTACAAGCCATATGTTTTCTGCGTACGGTATTAAGAGGAAACCATACAGAGTCCATAAAATTTAGCAATGGGATTTGAACCATATTGTGAGATTTACAAGCCACATAAGCAAACGCAGAGACGCGATGTTTTATGAACAGGCATTCCACGGTACGTAAAATCTCACAATTACAAACCTTTAGATTGTGAAGTAGCAATGATTGCGGATGACATGAAGATATGGAGTATAATTCGGGGTCCTGCCGATGAAGACAGACTGCAGATGAACCTGAATCGGTTGGAGGAGTGGTTAAACCGTTGGCTCCTGCGGTTCAACGTTGCCAAATGTAGCATACTTCGCCTAGGCAACACAGCCAGATCCGCCAGCACAAGAGGCTACTTTCTGGGCGGTGCAGCCCTACAAGAGGTCGAAGCCCAAAGGGACCTCGGTATGCTTACGACGAGTTCCCTAAAACCATCCGCCCACTGTTCGAGGGTGGCAAAAAGCGCAATGTCCGTACTGTACGCCATCAGGCGTGCGTTTATAGACTTTGACGAAGAAGCTTTCTCTAAGACATTCGGAACATTTATCCGGCCGCATTTAGAGAACGACATACAAGCTTGGAGGCCGTGGGCTGTTGAGGATCAAAACTGCCTCGAAAGAGTCCAGAGGAGAGCAACGAAGATGGTCAGAGGTCAAAGCTCCTTTCTTTATGCGACCCGCCTAGTAAATCTGAACCCTTTTTCCTTTGAGTTACAGGCAACTTCGCGGAGATCTCTTGCAAGCCTTCCGCATTGTAAAGGGGTTGGATTGCAGTCTGGCCTTCGAGGACTTTTCTGAATTTGCTACCACGACCAATCTCCGAGGTCACCCGTTAAAAATGTGCACTCAGCAGGCACGGCTGGATGTGCGGAAGTTCGCCTTCTCTGTTCGGGTGGTCAAACCATGGAATGAGCTTCCCGCAGATGTTGTGATGTCACCATCTATACAAAGTTTTAAGAAGAATCTGGACATATTTATGTTCCGAAATGGCCAAGAGCGATGAGAAGTCGAGCTCACCCCCTGTAACTCCTTCTCATTTTGTCCCACCATTATGGGCGTATTTGAACTATTTCAGCTCAGAACGTTTATCTGTACACCACACATTTTTTACGTTGCAAATAGGGTACTCAAAGGCTTACGCCTATTTCCCTCAATAAACTGAACTGAACCTAATTCTACCCTCTCTTACCGTATAAAAGTGGTAGAGGACGTAATTTTTTTTACTAAACAAATGAAAGAATGAATATTTTATGCATGTTTTCCATGAGATATAATTCAATTTTCAAGGGCATCGAAAATAAATGGTAAAATTGATGCTACTTAAGTAGTCATTTTTTACAGAATGTGATTTTTTGTATGTGGGCGAAATAAGTCCATTCGAAGGCCGGCATCCCAAGGTAACTGAGTTATTATAAGATTATGCTGTAAGATGATTAATTTTGCAACGCTACGTAGGTAATCATTTCGAAACGAAAATACATTTTAAAATTTCGATAAACAGTTTATGAATTAGTCCGCCTACTGTCTGTAATCTCCTGAGATCTAAAACTACTGTTGGAATTTCTGTAAATGTTTAATGCGCCAACACATTTATAGTATACTGCAGCTACTGCGATCACAGGAAAACAAAGTTTGTTTTCTTGGCGTCCCGCACTCTCACTCGAACCCATCATCAGAGGCGACCGCATACGGGTTGGTGTGAGAATCCGTGACGTAAAGTCAGTAAACTTTCTGGTTTCTCCGACCGGAAGACAGCTGCGAACGAGAATGGCCGAACACGCGGCAGCGGTGCGCAGAAATGACGCCAGCTCTCAAGTTGCGGCTCATTCGACGAGATCCGGCCACACATTTAAATTCGATGAGGCCGAAATTCTCGCAAGGGGTGACAACCGAGTGAGCCGGGAGCTACTGGAATCATGGTTTACTGGCCCCCAGTCCATCAACAAGTGCAACGATCTTCCCATTCAATACAGCGTGCTGAGACTTCGTCTAGGCGGAGTAATTGGCCACGCGGGGAGCGCACTGGTGAACACTCTTCCCAACACCCGGGTCAACGCGTCAGATGGTCGAGCAATCATCACGCCAACATCCAACGCACGTGATGAAATTGCAGCAATTATCGACTCGAATGTCGACCATCAAGCTATGATCACACCAAGTGTGACAATACCGGATGAAGGGGGAAGCCGTGAACGTTCATAGGTATGCGGTAGCATGGCTGCTGCATCCTATAAATACCGCAGCCCCTTGTGCAACAACCACCCGTTTCTGCTCTTTTGTCTCTGATGATGGATTCGAGTAGGAATCCGAAACGTCAGGCTAATAAAGCTCTTGTCCCGGCGATCGTGTCTCCTTCTTCAAGACTACTTCCTGGGACTCGGCTCTTCGCTTCTATTAGTAGGTCATTTCCCTACATGTGTAAACGTCTGATACTGTTATTCAATTGCATCGTACAGACGTCATGTCATCAACAGGTTTTTTAACTGAACTACGTTACCTTTATTGCTTCCGTTTCATCATATACTTCGCTAATCATTTCCCACCAAAATCGGTTGGTTTCTTTATTAACCAGTGCTTTGAGAGTTTTGGAGTGAGCGTAATCACCTTTTCAACATGACCATATCATGCAGGCTCCGCTAACCCTTAATTTGGGTTGGATATGCCTCTCAATACAGGATACTAACTATTACGTTCCCATCCTACCCGTTCATAGGCATATCATAGTTAGCGAACTTGCCTTACCCAATCCGCTGTTTCCCTCCCTCGCTCGGTCTTCTGACACGGAAGTGGTGGACGTTCGGTGGATAGCACAATGGCGTTCTTTGACCATAGCCATTATCGCATACCCGATGCCTCCAGGTTGTTGCTCTTTCTCCGAGAAAAAGGCAAAGCCGCAGCCCTGAACTTCTTCTGTACAGCACTAATAAATCACGTACTCATACCTGCCGATTGGCCAGTCCGCAGGTTAATACGGTTTACGCTCTAACTTGGCCAACAGCGTGAATGCATGACGCGCCATGTCACATTCTGTCTTCCCGTAGGCTGCTTTCTCAGTCTCAATGTAATTTACGAGGCTCTTTCAATGCACTAAAACAAATTTTGGTGTAAATGTATTTTTTTAATTATCGCGCACTATATTTATTGCTGGTCGGCACGTTTTAGACGACCCACCCATATAACTCCTCCTACCAATCATCCCCAAAAGAAAGGTGGACAGGGGAAAAAGTTTTCTTAAGTGTTGCGACAGTGTATTCCCGCCGGAAGTTTAAATGAATCAGGAATTTCTGTCATCCAGAATACAAAGAGTCGTCCTCAGTAACTCTACCTCGAAATGGGCAAGGTGGAAATTGGTGTCCCACGGAGTTCTGTTTTGGGTCCAGTACTCTTTGTGTTTTATGTTAATGACTGCATCAGCTAACTGGATTTCGAGGCCCTCTTGTTTGCGGACGATATAAGAAAATGGAGTGAAGTCAAGTGCGATGATGACGCAAAGATATTGCAGTCGAACATCGGCAAACTGTGTTTGGTCGGACAGGTGGTTTTTGAAATTTAGCGTGCCCAAGTGCACCCAAACACCGGCTGAAATGCGTCTCCCAAAAATCAGTACTTTATTAACGGAACAGCATTAGAATCTTTAGAAAGACGCAGAGGTCTGAGTGTATGAACGACCACAAATCTACTTCCATTAGAAAACCGTAGAAAGATGGTCCAGAAGGCAACTAGTACTTTACACTAGATCAGGCGTGCATTTAAAATATTTCCTACCGATCACTTTTGAAGACTTTTCGACGTCTTTGCTATACCCCACCTGGAATATGAAATGCCAGAGGCTTCACCATTGATTAGAAAGGAAAGTGACGTGCTCGAACAGGTGCAACGAAGAACAACGAAGATGGTCGACGGTCTAAAGCATTTGTCTTACCTGGTGAGGCTGAATGTTCGTGGCTTATTCACTCTCTTTTATAGGCAACTAAACTGCGGACTACTCTGGACATTCCGGATTGTCCGTTGCCAAGGTTGCTCATACAGTACGGAGGGCTTCTTTGAGTTTTCCCTTACAAACTAATTACACGACCATCCTTACATAGTAAAAAGTTAACGCACGCGGCCAGGCCGTAGGAAGTTTCTTTTTAGCCAACGTACTGTTCAACCATGGAACTCACTGTCAAGTGAGATCGTGACGTCCTGTGTACAACTTTCTGTTTTGCATACATAACATTGGCGACGCAGCCTAACGAACATGTCTTCATTGCTGTGTACACCGCAACCTTTCTGGCCAAATAAAACTCAGAAACCCTTAAATGGCGCGTGGTTGCAATGGTGAAAGACATTTAAGTATTACATCAAACTGTAGGTATAAGGAGATCAAGGCATACAAGTTCGAGCACGCGATGCTCGTTCAGCAGTTGATCGTTGGTTTGCGCGATGAAGAAGCTCAGGAAACTCTCCTATCGGAGAAAAGGGATTTGGAATGGGAGAAAGTCTGTGATATCGCCAGTCATCAGGAGTGGGTGCGGTAAAACCTTCAGCAACTGAATCAGTCAAACGATGGAGTGATAGCATCCTTGGAATCTGAAATGGCTGTCTCCCCAGTCAAGACTGCTGTTTCTTCACCTAAACAGCAACCATCAGCTCCCTTAAAACAACCACCATCCTGCTGCCGTTGTGGTCAGACTGTAGACAACAGAAGACAGTATGCCAGTTTTACAAGAAAATCGGCCACATCGAACGAGTGTGTTTCTCCAAAAGACGAGAGAACAATAGTACGCATGCGACCTATCTTAATCCAGCTGGGGATGGCGAGACGATACTTCGAATTTTTTCGGCCAATCGCCCTACACCATCACGCCTCCCTTTGATGGCCATCCCATGAAGTATAGAATCGACACTTGCTCAGCTGTTACTCTCAGCAGTGATGCCTCTATCCAGAAACTATCTTCCCTTCTTCCGGCTAGCTAGAAATTCTGTAGTTAAACTGGATAGAACGTAGAGGTTCTAGGGGTCTTTGCGACCAAAGCTGAGCATGAGGTGAACTTCATTACTTGTTGGTTCAGTTCAGTTCAGTTTATTGAGGGAAATAGGCGTTAGCCTTTGAGTACCCTATTTGCAACGTAAAAAATGTGTGGTGTACAGATAAACGTTCTGGGCTGAAATAGTTCAAATACGCCCATAATGGTGGGACAAAATGAGAAGGAGTTACAGGGGGTGAGCTCGACTTCTCATCGCTCTTGGCCATTTCGGAACATAAATATGTCCAGATTCTTCTTAAAACTTTGTATAGATGGTGACATCACAACATCTGCGGGAAGCTCATTCCATGGTTTGACCACCCGAACAGAGAAGGCGAACTTCCGCACATCCAGCCGTGCCTGCTGAGTGCACATTTTTAACGGGTGACCTCGGAGATTGGTCGTGGTAGCAAATTCAGAAAAGTCCTCGAAGGCCAGACTGCAATCCAACCCCTTTACAATGCGGAAGGCTTGCAAGAGATCTCCGCGAAGTTGCCTGTAACTCAAAGGAAAAAGGGTTCAGATTTACTAGGCGGGTCGCATAAAGAAAGGAGCTTTGACCTCTGACCATCTTCGTTGCTCTCCTCTGGACTCTTTCGAGGCAGTTTTGATCCTCAACAGCCCACGGCCTCCAAGCTTGTATGTCGTTCTCTAAATGCGGCCGGACGAATGTTCATGTGGTAAGATGAAGCAGGCAATCAAATCTCCTCGGACGGGACTGGATTAAATGTGTCCCTTCCGTGCTATCCTACGTACATCTGATTGGTGCAAATCGGGCGTTAAATTTCATTTCGGTAAATCATAAGAATCTATTTCGTGACGATTCTGATACCCACTACCGCGGTCCGCCTGTTAAGTTTCAGTCTAAATCACATTTTCGGTCCCGATTCTTCATAGATCGTAAAGTATCCTATGGGGTCGCACCGAAGGTCGGAGAAGAGCTGGATCGTCTACAGAAAGTGGACACTATCGAGCCTTGCAATATTCGAAATGGATAGCTCCGATAGCTCCTGTTCTTAAATCGGTGGTTCTCTGCGTATCTGGGGCGACTACAAGTTGACGATTAACCCAGCAACTAAATTAAACCCTTATGCTCACCCGCGCATCGAGGATCTGTACTCATACTTCTCAGATGGTCATCAGTTTACAACTATGGACCTGAAGAATGCTTACACCGAAGTCGTCCTAGATACTAAATCCCGTGACGCCACCACCATTTATACGCATCGGGGTTTGTTTCGATAGACATACTACCATTTAGAGTAAGTTCGGCTGCCAACTTATTTAAATACTTGATTGGTAACCTCGTGAATGATATGCATCACGTTTGCGCATATCTTGACGATATGTTATATGTATATGTATATATTGAAGGGTTACAGGCAGAGCCCTTGATGACCCTATTTATGTACAGGGCTTTTGCTCAAAAATAAAATAAAATTGCAGGAATTTAAAATGTGTTTGGGTCACAGTTCAATCGTAATCATAAGGTAGTGCATAGGGTCACTGTAAATTAGTGCGGAAGATTGTATATGACAGATTTTACAAAACTGGCTGTGCATGGTCATGCTGTACAAGCCGATTTCTGTCGAAAACTAGATGAGCAAGTTTTCTTTTAAACACACAAACTGTGTCAGCCGGCAATTATGTTTGGCTTACATTGCTTCGATCTATATCTTTTTGGCCGACCCCTCGAGATTCACGCTGATCACGAACCCCTCTTAGGTTTACTGAGAGAAAAACGAGGGATACAGCAGACGGCTTCGCCGAGAATTCAACGGTGGGCACTCACTCTGTGTGTTTACACATATGCAATGAGATACGTGACGGATCGTACAAGCGTAGTAACTGACGCCTTGAGTAGGCTTCGCATTGTAGACGATGGCGTCAATGGGAAATCTGTTTGTGAGACCGAGAATCTTTTGCAGAACCCTGTCAACGCACCTATAACCTCTCAACAACCTAGTAAACATTGAGAGACCCTCTTTTAAGTCGGGTTAAAAGAGCCTTTCAGTCTGACTGGCCGTCCGCTACCTCCACCAATTTTCAGGCATCCCACTGCCGTCAGTACAAGTTAATTCCACAAGACGGATGCATATTATGAGACAATCGTGTAGTTGGGCCTACACAAGGCCGAAGGACTATCTTCAGATACCTTCATAGTGCTAATCCTGGTACAGTTAGAATGAAAACTTTCGTCCCGGTTATGTTTGGGGGCCCAAAATTTACGCAGATACAGAAAACGTAGGGAAAGCATGTCCTCTAAGATCTCTGCGGAAGTCCTCCTTCTCTGTTCCAGTGGTCAAACCATGGAATGACCTTCGCGCGGAAGTCGTGAAGTCACCATCAATACAAAGTGTCAAAAAGAATCTTGAAATATTTATGTTCCGAAATGACCAAGAGCGATGAGAAGTCGGTCTCACCCCTGTAACTCGTTCACATTTTGCCCTGCCGTTATGGGCATGTTTAAACTATTTCAGCCCAGAACATTTTCTGTATACCACACATTTTTACGTTACAAATAGATCACTCAAAGGCTTACGCCTATTACTCTCAATAAACTGAACTGAAATGAACACATCTTATCAACGAAGAGGGCCTATTAGTAAGGGAAGGTTTATTGAGAACGTTTGGGGAAATAAGCAAGTCACAAGGGTATGCGGAAGGAGAGTACTGTTAAATGAACTAGGAACCGCGGATTCAGATCAAGCAAGCCACGAGCGAAACCGGAAGTAACCGCCGCCCAAGCAGGAGGCGTCATTAATCACCTCGTCCGGGACGGGCTTTTGGGTCACTACAATAGGCAGAATCAGATCGGATCAGGGAGAGTAAAAAATAACAAAGAATAGGCAAGCAGTTGATTTGCGTCACAAATTTTTGTGACCCTTTATGTTTGCACTGAACTCGTTTTCTCGACGGTTTACACACTATGTCAATTCTAACAACTTTGCGCATCAATGTTTTCTGACATTTGTTTTTCAAACATTTCCTTATTTTTATTGCACCCTTTTTAGTATCTGTGGGCTGTTTGTCTGCCATAACGCCTCTTACTAGATGCCTGTCTACTAGTTTACGCTGAGTACTTCACATACGCTGAGTGCTTCACATATACTCAGAGCCTAACAAAAATTCTTAGCTCGAAATTCCTATTAAAGCAGTCGCTCTTTTCGAGTGGTTCTGACTGTTTGCGCTCGCCATTTTACTTGTCGTTCGTCATCTGAGGCCTTTCTGTGTGCTCGATCGGCACTCTGGAATGTAACTGGGTTTGGTCAGTTTGTCAGTTAGTGTTCGCCAAGCAAAGCAAAAGGCCGAACAAGCTCCTGAAGAGTTTTTAAAATTATTCTGAGTTTTCGAACGCGTGCAGGAGTCCATAATCCACTCGAGAGTGCCCGCTAAGATCTCTGAATAAACCAAACCTTTGCTAAGGCTTTGAACAAGTGACTCTAAAACAACAGTTTTGTTTTGCCTTAGCCGGAATAGAACCCTACGAGATGTCAAGGCGAGGGACCTCTCTCCACGTAAAGAATCTCGCAGATGGCGTAAGGTACTACATTTCCATTAATTACTAAGGTTTTATAGGTTAGAGACCAGTACGTTAAGCGTAGAATCTATAGTTGTCAGTGACGCTCAGTGGGCATAGAAGCTTTCTTTAAAACCAGACGTTAGCCTATCCGGTCCTTTATACTAATGCTGCCGAAGGAAAATTGGTAGTGGTTGGAAGGGATATTTAAGTAGGCGTAATGGCAGCGGCCTTTTAAGATAGGTCTTTGGGATGTCAAACCCTTCGCATCCAACAATCTTGTTTTGCCCCACCAGTTCTGTTCCCGGGCGTGTCTAAGAGCATAACTGGAATCTCTCCGTTGCCTACTTTAGTACTTAACCCGTAGGTGTTCCCATATAAATTCAGATTTCTCAAACGTGCTCGCACTGCCAGCTCATTTTCGGCGACTGCGTTTTCTCCCGCATAGCTTTGTGCCTTTGCTGGGTGCCCTTATAACATCTCACTCGCCCAGGGCAAGTTCCCACGGTTAATCTACTGTTCTTTTTGTGATTGGCCGACTCCTCTCAATAGTCCCTGCAGGCACAATCCGCCCAGTACTCCCTCCGCGGGATTGGATTCAGCGGCGGGGATGTTGCAACCGGACCGGGTTGTGTCCTACTGGACACGGCATGTCAATGAGATCACTAGCCACACACGAGCCCGCGAATCAGATCTGCTAGTGCGGAACAAAACGGGTTAGTACAATGTTGTCAGGGTGTTTGGATGCCGTTTATGTGGCAGGGAACAGTCACAACCATTGCGTATGGGGTCAGGTCTTTTTAAACACGTCCTGTCTGTGGTCTCATCCACGATTTACCTGCACGGTCAACCATCTGACCTTTTTCGATCAATTGGTCACGCAATCGGTATGACTTCGCTGTCATTCAAAAACTCTGCTGTTCGGCTCTTATGTCAATTATCGAAAGCTGTACGAAGGCGACATTAGCACAAATCAACCCCGGTAATCACGGACTATCCTTCAGAACCGCGTTCCCTCCGTCAGGTCGTTGGCGCCTATGTTCCGAAGCTATGTCGGCTGTTTATATGCCTGCCACTCTTCGTAGTTCACATTCTGTATACACATTTGTCTTATCTATGCTAACCGTAACCCCCACAACCCCGGTGAATCATACTCGCTCCGAGCTAGTTCCTACTTCTAGTCTTCGGTCATTTTCGTGATAGCTGACTCCTGCCGGATGTCCCTGCAGGTACGACCACCCAACAATCCCTTCGCGTGATTGATGTCAAAGGCCAGTCGGATCACTAACCGCACACAGTCCAGAAGGTCTGAGCCGTTAGTGCAACGTTATCAGGGAACCGTTGCAAGGAAGCCCGTTCTTTTCGGCACCACATAAATATAGAAGCTTTTTGTTGAGTGAGATTTGCCTCAGCTAACGCAGTATTTGTCCGTTTATAGCGTCGGATCAGTGTGTGGCTGTTTATCAGGCTTAACACGAACTTTGACTCGTAGCCCTGTGCTAACGATGAGTCAAAAACGCCCGTCTGTTGAGTACCTTGTCTGGACCCACTCAATTTCTAATGAAATACTATGTTCTATTAGTGTCTATCCATACCGCTCCTCTGACGGGATGATCGTGTGTACGAATTAGTCACGATTGTTTACAGGCGAATTTTTTTGGTACACCTGAGTTTTCTTCAATGATGGTTCATAAGCACCCTATGCGTATGGTAAATTCGGACAGAATTTCCAATGATACTCTCGCAATCTTTCCCCACTGTTGTAGGCACGAGGAGTTGCGGCGCGTATTTGGAAAGTACGGGCACTTGCTGGACGTTACAGTGCCCGTTAATTTCCATACTGGTCGACCGAAGGGCTTCGCCTTTGTGGAATATCCTTTTACGGAGAACGTCGTTTTTTCTTTGTTATCTTCATACCACCCCCCTAGTTTACTATAAGTTTCCTTAACCTGTCCAAACGTTCGAAGATAGACGGGATGCCGAAGATGCGCTTCATTATCTCAATCAGACTCGTCTGTGGGGTCGCGAAATATCCGTCGAATTTACCCGTGGAACTAGAAAAAGTAAGCTCATTTTTAGTTTCTTCAGAATTCATTCTTGCTCCTACATGCAATTGTCTATTAATTCTATGTCCCGTTAGACTGTCTTCCAGTCCCAAACGTTTAGTTTAGTTCATAGTTTCCGGTCCTTGGTTTCGACGTTTTCTTTCGCTCCCCTATGATTTGGTGCTTTAATTGCTTGTATTTTAGTGCTCGCAGCTTCTCTCACGTAATCAGCTTCGTAGCTCCGTGACGCTAACTAAATAGAATGGCAATAATTTCTTTTTCAGTTACTGAAATGCGACTTTTTGGCCCGGTTAAGGTTCCCAATTCAATGCCCATTCATTCAATTTCAATGCCAATGCTCTATGGTTCTGTCTATACTGCCACTGGAGTGCCCAAGAACTTTGAGCGCGTCAGTTTGACGCCCCTTTGGTCAGGTTCCTGGGACAGCCAATTTTAGCCGGCAAATTAGCTATTTTGTTCCGATTATCTCAGCACCCGCAGAGATGCGTCTGAGAGACCAGGGCTCGCGCAGTCGCCGAGACAATAGGTCCTATCGACCTCGTAGCCGTTCGCGTTCCCGCTCCCGCTCCTACCGTGGACGCCGAGATCGCTTAGATGACTCTGATCGCAAAGAATACAGTGCTCGACGTCCCGCGAGATCTATTTCCCGCAGTCCCTCAGCTGACGGACGCGCGAAAAATGGCCGTAGACAATCATCTGTACGAGATGACTCTCCTGTTGAAGATCGATGGAGAGACGATCGAAGGTCGCGCCCGAGGTAAGACGCCGCATTGTCTTTACTAACGACTTTATTGGTAGGTTAAGGCCACTTGAGACATAATGCCGTATTTCCCATTTAGATCCTCTAGCATTAGAAGCCGCAGTGGTGATTCAAGGCGCCCCTCTCGGCAGCGGTCAAAAGGAGACCGCGAAAGGTCACCGGTCTCAGAACGTGGTAGTCGCTCGCCGATAGAACATAATGACTACGGAGCAAAGAAGGACGAGTACCGCCGCAGGTCGCGCTCTGACAGGTCTTCACCTTCTCGGGGGCGACGAGGGCTGTCATCTTCACCTGAAGCATTGTAACCTCCCGGTTGGTGGATTGAGAAGCAGAACGCAGACTTTTAGTCGGATTTTCATTTTCGACTGTGTATTTGTATGTGTTGTGCTTATGTCTACAAACCTCGGGGTAGTTTCTACACCACATTTTACCATGTTTATTGAATAAATACATGAATGTAAATCCATGCCTTATTTTCACTGATAGGTTTGGCGTGTAAGCTGTTATTGCGTTTATCAAGTCTTTGAACCTTTACTTTACATGCGTATTTCGTGCTGAACTATCGGCTTTGTCGTCTCTGCGAAATTCATCTGATTGATTCACATATTTTTTTGCACGGTCGTCTCGTAACGACGCGGGATCCGGTCCTATTCCATTATGAAACCTGCATCCGCCCGTTTCTGATGTTTTTCTTCTGTAGTCCTGCATATTTTATTGGTTGTTTAACGGCCTAGGCTTTTTGGTTCTGCGACTTTGTGTACCGTGTGTACACAATTACTTCAGAACAGATGCGCTGAGTTGGCTGATCGTTCCCTCCACTGGCACAATGTCGGGTCAAACCGTTTTACGAGGTTCCCCACCTAGCTCTGAGGCACTAGAGGTTCGTAATCGTTTTTTTTTCGTTACAATAGTCTCCTAGGGCCGACGGTTCAGTTCGTCTTATCGTTCTGGCGTTTTGCGTAAGGCAAATTAAGTTAAATTCTTGCGCTGTGTTTTGTTTGCTGTCTAGTATCCTCCCACAGTGTCATCGGTTATCATGACAGTGGTGTTTGTGTAGGTGACGCGATTGTCGACACGTGCGTGTCCGAAATATGGGTCGGGCTGTTCTGGCGGTCTTAAACCCGAGACCATACAGGTTAGCCACCCCACTTATTCTCCGGTTGGCCTGGCCCAGGCTTGCTTGGTGTACAATGGGAAGGAGCGAGAAAGCGGAGCCGGTGTTGCACATATTGCTTTCAACAATAGGGCGTGGCGCGGCCGTAGTTTGTGGCTTTGAAGGCTGCGAGCTGTTGGGGCAACTCAGTCCTCCGAGCTAAAGGTTAGGTCACAGTGGCTTAGTGGGACTCCATGACACCTCTCGCTAATGCGAGCCCTGGGTGATTTAAATCTGTCTCGGGTGTGTCGTGGAGCCGGTCGGGGGCGCCACGCATATGTGAGGACTGCCAGGTCAACCACTCATCCCACTCTATCTCCACTCAGCTTAATCCGTTTTTGCCCGTGACGAAAAGTTTGAGATAGGTCTAAGAGCCGCCTCTGCTTCTCCACGCATAAATTGCCCTATCGCTTGTGACGAGTGAACTGTGGAAGTCTTGGCGGGGCCTTCTCAACTAAGATGAGACGCGTTTGAAAATTTGATTTGGAGGTGCGGGGGCGCTGTCCATGTTTCATGTCCGACCACGAAGATTATACGTTCTTGATTCTGTATATTAATATGCTACAACCTCATATGTCTCAGTATTGCATAGATTCCTTAACGCGTTAACGGCATATGCTCATGACTGACGGTGTTCCGCACCATCCCGCCCAGTTCGTCTCTCCTCAAATTGAGGTCTCTTGCTTCACTGCGCACCAGGTGAAGGGGCTGTTCAAATAGAGGTGTCGTATACAAAGTTCCTGGGTAATAATTGATCCAACCATTAAACAAGTTTAGCTGAGGTTTTACTACGCTTTGTTTCGTACGTCCTACACCTGATACGGGTACCAGTAATTCTTATCTTATTAGGATGATAGCTAGCCTTCCAACGAAAGCTCCATGCTCTCTACTAATGTCGAATTGGCGGTGGATCCACGAATCTTAACGAATAGGGGATGAGAACGGCCCATGGAGTTTGAGCGGCCGCGAGTCTCCTTTCTGTCCTATTTCTCAATCGTTTACTTGTTACTTCTCAATCGTTTGATTGGCTCCAAATCTGTGAGGGCGCTCCCGACTTTCATTCGTTAAAGACATTTTCATGCCTTGACTCACCTGTGATTCACGATAATTTTCACTTGTATATGTGAAAGTCGGACGATATTTGGACCTGGGCAGAAACTCGAAGCATAATCTCCGTCCAACACCTTGCCGACATCAATAAACGTCAAACCCCCTAAGAGATGCGTAACGACGACGCACTGATGAGTTTCATCATGCCCGGGTCTCACCTGCTCATCTTATTGCCCTAAGTTACAGCCACATGCAATACTGACCCGTAGGATTAATTGAAGTGGTTATGTATCTTGCTGCAGTAGATGCTGTCTCAATTTGACATGTTCTTACTGGTGTGTCTTCGTTCTTTACACGAATGATTTTATACCTTATGTGAAGTAAAGCCTCATATGCTGCTTCGATTACTGGGGGCGACACGTTTCCTCAAAAATTAAGACAACCGACCGTCTGGGTATTATGAGACAGAAGGGCACCAGCTCTAATGAAACCGTGGACAGAATGTGCATTAGTTTTCGAAATAGAGAGTAAATCTTGTGACCTGTTGGGCCTACGGAGTTCTCATCTCCATCAGTTTGCCTAGTCCGTCCTTGAATTAGACTCATTGAATTGACTCGCAACTACTTCTTCCGTATTCTGCCAAATGTTATGTTGAGTGAAAGTCTGAGCTATAGGGCATTACGGCCACCTCATTCCCGCTATGGGTTGGGATGGCCTTCCTGACCAGACCTGTGTCCGGCTTGCGAAATAACTGTTATAAGTATAATGACTAGTAGCACTGGATTTGGAAGCCAAGGTTTTCACAGTGTGCCTGCTCTCCAATTCCATGCTTTTCCTGTTTTAGGTGGACACAATATTGTAGCCATCTCTTCCACCACACACACCGGATAGTTGCTAAATGGACAACCTCCAGGCCATCCAGAAGCAGCTGGAGTTCTATTTCAGTGATGCAAACTTATCGCGCGACGGTTTTTTCAAGTCAGAACTACAAAGCAGTGCAGATCAGTCCCTCAGTGTTAACCTGTTGCTAAACTGCAATCGCCTGCGCCTGATTGGTGCCACAACGGAGACCGTTGTTGCCGCAGCCAAGCGTTCACGCATTTTAGAACCCGTGCGAAATGGTTAGTTGGATTTAGATGACTCAATTACTGTTACCTTATTTGAAATTTTGGGCTAAGTCTCTAACGATGCCCTTTTTCACTCTGCTGGTCGTCAAAATCCGGAATCAGTTACACGGTAATCCTGGTAGCGTCCTCCCGTACTGCCTCTTAACGATAGTGGTAACTTTTAGCAGAGGCGGCTGCAATCAGGCTGTACAAACCAGTAACTATTAGTGTACTTTCCATCTCTGTCCCTCATATACGTTGAATTTCGTCAGCAAGCTTCCCAAACTCTGAGTGCGCCTTGTTGGTGACTAATACATATACTTGTGACACTTGTAGCCCATGCAGATTTTCAGTTCTGTTCAGTGCATCTGAACGAAACAGACTTACGCTTTTGAATCCTCTATTTATCACTTACAGTTTAGAAGAATTACCATTATACCGTTAACGGTATAATGAAAATACAATGTCAAACGAAAACAGGCTTGCTTTCATGTCAGCACGTATATCTATGTACTTGCATGAAACTGAGTCTGTTTAGACTTGACACTGTATTTTCCCTGAGTCACATAGTTCGCTTGTTGCTGCAATATGCGTCTGTCTAGGCGGCGTTTAAATGTCTTCACAGAATCAGCCATGGCAGTCACCTCGGACAGATTATTCCATGGTTCCATTACACAGTTGGATAAAAAATGCCTTCCCACATCCAATTTCTCTTGGGACGCATACATTTTCAAGTGATGCCCCAGGCGGTTGTGTGTAGTGGCGAGTTGAGAGACGCCCTCAGACAGGAGGATACAGTACGAACCACGTGCGGTGCTAAAGGTCTGTATCAAGTCCTCACTCACTTGCCATACCGTCAATTACGTCCTTCGTGAATCATTGATCACACCGAGAGTATCGTAGACGCTGACACATACTGTAATTGAGGCTCACAGACGTTCTTTGAAAATCGGACCGTGCGACTTGACTTTGACCTTTGCTCATATGTCGTCCACCAAAAGTCGTCTTCGGGCAGTACTGTTACTCAAAACTCACCGATGCGTTTAGTCGGCCACTCCACGGCAGTACGCTGGCAGTTGCCGTCAGACATAGCCGTATTCTTCCGACGCCGAAGCCCAGTGCAACAGAAGCAGTGGGATGCACAAAATGACCGGTGGACTAGCAAGGTGGTAGAAATCAATACTTAAAGAACTGATTGACGACCATCAGGGCAGGCTACTTTCCTCAAGTCAACGGATTTGCACCGTCGCCCACCTCACAGGGGACAACATTGTTATCGGAGAAGTCGAGGATTGTGAAGTTCTGGGCTGAGGCATCGTCAATCGCCCTTCTGCGCTCTGTAAGCAAGCGACCTCCAGACTACCTCATTTGGCATCAGCCAGTCAGAGCAACAAAGCAGATATCCGGCAAAAAGGCGCTGGACTCCGGCCGAAATCCACAAACATGCTGACTCCTAACCCATGGACAAGTTGACCTCACTGTCCCCGAAGATGCGACGGCAAAGGCGACTCCCGCGGGGTTTCAAAGACACATCCATTGTTCATCTGTACCCAGCGCAAAGGCAACCGGAAAATATCTAACAACCACTGCTGAATCTTTCTTTCAGTATGGTTGGAAGGTAATTACTCTCGTGATATTCGACTGTTTGAACATATGTTTAGAACAGGGACTTCTTCCTGAACCCCATTTCGAATTCTGCAACACCGCGCTACCATCGACGTGATCTTCGCAGTCCGGCAGCTGCAATAAATATCCCAGAAAATAAGAATCAGCCTTCGTACCACCCTTGAGCCGATAAATGTCTTCAACACTGTACACGGTGGGGAGAGGGGGGGGGTAGTCGTAGAAATTCGGACTTTCAAGACAGCTTGTGTGAATAATCGGATAACTGGACCGTGGCGTAATTGAGCGCATCACAGACAGTGGATTAGTACCGAACGCGTTTGTGGTGATTTGGATGAAGTGCGGTCGTACGCTCGCCCCGCCTCATGTTCCCTACCATGCCGATGAACACCTACGTTTTGGAAGGACTTAGAATCAACGTAAACCGCGTAACCTTGGCGAACCATTCAACACCCGATGCATGCAGACAGAGACGAGTAGCCGGGGCCAACTCCCACGACTAATTAATCGCAGACGATTTCTCGCTAAGTACCGCAACCAAAGCGGACGTTCAGCAGAGCCAAATGCTCTGCCTTCGGTTGGTCGAACTTTGGACTGGCCATTTATACGAAGACAGTGGCTGTTTACCAGCCGGTGCCATATGAACGAAATGAATGACTCGGCGTAGGTATCAGTGGAACTGACCTCGCGGCTGTAGGCAAATTTGCATACCTAAGGGATATCATGTCAGAAAATAACAAGGTAATGGACGAAATTGCAAGTCGAATCCCCAGAAGAGCGGGGTTTTCGAAAGACTGTAACAGTCAGTCGGGAGTCGCCCCGATAACCCTTTGAACACGCAAGTGTGGATGCATGTGGTTATCGCCCTGTCTACGCCCCTGTATGGAATGGAGGCGTGGACGTCGTTCGAATCCCGGCAAGAAGACCGAACCGCTCTCATTTTAGTTACCTCCGAATAGTACTGAAAATAGGCCCAGTGGGTCTTGGTCGCAGGGGTCAAAACAAGGATGCGCTTGCTCAACGTGTATGGTACGGTATAGGACGTTTAGTTACGTTGAACGGCCATATCATCGCGATGGCTGACGTGTACCTGATCAGAAGATACTTCTGCTGAGGCATCGCTGCTCATTCTGGCAAACGAGGCAGGCAAGACCGAAGATAGCGACTTTGAAGACTTCCTTACAACCGAAAGATCTGAAAAGGTCTCTCGCACGGTCGACAGGCTAGACACACCACCGTAAAAGCTAAAGGAATGGTTTTTGAGGTAAATCAAATACGGGAGGTCATGGTGAATCGAGAGGCGCGCAAGATGCGAATGCTGCTGACCAACGTTGTTAACGTCCATCTCCTACCAAATGTTAACTAAAATTCAGAGTTCGGATTGGCCTCGTTTGGATGCTTCGGATCCACAGTAACGTAAACACGACCTACCAGTTTACCACACATCAACTTCCTCACCACCAGCATCATCACTGGAAACACCTCCCACCTTTCCTAACTGAAACAACACGTCCTAGTCCTGGCTTGCCCCGGTCGACATGTGCGTACCCCTCGCAGCTCGAACACCACCGACAGTTCGACCGTCGTTGCCGACGATGTTCACCATGTACTCCACAGCTAGGTTAGAGCAGGGATGGTGACTTGTGCGGGATTTAGTTTATAGTGAGTGTAGACTTGCACAATATCTATCGCACTATCTCCTCCTCCCTCACCTAGACCTGGTGTTAAGACAGAGTCAAGAAGACCGCAGGCGGGAGAGGGCGCAGCTGGATGGCACGGTCGAGCCCGCACCTTGTCGTTCCGCTCCACATCCCCTGGCCTACAAAGCAAATGACCAGGTTTTTAACCAACAACAACAACAATGGGGGAGGGGGGCGGCAAGGGTCACAGTGTACGTGACGACTACCAGCAACCTGGTCTGCCACCGCACCTACAGAAGTATAGGCAACGACAGCTTGTTCCCATTGTGCGTCTGTCCTAGGAGTCACTTTTGAATTTATTCCAATTTGGCCTAGGAACAAGCTATGGAAGCCTCACCCAGTAATTACGCACGCTTTCGTTGCCCCACACGGTCCAAGGATATCCAAACACCGCACAGGCACGTTTGACCGTATGCGCGTGAACGGAATCTTTCTGTAAAACAGCACAGCCGGGCACGACCCACCCGCACACAGAGGCACCTCTAGCTTCGTTTCGGTGATCTGGTCATGCAGCGGAGGATGCATCGCATGTTTCATACGCATGAAAGCGATTTTCGCAGCACGCCGGTCACTACATCCAATCTATTCACAAGTTCGCCGAAAATCTCAGGCCACTGGCGTGGGAAACAGGGGTAAGCGAATGGGGCCATCCAGTACTTACTTGTACTTGGTACGGCTGCGATCATGCCTGATCTAGCCGGCCCCGATGATGTCCCGAACTGTACCCCTCCACGCGTGCCTATTCGCGGCAGCCGATCCGAGCAGTTCAACCCATTCTCTTCACCGACGACGACGACTGAATACCGAAGGTCCAAGAATCAGTTTCATGTCTTGACGAACTGCGTCGAGCCAGGTTTTGAGTTAGCCCCCTCTTCGACGCCGCCAATGGGGTAACGGTACCGGATCAAGGGCGGTAACACTGAGCTCCTGAAATGGACGACGAAGAACGTGCACGAACTACTTTAGTCGTCTTTCTTGGACGGCATGGGTTATCCGTGCGATGTTGTCGCAGCGAGTGCGGACCGTCTCATTTGAGACGAAGTCGGTGAACTTCACTCGAAGGGTGGTCTCCAAGCAGTGGTGGTCAAATACCTCCAGTTTTCGCCTGTCCTCCGTGCGCAAGGCCCGACATTCACAACCGTAGAGAAGGACAGACCGGACAGATGCACGGTGCACGCGAATCTTAGTAGCGATGGAGAGGTCGCGTCGGATCCATAGGCATTTTCGGAGGCTCGAGAAAACCATTGGGTATCATCAATTCGGGAGACCATGTCATGCTTGCTATGCCCATTCGGCGGCAGCCTCGCCCCGAGTTATTTAAAACTGGCTACGTCATCAAGTTGGCAGCCACAAATCCCGAAAGGTGCCTTCTCCTAGTCAGGGATGCGGCTTGAAAACATTTTGGTCTTCCCAGCGTTTATGGATAAACCGACCAATTTAGCCATCTAGTTCGGACAACGATAGCACGACGGTGTCGACGTCGTCGACATAGCCTATTAGAAGACGGGAGCTGACCTCGAGGACATGTCTAGTTCTTCCATCTACGGTTCATGGGGTTGACATACCAACTTTATCAACTCCTTTCGGGTTCTCGTTGCCGACTGATTGTGGTGGAAGGCGATTCATTGTGGTGCTGTGAGCTCCCAGTGCCTCCCTCGTCTCCGGTCTTCTTGACTCCGTCTTGACATCGGGCTCAGGCGAGGGAGGAGGAGAGAGTGTAGGTAGGTGCAGCGCAAGTCTACTGGCATTATAAACCCCTGCGCAAGTCACCGTCCCTGCTCCCACCGCTGATGCTGCTGTGGGGCACACGGTGGACATCGTCGAAATCGATGGTCGAACTATCGTGAGCTCCCAGTATGCAGTAGACCGAATTCCACGTCGCATTCTGCTACAAGCGTAAACCCAAGGGCACATCGGGGCAGCCCAAGTGAGCTTGTCTGCTCTTCAACGGAGAAGGATCTCGGAAGCCGAGTGTTTGTTGCTCGAACGTCTCGAACTCGAGCAAGCTTCCAGCGCCAAAGGGTAGGGTGACATCGTGTCCTATGTCATTTAACGAGGTTCGGCGTCGATCCTAATTGCCATATTTTTGCAAGAATTTGGTCGAATTCTGCCTAGTCGCTCTTCCCCTGGTTTGGCATTCCGCCCTTCCATTTGCGCTACTATTCTTCTGCCTGTAAACGCTCCTGGCTTGTGTCAGCATTATCGTGACGTGTACCAAAGTCAGATCTCTACCGACTGCAGCTAGCATCGGCGCTTTTTATTTTGCGACGTCTACCCTGCTGACATGTTTTCTTTTCATCCACATTTAAGGTTCTGCCATCAGACGAAAAACGCCTATAACTTTTACCGAAGCTCGCAAGGAATGCATGGTGCTCGCTACTGGCTTATCCTCGTGGTCTAGTGACCCTGCTTCAAATAGAGGAACCGAGAGTACTGTGGATACCGCTCAGACCATTCCCGAGGATTCGGGTCCCAGCATCGACTCTGTGACCAGTCAGACGGCTTCAGTTGTCGACTGGCTTTCTGAGCAGCTTCGTCGTTATGGCCCAGTGAACTACGTCAAATTGCCTCGGTAAGTTGGGTTACTATAGCAAGTGTCATTTTTATGCTTTGATTTCTAACCAATTAATATAAGTAAAAGGTTATGGACAGAGCCAATGTAGGAGGGGGACGGGCGAAAACTATACATCGTGGTCGACAGACGACGTCTATTTCCGTAGATTGCGTTGACGTCAGTGGGCGTGCATTGGGCTCCGGTAGACGTAGATCCTGAACAAATCCCCTCTGCGTGCAGAGGGCTGGGCTCTCTAATCAGATATCCATGGCGTCTGCCATCACAACATTTCGCTTTCTTAGTGGCTTTGGGGGAAAATTGTTTCCTGATAGTTTCCCCCTGACGACTCGATAGGCATGCACATGATGACTGGTGTTAACTGGATGTGCCAGAGATGGGTCTCAAAACGGCCTTTGGTTTATTCCTCCCAAAATAGGCCGCTAAGTACTCTCGGATTCTCTTGCAATGACCGGTGTGATTTCATCTACAGAAAGAGACGAAGGTATGAACACGGACAGAGGTGGTCTGGAAAGCCCTTTTATTCTTGGCTCGAGCTAAAGGAGTTGAAAATCCGTAAAGGACTCCTTAGTTGTGAAGTTGAAAATATTCTACCACCAGTCGTTAATAATTGTCTTCCCACCGTTCACTTACTGAGTCTCATCCAGGTGATAATCGAGTAGGTAGTCCTTTCTTCCTAACTGTTAGTTTTTTTGAAACTGGGCCTACTAAACGTCCTACTTTTTGTGGTGAAACATCCTCGGTGTCGGTTGTAGCAATAGATTCTCTATCTTTGTCTGCCCTCCTAGCGCATCGGAAACACGAGTCCGCCCTTCACTGTTACCTTAAAATTCAACCACGTTTGTCTTTTGTGTCTAAGGGTTGGATGGCTGGCAGTTGACCTACTGCCCTGTCCCATGTCCTCCAGCTAATTCCTACCCTTGGCTAATAACATGATTGGCACCTTCATAAAGTTCACTGACGTGTGCGTCCTGTTCGCCTTTTGGAATAACTTATCCAGGTCTATTTGTTCATCTGTCATGGCAAGGACAGCATCCGATTAGAAGGACAGTTCGACCGTTGTTTCCGACGACGTCCACCGTGTGCTCCATAGCAAGGTGAGAACAGACACGGTGACTTGTGCGTGAATTAACTTGTAGTGGTAGTGGACTTGCACAGCATCCACCGCACCCTTCTCCCTCGCCTGGGCTCGGGAATGGCCATCATGGTCAGAACCGCACCTAGGCGTACCGCCACATCCCCCGGTCCACAGCAAACACTTGGCCAGGATTTTAACCAGCAACAAAAGTGGTTCAAAATGAGAAGTGTGCCACAAGTCACTGGGCAACCACGCACATGACCTGTATACCCTGCGGGAGCGTATGCGCATCCACCGGCAGGGAACCAGGTGCCAGAGAACTGCCAGCGTACACAAGGCTGCGAGGGCCATGGTTTGTTGAATCATGGCATACCCGACGCACACAATCCTGAACGCCCGGAAGGTTGAAACGCAGCCCTGCATCTCACCTGGGCCATCACCCTTCAAAGGACGGATAACCAGTCAGTCATCATCTGAGAGGCACTGCCCATATATACACACACTTGTTACATGCTTAAGAGTGCCAGAGGTTACGTTAAGAAGGAGCCGTCGCAGCCTGAGATTCAGCCCATCAGTCGGCCACTCCACACAAACACAAACAACTGGGCAGGCTGTGGACTAAACTGAGATGTGTCGGTCGACAACCTTCCAAGTCACGGCCCTTGACGCACCGTGATGGTGTCAGACTCGGATCGCACATGTATAGGAGCCGGGAAGCACACTTCTAACTTAAGTGATAGGTATCTATCTAGTGCCTGCGTTGTGTGGCGATGGGTGATGTTGATGTGTGGTGCAAATGGTGGTGAGCAAGGGTGTGACGATGTGGTATAGCCGGTGGTTGTCTATCGCAGGTTTTCGTGAATATGCATGAGGCCCAGCAGGCCCATGCGGTGGCTGAATGTTCGGGACAGCTGAGGCGGATGCGTCGAGTGTATTTGAGTGCTCCAGGCACTGGTTCGCCAGTCCCTGTGCGGTAGATTCACAAGTGACCGACCAGGCCGACGCGTGAGGTGAATGTGCGACCTCAATGAGGACAGGTTGGGACGGAGTCCCCATCGCTGGAGTTGGGAGTTCTAGTGATAATGGTAGCAGATGATGGGACATCGGACGTCGTTCCATCGGCG
>CACRXP010000446.1:65304-83456 GCA_902702965.1 Spirometra erinaceieuropaei | reverse complement strand
TCATCCAGCACCAAGAGCCCAGCTCGTATACTATTCGCCCGCACCAGTGGACCAGGGCTGTGAAGCGCGTCAGTTCCCTTGTGCTCCGTAGCATAGATCGTAATGCTGTAGTCGGACGTATTTCATGACGTTTCTTGGGAATATTGAGTACAGCCGGGTCTCCAACAGCCGTTTAGATTGTTTGTTCCAGGTTGTCTCTTCTAGCGCTCTGGCTCAACAGCCTAACCACAAGGCAGCGGTGGTGAGCAAACTTATTTAATGGCGACTTACGGTCGCCACGCCCCAACACCGTCGTCGGGCTTTGCGACTTTTTATATGACCTTCAGCGTGCCAGACCTTAGCCCTCCGCACGCTATCGCTGTTGGTCTGCGACTGCTTATTCGTCAAACCCGTATCTGCCTATTTCGCAGCTAACCGTCACTGAAGGCTGTACCACTATCCGCCACCTGTGGACTCATCGGTTAGCCAGCAGTTAGGTTAACGGCCAACCGGCTTTTCCTTCTCCTGTGGTTTTATGAACCTTGACGAGGAGACAATGAAGGCTTAGAACAATCAGGGTCACCAATTATTGCCGCAGTCAACAAAGGCGGGAACGACACAGGTTAAAGTGAAACGGGGATTTGATTCAGTCCCACAATCAACATTGACGACCTACGCATTAGGAAAAATGCGTTGTAGTGAGATCTGGGCTCAGGACTTCAGTCCTTGAAGATGGATAACCAAAATTGGTACTCGGCATTTCAGACAACAAATAAACTCCCGACGGGCGTTTCTTTGGTTGTCGACGTGCTTATCCAGTCTACACGCATTTTTGCGCCTCCAGATTGCCCATAGCAAAATGTGTGTGGTAGAGAAATCGGACAACGCAGAATGAAGCGTTGTGTACCAAAGTTAGAAACTTCCTCCGATTCATCTTCTCCATGCTTCTGATGTTTTGATCCAACGTATCCAGTTTCCTACTCAGCTCAATTGGATTGTAAATCGTAAGGGATGCGTGTCAGATCGAGTTAAGTCCCGAATCGGGGATTATATATGCCGAAAGCATACGATGTCTTGCGAAGGATAGCCATTTCGATTGATTGACGTTTACAAGAAGTGCCAAGCCCCATAATGTTTATTCAATTTTGCAGCACCGTTCGTCCAGCTCCTAACTTTTATCCCACGGATCTAGGCCTAGCGTAGTAGTCACACCCTGGGGCTTCCTCCTATGTTTACTTCCACCCCCCTCTCGTATGTTAACCCGATTTACTTCAGTGAATAAGGACCCAGCCATCGGCGTCAGAAATGTGACTCACAAATCCTTTGTAGTTTACTCTTAGATGATTGTTCTGCTGACCGTTTTTATCGTACGCCTAACATTCCAGGCGGTCATAACTACTTCATCAAGTTGATACGCCCGCCCCTTCCAACCTCGGCCTTTCGCCTTCTCCCTTGCATCTCAAACCTGGTCACCTAGTACTTTGGCCCGATGGCTACTGAGGCTCTTTGGTCTATTGTAAGACGCCATTATTGCGTCGCCATGCTCATTGACTCGCGTCTGTTTTATACCAAATTTCTCGAAAAATTCCAAAATAAAGCAAAATTCGAAGTCATATAGAAACGAGCTCTCCAACCACATGGATTCTACATGCCAGAATTCTCTTACTGCAATCGTCCCGGGTAGCAGTAGTAATTTACGCGAGATTTAGATTATTGTTAAGGCAGCATGCACAGTCCCAAATCCGCTCTCTCTCCTTATTTGTTTTCGACTGGCACGCCCCCCCCCCTTGTTTACGCGTGCCAAACACGTGCGCTCGAAGTCGACCACCACCACTTCCGTACGCGCGTCTTCTGATAGGCTTCTTCGACGTCGTCACCAGCAGGGGTCGTGTTTGGACGAAATACTATGCTAAGTTGTCTTCGCTTTCAGACCATCATAGCACATGGCTGAACTGTCTGGGTTGACGAGGTGGGAGAGTGCAGCAGGCAAATTGCTTTCCTGACCACTTTTAAAGTCGTGCTTTGGAGACATTGTAGAAGAATGGAGTGCTAGCACGAATGACTAAATAAGCTCAGCTGATTAATGTCTTCTGACTGCACATCTCACAGACGCGATCTACCACCGCCCTTGAATGCTGCCTTAACGAAGACGTCGCTGCAGCGTGTGGGCGCCTTTGTGTTACAGATGTAGGTTGAAAACCATGAATTCTTTCGGTGAATACTATCGGACAGCCCCTGGAGATGTCCACTGCAAAACAGTCTTCCCCCTTCGCGCTCATTCTTCTCAATTTCATTTCTGCATCAGATATCCAGATTAAATGGCAACTTGCATCACAGCCACATTCACCCGCCCGGTCATCTTCGAAGCAGAAGACGGCCGAGAAGGTCCAGCCTGTTGAGTTCAGGATATTTTTTAAACTCCTTCCTCCACCGGGGTGTCCCGTGCGAAATTAGAGCTATGCCTGAAAACTCCTTGGCTATCTTTCTTTGTTGAGGCAAACAGAGTAATAACAGGCCTAATAGCCTCCAAATTTGGTATGCCTTCCTGTCATTGCAGTTACGCGAAGAGTGTTGTTATAGAGACGAGCAGCAAATGCACTGCCTGCCCGTCTATGCTGGAGATTTTACCTCAGGTCGAACCAATTCGGGGCGCTCTGAAGACGCATCAGAGGTGGCCCTTTTCTGCGACAGTGACGTAAATGGCCTGGACACGGCCACAAAAGTCTATAGCAATGGGAAAATTTTTTGGGATGGCCTGCATTGTGCTTTTGTGTCAGTCATTTATTTAGGCATCACGTGATCGGACTCGTGGCCGAGCCCGCCTCTGCTTAACTTATGATGTGGGGTAAGCTACTTTTTATGCACGCCTCAAAGCATTATTTGGTCTTCGTGAATGAACAGCGAGGCTGTTTGACGTTTGTCCATCCTGATTCCCTACTCCGAAAGGCCGATTTAACGCACTCAATCATTTTCGCCATCACGTGAGTTGTTAATCCTTCAAATTTTCCTAGCACCTACCTTTACCATCGCACTTTCAGTCAGTCAACCTTACAACTGCTAGTTCACCTTGTTTAATGATGCCAAACCTCATTCAAACTGATCTCCCACTTTCTCGATATCTGTTTCCACATGCAGACGATTCTGCAGCGTGGACCCCAAAAATGGCAGTCAACGCACGTATGTCCATACAGGATCGTTTGGCACGACAATTTGTGTGGAGATGCTGCTCTCGTCGGTCAAAACAGGCGATTGCGGCATATCATCGCCTCCAGGCAGCCGGTTACCTCCTACCGAATCCTCTTGAGGCCGAATGTAGGTCATCCCTTATTAACCCAGATCGATGACATCCCGACTTCCATTCCTAGTATTCCCAGCTGCGCCAGCTATTCATTCCAAACCTCCAAGTCTTCATTTTTGCCCGCGTTTTCGCCTATAACAGTCTTTTACGACTGTTCAAGATTCGGCAATGTGCCCGACCGGGATGCATCCGGTCACCCGTTTTGTTTGACTACATCAGTGGCTGCAGTCAAGATCAAGGTGTTAGCTGAATGTTGGTTAACTGGCCTAGATTATGATAACGGCGTCGACCCGCTAGTGCCAATCTAGGAGACCTATGGCTTTAGTGCCCCGGGTGTAAGCTGCTAAAACCAACTTTCTCTATTTGCATTCTCGAACAGAACAGAGGATCTCAGCAGTCGATGGCTGCTAGATTTGGGGCACGGATGGAATGGAAGTAGACTTCAGCTAATATGCTGTCTGTCAAACAAAGTTGGGAGGAAGCCACTTCCCGCGCGGTTATTGTTAGCCAATTGACCCATTGCCAGGTATCAATGCGAAGGCCCTCGGAAACAGGACGTTGTTCCGGTAATTTCTCTAAAACTGGGAAGGCTGTACTATGTGCGTCGAGGTACAAAAACTGGTGGTTTCCGGCCACCACCGTTTAGAAACCATCCTTTAAGTAAACTCTGTGGACTTGTCTCAAAAGAGACAGTTGCCACTGCGCCCCAAACAGCTTTTTGTGCCATCCACCGAACGCTAATCCAGCTCTGCCCTCTCAGTGGAATCAATGAAAACGTGGTCAGCCCATTACCTGGCTCTGCATGCCACCTCGGTACTTTTAGGCCGTCCACCGACTTTTAATATTAAACCTTCATCATCGGATAAGCCTATACCATGACTTAATTGGACCGGCCGTCATTTATTGCCATGAGGAATCTATTGATAAGCAGGTATCCGCGACAGAGAAGTCAAGACGATGGGGGCACTTGAGAATAGACGGCTTAAAACTCCTTTAGTTATTCTAAGGAGATGGTGAGCCATATGCCAGTAGACCACCGAACGCCTTTAGGCCAGCAAACATCGGTTGGAGACGTAGTCTCCATGTGTAGGTAGCGACACGATCACCTGAGGCCTTCTGGGAGCCTTGATAAGCCACAATGAGGACGGACTATGTGACAAAAAGCCCACAATTGTGCAGCTTGGAATAAACGGCGTGTTTTCGCACTCCAAGTCGAGAGCAGAGCCTTATAATTCGAGTGCTAGAACCCCCTGAGTATAATGAAGTTTCATGGGCCTTTACGGTAAAACAAGGTTTTTCGTATTTATCAATATTTCTGTTGAAAGTAAGTACCGAATATAATTCCTTGCCTACACAGGAGACGACGGAACTAACCGTTATTTCCAGTGTTTCGGGTGCGTTTGGTCTGTGTGGCGCCTTGTGGATGTAAAATGCGGCGGGACGAAACCAGCCGCCACTCCGGTAATTCTTGACTAGGGTGTCTTACTATTTTTGGCTGTACCTAGTGATAACATGGATGAACGGTGTCTTTAAGGGTGCTGTTTAGTCCGGAGCACTCTCATATTTCGCCCAGGGACAAGCACGTTCACCTGAATTCAACTTCTCTGTAAAGTAGCTTAGTGCTCTGCCAGCGGGATGTGGCATTGAAATGACTTCTAATGGACCACCCAAAGCTCAACAAAAAGCTACCATTTGACCAGTGTGTCACTGACCATTGAAATCTAGAATACGTGAGCTGTCTCGAAACACCTACTTTATGAGTGTTGTCGATCTGTCATAAGGCGTCCGATGTATCCAGGACAGGTTCGGTTGTCAGACTAAACTACGTGGGCATTACCATGATTTGGGAAGCCAAGAGCCTAACTACCATTCAGCAAAGTACGAAAAACCGGTCAACTATCCTCCGAAACATTCTCATCTACCAGCGGCCAATGCCCTTTTTTGATTCCCTTTATCCCTAATTCATACTCCCCCTTTATCATGCTTATCTTGCGCGTCTTTATCTCTACAGTATGTTTATACAATTTTGTCAGCTTTCAGTGATAATCCAATGATCAGAGGAAGGAAAGGACCCCGAAGCCCGACGCTCTATCGATTGTAATGGGGATGACTTCGAGGAGACCAGTGTTCCGTGTTATTAAGTCGAGCATATGCACCCTAGTCTAGCGGTAAACTATTAACCTGCGCTGGTAAATAGTCAGATTCCTCCTTCGGCTTTGAATGTTTATTGACTCTTCCAAATCAACATAGACGTTCTCGGCGGAAATCATGTTCATTCAAGTGGACAGTTTTAGTAGGGAAAATCTTGCACCTTTATCTGACAATTTTAGGCGCCCTCAGTTCCTTTCAACCTACAGCTTAGAGACGGTTCCTACCAAGATCCTAATACCTGCTTTTGCGTAGGTTGGGAGCAAAAAAGCACGTCCTAGAGCTAGGTTCCTTTTCAAAAATCTTATTGAAAAGTGAATGTTCGATTACGCCGGCATTATTATTATTATTATTTTTATGCGCGGCTTTCGCTAAAAGTCCTCAAATCTGGGAAAGTTCAGGTTTCTGCAGTGGTGGGGTCGCATAAGACAGTAATTTTTTGTAGGAAACGCCTGTAAACAATAGATTTATGTACCAAATTTATTGCGTCTGGTTATCTTACCGCGCCCAGACTCCTCTCGCCGTTACTAACCAGGAGTGGTGTTCATACGTTTTCTTCTATTCCCCAGATTGTGTGGTAATTTGCCGATCTGACACACAACGTGCCTTTCTAAGGCTGGAACTTCTGTTGTTGTAGATCGGACGATCACGGGGCATGCGAAAGGGGTGGCCGACGAGTCAGATTCTGTGGTTAACGGCGATGGCGACAAGCTGGTCAAAACCTTGAGTCTGGCGGACGTTCGTCTACTCGCCTACTCTGATTGGCTGCGGTGGCGTCCACGTTTCTACACATGGCTGAAGGCCTGGATCAACAGGATGGATCAGCGCTCAAAACAACTGCTTGCAGCTGCAGATAGGAAGCGCCTCCTTGCTGGCAATCTCAGCGCCGATTCCTCTATTCCATCCGATCCTGTCAGCGCGACAGAGGGAACTTCAGGGTCAGAAGAAGTAACACCAGAGGCTTCCGTGGGAGACTTGTACAGCGCCCTACCCTCTGACTTTGTGCCCGGAACGGTTGCAGAGGTAGACTATGTTACCGATGCCGCACTTTGCAATGCCCTCCTCTGATGCATTCGTGAGTAGGGGAGTCGCCGCTAGTGAATTAACGTTTTGAAAATTAGGGTTTAGTCCACCTCCTAATCCATGATGACGGAGAGCTTTTATGCTGTCGATCCAAGCTAACCATTTTGGGCTTATGGGGGCTACAGCAGTGCATGCTTTGCTTAACGCATCATCTTTAATCCCATTAAACAAATTCATTTGTATTTGCTCAACTTGCTCCTTCCCCTTTGATTGTCCACGTGTTTTAACAGGACACGACAGCCAGTTTGTGGGTGCTATACGCACGGGTGGATGGGGTTTCCGTATCTCGTGGTCAATGCAGTCTCCCAGTCGTCCGTAGTAACCAAGTTCAAGGGGCCTTTGTTCCGAGCATAGCTTTATCGCGGCGTTTCTGATTGGGACAAAGTCTAGCGTGAAGTGGTGTCTGCTCCATTCTTTTATTTTGACAGATCTTGTGCCTTTTATCGTATGGTCGCTTTTCAAACTACACGCCCCTCCATTATATATGGATGCTTTTCAGCCTCACGACTGAGCAACAATTATGACCATCACCCTCTGTGTGTCATCGTCGTTTTACTCTGTCGATTGGAACTGCCTTATTTCTGAAGAGGCACAGAGAGTGTTTGATGAACTTCTATTACGTTCTATTTTTTCCTGGTTAAAGTACCAAAACTGTTGCGCATACGCCGGCTCCGATTATCGGTCTGACGATCTGCTGACTAGTGTTAGACGACTGACATTTTGTCCACTGAGAGTTTTGCTCCTTCTGCCAGTATTGTGGATGCCTGTTTGCTCTCCCTGAATTGGCAAGTGCCTGCATTCTCCCTTAGATCTACTGGCCGTTGGAGCGAATCGTGGCCGGCTGTCAAACCATGCCAGCCATTGCCATCACTCCCCTGGACACCGATCCTCGTCAGAGAATGCGCCGTATTCGTGGTTGCATTGAACGCCTCTTCCTCCAGCCACACGACCTGCTGCACAGGGTGGTACACTTTGACCTCAGTCCTTCTGACGATCTGCTTGCAAAACTGCCCTGCCAGTACACAGACGCGGACTCTTACGCGCGCTGCTTTGTGCGTTTCCGCGACCCAGAGTCCGCCGCTGTTTTCTTGGAAGCTACGAAACGTGTCGAGTTGGTCGATAGATCTCCCATCCCCGAGGCCGACACCTTAGCGGCCTCACCGTCGAAGAAGAGTTCCTTCCAGATGAGTTTCCTCCTGGAGGGTGAAAGAGAACGCACATACTGCATGGCTATTGTCGCGTCTAGGGTTGGTCTGCGCGAGAGACGTCGAAAGATGCAAGCCAGGCGACGGGATCGGCAAAAGGCAGTGGCTGCTTCAGCATCGCCTGGGAAAGTCGACGCCGCTGCTAGCAGTGACGGTCGCACGCTTTGCAACAAAGCTGTTGCACCCAAGCCTACCCATATAGTGTTTGATGAATGACCTATTTCATGAATTTTGTGCACCTGTTGGTGCAGAACCCTACTCAGATACAACTGTCTCCGATTTCTTGCCGGCTTTATTTTTTAAGAAAAACAATTTTCAAGGACTGGGTAGATTTCTGTTTCTACTATATTTTATGATGGTACTAGGGCCTACTAGTCGCCGGAGATATTGGACTTCTGAGTTGGAAGTTAAATGAGACTGCCATTAATTATTAGCTAATGTGCGACGATTGGTTGTACAACCATTCAGCATGTATCGTAGTGACGTTTACGGGATATTCGCACACAGTCGACTGTCAGTGGTTTGAAGGTCCGTCGGGCACAACGAGGACAATCACTACCGCGGGGAGCAACGACGCCTACCTGAGAGTCCGGTTATAGCGAAGGCTACTCCTGCCGCATCAGTCTTACTGTTTTCCAAACGCAATGACAGTGCCCTTCGTCACCGCGGCTGACATAGAATGAGAGCTCTCACACACGCGTGCCCCACTACCTATTCCTCTCCTATAAACAATCCAGATTTTACACTCAAAATCGCCGGTGTTTTATGTGTTTGCCGCCATCCGTCAATCAGAACGGTTATAGGGATGTGGGGGCTACGCTCAGCACATCTCCATGATGTTGCTAACGCCCATCTATGCACCACGTGGAACCAGAATGGAGTGGGTACATAGTGGACTGGGTATTTGTTCTAATTTTCAATCCGCGAAAGTGAGGGTGTCTTGCTGTGCATCCCGCACCCCCGCGTTACCAATACGACAACCTCCAAATCACCCGTTTCAATCTTACCTGGACAGATAAAAAGGGCCTAAAAAGCATTGGGTCCTCTTCGCAGGGATCGTAGATGTTCTGGTCATCGGGTAACTTATGTCGCGTTGCTGGCCACTGTAACCTGTAAGACTGTCTATCTGGGGGCTGTAAAGGCCTACCTGTTGTGGTCACTGGGGCTATTTCGGCCTACCTTGACCCAAAAATTTCAAATTTTTGTTACACGGAGCCCATCAACCCAGAAGGAGTTCCAACTGTCAAGTAACTTGTAAGTTCAGGAGGCATCGCCAACTTGTCATGTGTTGGGGCAGCTCCGAACGGAACTCACCAGTCTTGCCGTCTGGCTGTTGTGCGAGACCGAACCGCCAAACCACAGGCCGGTTCCGCCGACCAGGCCCGCGCGTGATTCGGCAACCAGCGCGCCGCCGGACTATGCATGACCTTCAAGCGCCGGCAACGCGCGAGGGTCTGCTGATGCTCAGAGCTCAACCAGCAGGAACACGAGAATCAGATAAGAAGAAAGCTCTTAGATACGTCATGGACAGAATAATTGACTGTTGGTGTATACGCAGTGATTGTCGTTGTTATAGCCCGATGGGTAGAGGGGAGGAAAGGAAGCGCGTTCTGGGAAAACAACCACTTTATTCTGAGCCTGCGAGCACAGGTTACGACTTGTCAGGAAGGTGCCTTATTTTTTGGGGCGTCTGTGCGTTCTGGAACATTCCGGCCAATGGTGTGTCAGCCGTGGAGGACGTTCTAGAACACTCCTGCCTATGGAGTGCCGGTCGCGGATTGGCCACCGCATGCACAAAAATCGCCCCACGGAAACGTCTCGAATATTCGACCAGCCATTAATTGGGCCGCACGCGTGGGCAAAGCCACCACGCGTGCTCGGGGCCGCAGTACACGCTGGTCGGCCGTCTGACTTCACGCGTGTATCACGCCACCGGCTTGGTCCTCTGTTCAGCGCGCATTCGAGTCTTCCTTTCCCTTTAGGCCATGACCCCACACCGCTTGCGCTCTCCATAACAGACTGAAGACTTCTTGCATTCGCAGCGGCGACCGTAGCAGTTCTCCGCACGGACCGCCCCATGACTCAGTGACGACTCACCTCGAGCAGGGTATTGACGTCGCCCTGTGACCTGAACGTGTCTCTGTCCAGCGTTGGTAGGGCACTACAGACTGTGTAGCAGCCGCCCCAGTCCCCATTTTCTCCTGCTCCGTTTTGTCGATCGCTGGCTGCGGCAACCGTTGACACACGGCATCCCCACCGGCTAGAACTGAGGCACCTCCGGTCCAACTGCAGTGATTTCGCTGCCCTCACAAACTTTTGTCCCCTCACGCGCGTCAAACGCTCTGGCTTGATACCCGTGAGCCATTGTGAGTATGCGCCCCCTATTCCTCCCCTAATTTGTCCAATTACTCACCCAGTCACCCCCTTTTTGCTGACAAAGGCATGCACTCCCGCGTAAACAACACACCGCGACTGACGCTCTCCGGGAACGGACGCTTAGCTCTGACACAAGCAAACAGCCAACTAAGGGCAACCTGCCCTGTGTACAGAATAAACCAGTGCTCACAGCTCTCTGACTTCTGACATTGGAAGAAACGAAACTATTGTGTGTGGTTTAGGCTGGTCTTACATCCTTGACCGCCACAACTGTTATGGCAGATAGGCGCTCACCGATCAGGTAACGGAATATGCTTGTTCCGTTTTGCCTTGGGGCTCATAGTAGAACGCTGTAAGTCCGATTCTTCAAAACTATGACATAACGGTCCGATATGTGCCCGTTTAGAAGTTCGAAACTCCGGACACATCCCGACTGAGCGCGGGCATGAATAATCAAGAAGACGTGGTGGTAGCAAGTATGCCAACACAGGACGACGATGAGTTTAAAGGTGTCATCCGGCAGTTGCCCCTCGCTGCCGAAAATATCAGATTCACCACTGCAACAGACCCCTCTTGTGCTCGGTGAAGGAAGTTATTCGGAACGGTTGGCCCAGTGACGATAAAGTACACCAATCTATAAAGCTCTTTAGGAACAGAAAAGAACACCCGTATATCACGGAAGACTGCATAATGTATGATGGTAAAGTAGCGATCTCGTCCAGATATCAGCAACAAGTTTTACGGGAGCTCCATTCCGGACATCTCGGTATGACCCGCATGAAACAACTGGCCCAAAAGTACGTATATTGGCGGGGAATTGATAACGAAGTTGAATCTTCCGTTCGAAGCTGCGGCCCGTGTGGACGTGAGGCTAAGAATCTACCAAGAGTACCGCCCGTATCCTGGCCGGAGGTGACGTGACCTTGGAGTAGAGTCCATAAGGACTTTGCAGGACCGTTCTTCGGTTGAATTTTTCTAATAGTTGTCGATGTCTGGTCAAAGTGGCTAGAGGTTTTCGACGTCGCGGCAGCTACTGCTGACATAACGGCAAGGAGGGCGGAAGAACTCAGCGGGATATGGCATCCCAACGGAGATTTTAGCGGATAACGGCACTCAGTTCACCTCATCACTTTTACAACAACTGTGCCTGAAAAGGGGATTCGACATGTGACGTCATCACCATTTCATCCACAATCAAATGGCCGGGTAAAAGGTTTCGTCGACATTTTCAAGAGAGCAAGGAAAAAGATGTTGAACACGGGCGTTAAACTGGAGTACGTCAACACATTCCTGTTCGCCTATAGAGCGACTCCAAAAAGTGATCTTGAGGGCCAGGCATCAGCCGAGCGGTTTTGGGGACGACAGCCGGATATAAGACCACAGTACCTACAGCCAGAAGTTCGTGTTCCCCAAACGATAAAACACTGCTTTCCTAGGGGGATAAGAGATGTTTGCTCGTAACTGCAAAGCCGGAGAGAAGCTCTGGGTAGAGGGTATAATAAGAAAATCCAGAGGTGTGGTGCTCGATTTAGAGACACCAGGTGGAAAAATCAAGAGGCACGCCAACCAGCTCAAGACTAGATTCATTACAAACAGTCAAGTTGCACCGTACCTGCTGTGTGATACCTTTGAGGTTCCGACCCCCAAGGTAGATAGTCAGTCAACACTACCGGTTGTTCGTAGAAGCAACAGAAGAACGCAGCCGCCAGGTAAACTGGTTTTGGACCCGAAAAAGGAAGAGGTACGAGGTCCAACTTTCAAAAGCGGGGTCGTCAGAACATGCTTCCCCCCTTTCCCTCTATCCGTCGGGTCATAACACTGAACGACAGACATCCCGGTTGGAAACGTCATATGGCGACTCTAGTGACTTACGTCTCCATCCACCGTGATGGACGTTAGTACAACTAGTTAGAACCTTTTCAGGATAGACCCGGAGACTGCGAGGTGTGGTGAAGCAGGAGAGAGGGGTCGCATGAGCCAAACTAAGCGATGCATGAGATTCGTGGGCTCCTGGCCAGCGTGGCGGCTAACGACGAGATCATCATCCGGCAGTCGGACGGAGGTGCCTTACACTGTTTCAGCGATGGAACAATCGTCGTCTAGACAGAGGACAGACGGTTTGTTGACTACCGGAATCTGCTGTAGATTTTATCCTCGGAGACAGCCAGAAGGTGTCCGAACGGGATTTAGCGGAGAGTAGAAGAATCTCAGAAAAAGTGGCCAACTAATTAAGGTGGAATATATTTTTCGTGCTAGGTTGATTCCTCCTCAACGTCTGATTGGTTTCCGGCTCAAGGGCACTGTCCTGTCCGGCATGGTCCTTGTGTATATTGGGTTGGCGTGGCTGCTAAAATACTTGTTTACTGATGTACCCGTAGCCGAAACAATAAAATACCTTTTTGACGTTATCCGCGACACGAACTACCCGTTAGGCATGCCGTTGGAGACGCTAAAAGAGCTACTGACACGGTGCACGCAAAACGTCCAGTCTCTCTGCAATGGTCAATTGTACAGGCAAATAGACGGCGTAGCGATGGGCTCACCGCTCGGCCCATTCCTCGCAAATGTCTTCATGGGCAAAGTCGAGATGACAAGTTTACAAGACACCATTAATTACCTCAGCTTCTACGGTCGGTACGTGGACGATATTTTCTGCCTGACGGATGTCACCACCGACACAGACGTCCTGATTCAAAAATTCAACAATTCAAACCCCTCGCTAACGTTCTCTGCAGAGTTTGAGGCAAACAATGAAATCGCGTTCCTCGACGTTCTTCTGCACAGACAAGAGAATGGGTCTATCCAACGTAGAGTATTCCGAAAGAAAACCTGGACGGGACAATACATTAACTTTCACAGTTTTGTTCCCCTTAATATTAAACGCAATTTGGTCCAGGGATTGGCAGCTAGAGTGCGACGTATCTGCTCTCCTGAGACTAGAGGCAGAACTCCAGCAGCTGCGGGATACACTCCACGAAAACGGATACCCAGAAAGATTTATCCTTCGAAATATAGGGGAGCGCACTGCAAAGCCTACCATGGCAACTGCGGAAAAGAAGGACTTATTTATAAGACTGCCTTTTCAAGGGGACGCAGCAAGTAAACTAATAAGAAGACGCCTGAAGACAGCGATCACTAGCGCTTTCCCCGCAGAGAACTTACGTGTGTTTCACTAACTCTCCCGTCCTACGTTTGGGAGGTAAAGACCGACTCCCGTTGCAGGCCATATCGATGTGTATTTATTCATTCACTTGCTCCTGTGGAGCGGGATACATTGGCCGTACAACGAGGCGCTTGGAAAAGAGAGTACGTGAACACATACCGGCCTGGCTAGACAAAGGTGAGAAGAAATCGATCTCGAGTTCTATTCTCGCACATCTTGTCGATACGAATCACCGAGTCGATGCCAAAGAAGCCTTTCAGATCGTCTACCGGACACCAGCAAGCTTCTCCAAAGGCCTACGCCAACGGGTGCTAGCTACAGCTGAGGCAGTGGCTATACGGCTAGCCAATCCAGTGCTATGCTGTCAGAAGACTCTGACACAGGCGTTCTGTCTTCCGTGGCCGACGCCGACCCCAACGTCGCCCCAACCTTCTGATGCCAGGGTGTGTGCACAAGGTATCCGACGTACTCACAGCCTATGGCCCCCCTCTCCCTCGTCCCCTCTCCCTCGCCCCCTTAACCCAATGACCACGACACGCCGACCACGCCATAGCACGCCTCGTCATGCGAGTGGCGTGGGAACGATGGATGTTAATTGTCCCCGAATCATTTATAAGTCATGTAATTCGCATAACTTAAACTTCTTTGTAACCGTTTTGGCCTGATGAAGAGTTACTGAAAACACGTGTTCGCCAATTTGACTTCATCGCTTTGCCAGAGTTCCCTTAAAAATGAATACCAGACTTCCGTATGGAGAGCTATTGCAAAGAAACAATACGGTTCCCATGCTCTCCTACCAATGCGTTAGGGCGGCCAAAAGGGCAACCGGTTTTTTCTTTGCCATTTACCGAACTTTCATAGATATGGACAGAGTTATTTGGAAAAGTACACGGAGAGTTCATTCGTTTGCATCTAGAATATGGAATCCAAGCGTGGCGTCCGTGGCTGAAAAAAAGACTATAATTTGCTGGAAAGATTTCACATGAGTGCGACCAAAAGTGTGAAAGGCCTCAAGACTTTACCTTACAGCGACAGACTTTATGAGCTTAACCTATTTTCTCTTGCCTACAGGCAGATCCAGGGAGAACTCATACAGACGAACCGGGTTTCGAGGAACCGGGACGGTGCTCTGCACCTTGACGATCTCTTCGCATTGGCCACAACAACAAGCCTGCATGGGAACCCTCTTAAACTTCAAGGACCCCGATGCTACCTGGACGTTCGCAGATACTCTTTTTCACAGCGAGTTGTCGACGCCTAGAACAGGCTTCCCGAGGACGTGATAATAGCAGATTCCACGGAGACATTTAAACAAAGACTGGATGTATATTTGCTTGAAAAATACCGCTTAACTGGACAGAAATCCCTCTTATACCAAACCAACGTCTTGCATACACCTACCGCTAATGCGGATGATTGTCGTCTCATTTTACCATTATCACCTACTACTGAGTGTTGTCGTGTTTCAAACTCGCATTCTTGAAGACAGTATTCTGTAAAATGTATGCTACTGACAACAGTTTAGTAGCATGCTTATTTGCCGTTGGATATTGCATGCACCGTTTTCAATGGGGTTTTCAAGGGTATTGCCGATTACCCTTTAAATATACTGACCTAGGTTAACGTGAGGGATGGTTGACGCGAGGGATTTCGGTATGTAGTCCATCATCAAATACTTTAAACTCACCCAGTAAGATCTACGCATTCAAGCCAAGCGACGCAGACCAGTCCCGTGATAGGAGACCAAATCAGCTCTCACCAACCTGTTTCCTCATTCAACCCGCCATTTATCGAGTCATATTGCTGGTGATAGACCCAAAAATTTGAAGGTTCTTTCAGTGCCGGTCGTCAAATTAATGTGGCATTTCTGAACGTCTGCCTAAGCCTTTATAAAAGCTAGGCACGTTCAGACCACCGGCAAAAACGGCCCTGCGTACTTAGCGAAAGGCAATGGGAGTAAACCTTTACTCGACCGGTGTGGGTTGCCTCGAGTTCAATTCGACAGCGTCATTTGCACAAGGGTTCTGTCTGCATACGTGTCACAGGAGGTCTTGCTAATGGGCTTCTGGTGCGATTCTAGCCAAGATATTGTTCATCCAATTTGCATTCATGAATTAGTCAGGCCAGTCCACTAAATACGAACAGAACGGACGAGAGACAAATCTACTGGCATGTTATCAGTCGTGTCCTACAAAGTGGAGACTGCTTAGATCAACATATGGACCTAACAATATGTTCATTATTCGCTCATACTTATTCCGCCTCCAAACTTATGAGTTCATAGCTATTGTTCTGGACATTCGCAAACGTTCCCAGCGCGCCAGTTTAAGGAGTTCGCCGGATGATTCGATGTATTGTGTAAGTTAACAAACATGCTAATTTAACATAACGCGGATTCGAGAACGTTAATACTAAAGGCAACAGAGACTGGAAGAACAGGACTTCATAATGTCGTTAAGTTTAGACGCCATTTTATCCAGTTGCATGTTGATTTTAGATATTTAAGCAACATTCGCCGTGCTCCATCAGGACACCAAGCAGGTTAGATTCAGTAGGTCATAGACAACATGGGGCCTGTCGAATCTATAGATGGGCTTGACGAGGGCAGATATATTGTGCGAGAAACGGAGTGAAACAGGTCACGCATGCAATAGTAGTCAGACATGCGGGATGGTCTGGCCAGAGGCATAAGAGGATACTTTGCAAGGGATTAGCGCGAAGTTAATGTCCTGACCCAACCGCATGCACTACTCTAGTTTGATTGTGCGCACTGCAGCAGCGTCTGGATGCCGTAGGAGGCCCGTTGTCAGTAAAAACCAACAGGGGTAAATGGAACCTGTGCTTGCCGGTTCATTGCGATAAATGATCATTGTCGCAGGCAACATCGACCAGGGCAAAGTCCTAACGTCCTATCGAATACTCCCAAGCAACCAGATCAGTTTTTTCACCTAATATGCCTGCCGGAATGCAAACGCTGGTGCTCTTGCTAATTTTTACTGTATGTTAAACATGTCGCTTGGTTTTTGCTTATAACTGTCTTGATTCGAGTAACTTATCTTTCTCTCAGAGACTTCACTTTCGAGTGCAACATTGTTTGAGGTGGGGGAGGGGGGGCAGGTCGAAGATCATTTCCTGAGTTCGGCATATTATGTAGAAAATTCGGGTCTGAAGTTGCGCGCAAACATGAACCACTAACGTTACGGTTGAAGTGCACTTTAGCCTCGGTAACAGTCCCTTGTAGGGCTGTGCAGGTCACGTTAGGAGCTCACCAGTTAGGGCCACCAGATTGACAGACGACCTTCTATAGGTATACAAATAATCGGAAGCAAACACAGTCCGTAGTAATGAGATAGTACCGATTCATTTGCCCTCTTGGGCTAAAGGCGGACTTGAATTGCAAAGCTTGAGAAGGTATGACATGGTGGCAAGAATGCTTGATACGCCCGACCACTTTAAAGGTGCGCCAACAATGAAATTTCGACCGTGGCAAGCGAGGACGTCCATCACTGCGCCACGAGGTGGGCGCAGTCGTGACTTGCGTGCGAATGTCTGTGATTAAGTACTTTCGCTGCATTCACACCCTCCTCATAGCGCGTCCCTATAGCAAGCCAGTCAAGGAAACCAGGAGTTGGCGTGGGCGCAGCGGCTGGCAAAGTTAAACAGACCGTCAACATTTCCCACACGTCGTTGGATCCCAACCTCCACAGTACCAGGATGTCTCGAGCCTCTCGTAAAGACTACGTTTGGAAGCTATTGCAGTCCGAGTTATTCTGTTGGATAGAAACCTTCCAGGTCAAAATCTTCAGGAGACTTTGGTGTGGCAAACTCCTTTAACGCGACTGTTGAGCGGGGCTACCGGAAAGTTTACCTGCAGGGCCCTAACGTCTGGGCAATATCCTTCGGCACCCAGCCCCCTAGCAGTATTTGCTGCGTGGCAGCGGACGTCAGGTGCAAACTCCCCATCTGGCCGGAAAGTTGCAGTGATTTTTGTTTACTGAACTACTCTACTGCTGGATGATACACAGACGAGCCAGTTTGGGCAAACAGATCTCCGGCTCGCCAACGATTAACATACAGTCAAAGCACCTGTCACTGTTGTCGGAGGTTCCAGAAATTAGATGGTCGTGTCAGCGATGAAGTTATTAAGACGGACGTCTGGGTACGTAACAGAGGAGTTTGGCTACAAAAAGGTCTCCGCGTACGGGAAATTTTGTCGTTAAGACTGCACGAGGCGGAAGGACCGACAAAAGAGTCATGCAGGCTTCTCAAATATCCACATATATTTACAGGGAAGATTATGGTTGTTACTAGCGCATTAATGTCGCTTTGTTGGTGGAATGAGGGTCTCATTGACCTGTTCCTTCGTAGAAAGGTTCTGCATGGTCTGTTCACGCATCGAGTCAGAGAGCAAATCGTCAGCAACCAGCTGACATCCGGAAGCAACCCATGACTCCTTCAGGCTTTGCAGTAGAGGCCTCAAGATGCGCCCCTTTACATTCCACCTCAGTTGCAACATGTGGCCGTTGACTGGGAACTTGGGCGGCACCCAAGCATTCCAGGCTTCCAACAGATCCTTTCGACCGAGGTAACGCATAGCCTCCTCAAAAACTGGTTTTAGTCGAGACGACTCAAAGGAGACTAAGTAGTGATGTTTAAAGTACTCCAAAAGATCGGTTGGAAGGGATTTGGCACGAAAGTCGATGAGAAATTTGAGGATTGTTACTTCAGCGTTGGATGGACGAACTCGGGCGATGAACGTGTCCGCCTACAGATTAAAGCACAGGACACAGCTGAATTAAACAGATAAAGACAGAGAACTAAATAAACAGGAGAGGTCTATAGGCAGAATGGTATTGCCGACAAAGACAAGGGAGACTGGAATGGCCATTTCTGGCTTATT
>CACRXP010000446.1:763-65153 GCA_902702965.1 Spirometra erinaceieuropaei | reverse complement strand
TTGCAGTTAATGACAGCCATGTCGCGGTGGTATCGCTGAACACAGCGGAATTTTGCAGGATTTATGGTTTACCGTACCTCCAGTACCAGCACTCCGATATAACGTTCATTGACAACTAGGGGCTGTTAAATGGTTAGAGGAAAGTCAATTTTTTTCACAGTTATCTTAATCAAAGATCGTTCGAATGCACGACAGTCGTGAACTTGAAGGGTGGTCAGAAAAACGGCCCATAAACATGTTCTATCTTTCGTAGCCACTTCAGATGAGTCGGTATCCGGTGGTTAGCAATCGCGTCGTCGTTATTCAGATTAATTTTTGAAAAAAAACTCATGTGCTAAAATTACACCTCAAGAAGATGCTGAACATAAAATGATCGATATTCGAGATTAGCTTGCAAGTGAAGTTACAACGGAAGGCCAGATCGTAGATCATAGGGCATAGACAGCATTCGCCCGCGATAGCGTGGATTCTTCGGGCGGATAAACTGCTTGTGTTTTTAATTAAAACCAGTACACATGTAAGTTTGTAAGGAGATTGAGGACGGTCTTGTCGAGTTAGTTAAGGGATAGTAAATAACACAAATTGATGAATATTGAACCGTGAGAGACAACGGCAAGCTCGGAGCAACTCCGGAGGTGGATAATCATAAGCGGTCACTCTGCCAATATTTCTTTGCGACTTCAGACGAATATGGATTAGTGCTGCTTTTATCCTTCTCACTTCATTAACTTGTCATGATTGCGGCCGCATGCAGAAAAATCGACCCCAAGGCGATTACGTTGGTGCGACGGACAGGGCGTTTCAGTCTAGTATGTCCGGCAAACGCTCCAAGGTGAGTGCATGGACGTCGAGTTACCGCCGTACTTAGATACTCAACAATTCGTCTTTCTGCGGCAGCTAAAGCAGAAGAGGACAACATAAACAAGGAGACTTTTTCCGTTCAAAAAAGGAGACATGGGAACTAAAAGCGTCCGAAAAGAGTGGTTCAATATTAATCACCTCTTCCTGAGTGTTCATTGTGGCGGCCAGACAGGCAGCGGGGTTGGGCGAGAGCTCTAGAATGCCGCGGGACCAGACCCTGTCCATTTCGTTCAAATTAAGGTCTGAGGGGAGGCCGCAGGCACTGCAAACACCCGTCAGAGACATATGACGAAGTAATGAGGGCGCGGAGGGATAGAGTAGAATCTGTTTCAGCTCCATCCATATACGCTCACCCGCTACATTCCGCAGGCCTTCGGCGTTCTCGGAGATGGCCTGAAGTGTAAACATGTTGATCGATAATCGAAAATATAGGGAGGACGAGAAGGACAGAGCGTTGGAAACGAGGTAGTTACGATTACCTTCAAGGTGTATTCGTCATGACGTTCGGAATCTGGTGCGAGCCTCCCATGGAAACGAAAGTAACGTAAGATTCTGAGATAATCCTCCTTAATTCGTTCGGCAGGATCACCAACAAAGCATATGTTCCGCATTGACAAGTCCTGAAGTCCATTGAAGTAATCGTACAATGTCCCCCGGAGGGACTGGATATCCTTATTCAGTTCACCATTGAGTTCACCCAGAGTAGATCCCACGTGTTCACCATAGTCAATGGACAGAAACATGGAGTTCACCGTCAAATCCCTTCGACTAGCGTCGAGTTTCCAGTCTGTTGTAAAGGCTACTTCACTATGACGACCATCAGGATTCACATCAATCCGAAGAGTCGTTACTTCGAAGTTTGACTAGTGCATCAAAACAGGGGAATGCATGCAGTATATACGAAATGTTTCGGAATAGTCTGCATTATTTAAAGACTATAAAACTCCCATTACTAAAGGCTGTGGAGAAATAACCTACACAGGGATTGCGAGGCATGCTTTTTTGTGACCACGAACTGTTAATCAGGAATCGTAAACAATCTACCATGTCCAAAGTGGACAACAAGTATGGAGGGCAAACTTGACAATGTTCATTTCTCGCGAAAACACGTCTTCGCACGATGTATTTTGTCACATTGGTGGCTAGGAAAGAGGACACCAAGGAACAGGCAAGTAACCACACTAGATGCAAACACAGCTCACCGGTAACAGAGGACTGAGATGGGTTTACGTAGGGAATAAGAAAATGGCGACCGCTATAACAAGTGTTGTGCAAAAATGTACCACCACAGCCGCCACTACATGCCAACGCAGTCATACAACACTGACCGCAGACCCGAAGGCAACCATGGTCAACCAAAAGCACACGCAAAAAACCCGTCTGCGGAGGCAGTCATGGCGCGCAGCATGTTCTCATTCACAATCCTGTGAAACGGGGAGTATCGCGACCAACGATAGCTCATACTGAGATTACCGCAAAATATGCAGTGCCTGACACTTCGGTGTTGTCTTAAACCAAGAACTCCGTCTTAGATACAATGCTGCACAATCCCACACTCAAATAAACCGGTGCGCAGTTACCGACGATGCGCATCAGCTCAAGCTACGGTACAGCTCCTGCTCGTCTGTAGTGACTTAGGAATAAAACCAAACAACAATTCAAGATCAGAGAACATATAACATCAAGACTACAGCTATGAACAAGACGCCGCGACATGAGTCGTCGCATTATCCCTGCGCCACATCAACACGACATTTGAGGCACATGAACTCGCCGTTCTCAACGGCATAACCATGGCTGCAACGTCTGACTGAAGCGGCCGAAGACTATGAAAAAACGACCTTGTCGCCTTCCTGAATCACATTTCAAGATAACGGCCGGTGGGTGGAACGCGCTCACAGAGAGGAGACCCAACAAACCGTCGTGTATTCAGCCAGCTTGTATGAGCTGCCAGGTTTTTCGAAGATAGAACGTTGCTCGCAGTCCACATGAGGTTTAAATGCGCAGAGAGACAAATGCTAATCCCACGTGTGAATGACGATGGGATCGGTAAACAGACTGAATACATCATTGCGGGCGACAGCGATTACCAACTGCCATTCAATGCCAGATGCCCTTTTCAGATGACAAACAACTATGTGTTTTACTGCGCCTACGGTCCGAGGAAAATTATGAGGCTACAACACAACTAACTACTTCCCTACGTTACTGAAGCTCAGACGTTCGAATTCTGGTGCGAGCCTGGTCGGGCGTTCCTCTAGAGGCATATTATTGAGTGGAAACAGAATGACAGAATGCTTCTTTGCTTCATTTTTGCAAACATGAAGACATGGGAACTTTAGCTTAATCACAGTGAACTGGTGCTCCCCGTCAGCAGCCTACTGCACCGGTTCCGTGCCCTAAGATGCCACAACACCATTTTCGTTCGCTTAGAGTCCCTAAAGTAGACTTACGGAATCGTTTTCAGAAAAAAACAAGTTACCTATTTTTGTCATCTTGCCCAAATGGTTGCCGCGGTTAGCTTGTCAGATCTCAGCCCTCCACGCTCTGAAAACATTGCCGCTGCTGGCCGCGACTGCCTATTCGCCGGCCATGACGGCCTACTAATTTCACAGCTAATCTTCAACAAAAGCTGTTCTACTATCCGTCACCCGTGGACGCGCTGGATAGCCAGCACGAAGGCTAACGGGGAATCCATTTTTCAGGGTTTGTGTTCACGACTGGGACGTAAATGGGATCATGATTTCTGAGGCTTTGGTTGTTGGCAGCATTTACGATGCGGCTGCCGACTTCTTAGCAGCTAAGGCAGTGGATGTATATTGGCCACCACCTAATGGACAGAGTAAGGACGACATCGTCTGCCGAACCGATGCTGCCCGCTAGGTCTTTTCAAGCCTTCGAAAATGCCTATGGATCCGACGTGACCCCTCCATCGCCATTAAGATTCGCGTGTACCGTGCATCTGTCCGGCCTGTCCTTCTCTACGGTTGTGAATGCCGGGCCCTGGCACGGAGGACGAGAAAAAACTGGAGATATTTGACCACCACTGCTTGGAGAGCATCCTTCGAGTGAAGTTCACCGACTTCGTCTCAAATGAGACAGTCCGCACTCGCTGCGACAACATCGCAAGGATAACTCAGGCCATCCAAGAAAGACGACTGAGGAGTTTCCGGTATGTTCTTCATCGTCCACCTCAGGAGCTCAGTGTTACTGTCCTCGATCTGGCACCGCTACCCCATTGGAGGCGTCGAAGAGGGGGTCAGTTCAAAACTTGGCTCGACACAGTTCGTCAAGATATGGAGGTGGTCCTTGGACCTTCAGTATTCGGTCTACGTCGTTGGCGAAGGGAATGGGTTGAGCTGTCCAGATCTGCTGCCGCGGATCGTCACGCGTGGAGAGGTACAGTTCGTGACATCATCGAGGCCGGCTAGATCAGACATGATCGCAGCCGTATCAAGTACAAGTAAGAAGTGCCGGCAAGCAGGATAAGATAAAAGACACTGGCATGACGGATCTACCCTGCACCGAAGCCCGAGTTGCTGTCTGTGGCGGCGGTATTTGCCGGTGAAGTTAAGGCACATTAGAAAACGGTAACCTCGCGCACGAAAGTGTGAAGCGTTACTAGCAGCTGCTTACAAAGGTGAATTAGTCAGGGCAGCTGTTTTAGTGTTCGAGTGATGTGCCACAGAAGTGGTCGCTTTTGGTTTTCAGGATGCGCGTATACGCCAGGCGATCTGTCCAGCTGCAGTTTGACTTAACTCTGATATCAGCACAACTGACAATTCTGGACGCCAGGACTTTGTCACAGAAGCGTTTGCGACAAAGGAAAAGTGAATTTGACATTGTGGTGCATGCGTCTGGATGCCTCAGCGGGCAGTGCCGTTGTGGCCGTCGGTCACATTAGTTACACCATAGTCGCCATACAGGCAATCTACAAACTTGCCGGAATACCTGGGTACGAACATCACTGACGGAGGCAATTACGGTTTGGTGTATTCGAATATCAACAGATGAACAGCAATACAAGGGCCTGAGTTTAATCTTATGCGGAGGAGTCCTGCAAACACATTAAAGTGGTATAAGTACATAAGCAAAGTATTTTAAATCAATGTAGTACAATTCGCAGAAGGGATGAGACGAAAGAGGCATACCGTGTCATTAATTCGGACAGTGACCGTACCGTGAGCTTCGCCATTGCGATTGAGCATCCGAATATTTTCTTTGGTAAACATTTCAATCATCTGTTCAGGAGTGGCCGTTGTGGCAAGGTCTATGTCTTTAGGATTGACTGCCATAAGAACATCGCGGACGGCACCTCCAGCAACACGTACTTGATGTCCATATTTTCGGAACAGTTTATTCAGGAAAATGAACTCAGGTTCACGAAAGGCAGAAACATGGGAGAGGTCCAACGAGTTATCTGCCTCCACTTTGATCATTTTCCTTATTGTCTTTAAAGATGAGGAAATCGCCGATTTGTTTCCTAGCACTGTAGTTTAAGAGAAATGAAATGAATATACCCGAAGAAGGGAGGAACCTAGAACTTTGACGGGTGAATAAAGTGAAATTCCGGAACATAACAGTCCAATGGACTTCAGGAACTTCCTCAGTCAAAAGCGGCTAATGCGATCTATGGAAAATAAAGAGTCAGGAGACAATTATTTGAGAAAAAACTAGCGTCGGGATCAGAAATGGATGTGTCTCGCTTTCGAAACCCGCGTGTGCTTTATGAATAACCTGATAGCGCACGGGCTTCAAATAATCGGCTTCCTGACAAAGCAATTACCTTTTCAGCTATAACTTGGACTGGAAACGAAACAAAAGCATGTGGGAAAAGAGAAAGTGCAGGAAACATGTGGAGGCGATTGGTAAGAACACAGCCAGTAGGTTAAGATGAGGAAAAGGACAAAAAATTACTTCCATCTGACCAAACATAGACTTCGAAGAACATAGGACAGTATGTGCACACCATGCGAAACCGACATCGCCTACCAAGAGTGCATTCTAAGGCTGAAACCTAAGATGAAAGTCATACGATTCACAGGCAAAAATGTCAAAGTATTTATGAGAGCGTGTGCATGCGGAGGAATAAGAGCACGTCCTCGGGTAATCTACTGCACGAGTCCTTAGTCCCCAGCGTGAATATCGGCTGCGCGGTTCGTGCATGCTCGCGTTTCTTGGTCAACATTTTGTTTAATGCGATTAGACTTGGGGGAACTAGGGTCAGTCTTAACAGTTCTATTTGATATCCCGAATGTTTGGACGACATCCGCTCACAGCTGCAGACGTTCGAAGTTTAACGGCCTTAAACGTTTGGAGGCGATTTGGCATGCTGAATGTTAATCCTGCTTTCGGAGGAACGACGTAGGTATAGTAACTAAACGGGTACACAGTACTGAAGTTGCAGTTAAACGAAGGGCGTATTCACGGAGAAGGAGACACGATCGCTGGAACAGGTACTTTATTAGACCGAGGTTTCGGATTCTCACTCGAATCCATCATCACAGACAATGCCTGATAAGGATAGTGGATCGCCAGGATGTATTTGTTAGGCCGCTACATGCTTATCACAGTTGGCGGCGTGCAATGAGCGTGGGAGCCGATAAGCTTGACCGGCATGCAGGTGCATAGCAAGTGCAGGACAACGGCGTACTTCAAAAGCTGGCCAATCGAAGGGTGTAATTATAGCAAGACTTTAAATAGCATGGAGCAAACAGGCCGCAACTAATTTTCATTTTCCCCAAATGAGCCAGCCATTTTTTCGAGAACCCAGACGACCATTTTGCTCACAAAATGCCTATGTGTCCATGAGGCAAAAACACGAACGAATAGGATGAAGAAAATTGAAAGACAACCAAAGATCACGGATAGTAAGACTAATTAGAACGAAAAATACACCGATATGCAAATGCAGCTGCAAATATGGAAAGCTGAGGCCTTAAGAAATTGCGGATCTAAACTAAGCTCCGAGTAAATTTCAAGCCACGCAGGTGTAAACTTTGAATAATTGGGCTGGTCGCTATACCGATTACTATGGATTTTTACAAAGCAAGAGGCCAATGTTTCAGCAAGATGCAAGTACCTCAGAAGTCAAAATTCCCCAAAAGTTAGTGAGGAGCCATGGGGAGGTAACCAGTTTACTCTGCGCCAGCATGTGTGAAATACAGAAAATGGCTGGGATGAAGTGTTTGACTACAAATGCATACATCGAGGGAATCAGCTGTGTAGTTCGTCTGCAAACAGAATACATCAACTAATACACACCACTAATAAAACGGAACAAATGACGCGTTATTCCGTCGTTCTAGATGTGAAGTTAGCAAAAATGTTCAATATATATCTTGCCCTTGAATAGAGTGATCTCATAGTTTACCTTAGTTTGTATTATGGCATGCACGCCTGTCTTAATTCCTGAGAAAACACGGTTGGCTATCTAGCAACGACCGAACTCTCTGACTGTCTATCATTTGCAACCGGCAAGGTGTCATGGGACCTTGCCGGTTCTGTAGTCAGTATTCGAATTCATCACAATGCTCTTTGATGTATCTCTTCCATTTTCTGAGGTAGACATACCAGAACTCACGTATACATGATATGGCGTACGTACGCCTTATCAAGAATCCAACAAAAAGATAGTCCGACCGAAGCAAAGCCGAGGGACCGTTTATTAGTTTACAAAGCAGTCTATTTCTCATTATTAGTAGTCATATACAAGAGAGAATCCAAATCCACTTACAACTATAAACTGGGGAAGGCGGAGCTGCAGCTCCATGGTGGCTAGCCCCTCCCCCGGTTGCAGTATCGCCACCGGGGGGATCAAAAGTTCCCGCACTGCACTTAACGGGACAGACCACGCTCAGATACTTATCATTGATGAGGGTCAGTGCGATCGCCTCAATCTATTTAAATAATAAGCTCGTCTCGATCCCGCATTTTTGCTAGTTACAATATTAGGACGAACGACCTGTCCTAATTGCGCGAGGAGTCTTGTAGGGTCGCCCGCGACCGCGCGTTCCCTATTGGTCGTTAATGCCTGTTCGATGATTAGTTTTTTTGTGGGTGTTCTTAGAATATTCCTAACTTACTTCAATAGCGTTGAATGCTGTAACTTTAAACTGGTAAATTCACACGACTTTACAACCCTCTTAGCATTGGAGTTATTGCGAAGGTTTGGGTTAGATTAGAAGTTAGGATTGGGGTTTAGTATGAGTCAAGTTCTTAATAAAATTTACTAATGGGGTTAGTCACATGGTATGTTAATGGTTTTGGTTAGGGTTGTTGTTAGAGCTGTGGTTATGGTCAAGGCTAGTATTCGGGTTAAGGGCTGAGGGTTGGAGGCGGGATTAAGGTTGGGATCAAGGATGGCGCTATGGGCTAGGCTAGGGGCTGGGTTTGGATTTAGGTTATGGTTGTGGTAAGGGTTGGTGTTTGGGGTTAGGGTTTAGGTTGTAGACAGGTTTAGGATTGGGGTTTGGTAAGTTTTAGTTTCTCAGTAAAGCTTACTGTTTACGTAAGTCATATGGTTTGGTAAATATCTCAAGTTATGTTTATTGTCAGGCAAGATTTAGACGACTGACCAATTATTCAGGTGAAGAGGATTTTGTTAATGATGTCTACCACGAGTAACGATTAGTAATTTTTATTGTTACGCAAATGACTTCCTCCTTCATTGTTAACTATCTTTGTTGAATTCTATATCTGCCTTGTTACATTCGCCTTTGTCGTTGCATCTTTACATTGTCCCGGTAATTCTTTTTGGTGTTGAAATTGCTCACCCATCTCCTCTGGTTTGATGGTTATCGGTGATGAGCTGTTTAGTGTAGCGAACCTGTAAGGAACGGCAGCTAGAAGAAAAATGGCGTGTATACCACTAGGGTTAACCTACGCACAGGTCCTGCTAAATGTTCTACTGTACAAGTGCTGGAACCCGAGGGTCTTGATTTGATGACACAAAGGCGGGGAGGGCAAAGGTTAGAGTTAGGACTTCGAGGTTGCCCCACTGTTAGTTCTCGTCCATAGTAATTTCACCCCGCCAGTCGATAATGTCCAAAGTCTGGATCCAACCGTTGTGATTGGTTGAGAGACGGTTTGGACTGAAATTTACTCGTCTTTCTATGGATTTCTATCATGACCTTTTCGCAAGAGATCATGCATTAATCCATTTTCGCCTTCCAGTTGCCATTTCTGCAAAGCCGACAGTACAACGTGTTATTTTTGACTTTGCTAATATTAACAAGGAAGCAATAAATAACTTTACTCTTAATTCAGTATAATTCAGTATATATGAGGGATAGAGGCAGAGCCTTGGAAAACCCTATTGACAGATAGACGTATTAAAAAAAGCATGCAGCTATTTACATAGCAGTTATGCCAGTCATTGATATCTTGTAAATGTGTGACCATCAAGCATAAGTTTATGTAATCTTCTTTTGAATGTCTCGACGTTTTCCGCTAAGACAACGGAGTTCGGCAATTTGTTCCATCCCTCAACCAGCCGGTGAGAGAAGAATTGTGCCCGCAAGTCGAGTCTGGCATGTTTCGTCTTCAATTTGTATGGGTGCCCTCAAAGATTTGTCGTCCGCGCCAGTTCGAAGAAGTTGTAGTGTAAGTGTGGACTTAGAAACTACAAACGATAATATCTGCAAAAAAAACTAACTACGAATGGGGGAATTGTGTTTACGAACAAAAAGGAATGTACAGATTGAAAGAACCAGAAAAGGAATGTTCCAGACTCACGTAAGGTAGAATCCTATCAAGTAGTGAGATAGTGTCCCGGTGAAGGAATGGTTGAAGGGAGGCTCTAGGTTCCGCGATGGTCCGTTGAAGTTAGCTTCGAGGAGGAAGTCTCCGGCAGCACGAACGAGTTGCTAAGAGAATTGAGAGATGACAAGCGCACGCCAAGAAATAACGACGTCAAACACACTCGAGACCAGAACACATGTTGACCGCCGTAGCGTTGTTCAAAAAAGTGTATTCTCAGTTTAGTCAAACAAATGTACAGGCAGGTCAGGTGTAAAAGCAATGTAGTGGAACAAATCAAAAGTGTACAAAGGCCTACACAACTCCCCCACCAGAGCGTTTGCCGAAGAAACAAAACGCTCGATAAAATAAAACGGGAAAAAAATTACACTACAAAGTCTTTAAGTCTGGCGGGAAAACGGATATGTCTACCGGAGCGAGACGTACTAGGCGGTGGTGTAGGAGGAGGATCCGGTTGGGTGGGTAGAATGGTCAAGTGTGGTGATGGAGGGCAGGTGAGCGGAGTGGGTGTATCGGGTGAGGACGTAGTAGGGGGAATGGATGGCGCACCGGTCGACGGGAGGCACTCCAGATAGGCTGGCTTAAGGCGGTCAATGGAGAACGTGTCGGTCTTATCAGCCTTTTGAAGGACGTAAAACTTGTCATTCCGCTGAACGACCTTATATGGGCCATCGTAGGGAGAACAAAGGGGCTTGCGCACTGCGTCATGCCGGACGAAAACAAAAGGGGCGGATTTAAGGTCCGAGTGTACAAACACGTGTTTCGAGGTCAGACGAGTGGGGGTTGGACGCAGATGAGCCATGCGTTGTTTCAACTGCTGTACGAAGGTGCTCGTGATGTTAGTGTTTGTTGTGGAAGTCTGCACCAATTCGCCAGGCAGACGGAGGGGTGTACCGTACGCAAGTTCGGCGGCGGTGCTTTGGATGTCCTCCTTGACAGAAGATCGGATGCCCAAAAGCACAAGAGGGAGATTCACACTCCAAGTAGCTGACTCTGTTTGGGACATCAGTGCGGACTTCAGTTGGCGGTGTAGACGCTCAACGAGACCGTTGGAGGCAGGATGATATGCCGTGGTTGTGATGTGCGCGCACCCGAGCAGTCTAGTGAACTCACGGAAGAGGCCAGATTGGAATTGACTTCCACGGTCGGTGGTAAGGGTGGCGGAACACCAAAAGTTGAGATCCAGTGGGTCAGAAAAACCATGGCGATATTTTCTGCCGAGGTATCCGAGATAGGAACGGCAATCGGCCATCGTGTGAAACGGTCAACGGCCATCAGGATATGTGTGTACCCACGTGAAGGGGGTAACGGTCCGATTAAATCCAAGTGAACATGATTAAATCGAACATCCGGGACCGCAAAGGTACTTGGAGGGGAGAAAGTGTGTCGATGAACCTTGTTCTTCTGGCATGCGAGGCACTGTTTAGTCCAAAGAGCAATGTCGGAATTCATCTTCGGCCAAACAAAACGAGCCGCGATTAACTTACGTCCAGCGCGAATGCCAGGGTGGGAGAGGGAGTGGAAGTGGTCAAAGACGACCTTACGATAGGATAGTGGAACAACAGGACGAGGGGTGCCTGTGGACCAATCGCACAAAATCGTACCTGGTGACGCAGGAAGTGGTGCATCTCGAAGCTGCAGAGTAGTAGACGTACGTAAGTCCGCGATGGACTCGTCTGCTGTTTGGAGGTCTGCAAGCCTCGCCAGGTCGAAATCGGATGTGAGTGTGTTGATGTCCGGACGGGATAATGCATCAGCAACGACATTGTCGCTGCCTCGGACGTAGCGGATGTCGGCAGTAAACTGCGAAATATAGTCCAGGTGACGAACTTCCCTGGGCGAGTACCGATCTGGCTTGGCCTTCAGGGCGTAAGTGAGAGGCTTGTGGTCGGTGTGGACCGAAAAGTCTCTGCCCTCTAAAAGGTGTCGAAAGTGACGGATGGCCAAGTAGACGGCTAGGAGCTCGCGAGAGAAAGTACTGTAGCGAGTCTGCGCCGGTTGTAGCTTCTGTGAAAAGAAAGCTAAAGGCTGCAACTGGTTATTCACCTGTTGATGCAAGACTGCGCCGACAGCACTGCTGGAAGCGTCGGTGGTCAAAATGAGCTGTGTATGAGCGTCAGAGCTGAGGTGGTGCAGCATGGTGGCATCGGCAAGAGCCTTTTTCGCTTCCTCAAAAGCTGTGTGGGCTGCCGGTGAAAGTTCAATAGGTTTTGCCTTCGACTTCAAAAGGTCAGTCAAGGGAGCCAGGATTGCCGCACAGTGGGGAATAAAACGTCTGTAATAGTTGATAAGGCCTATGAAACGTCGCAGCTGAGTGAGTGTGTTGGGAACAGGGAAAGACAAGATGCATTGCACCTTCTCTGTAAGTGGAGTGATTCCGTGCTGATCGACGTGGTGGCCAAGGAAATCGAGAGAATTAACGCCAAAAAGGCATTTGTCGACGTTTAATTGCAAACTGTGTTGCTGGAAACGATCGAATATGAGGCGTAAATGCGAGGCATGTTCCTCTGCCGAAGAGCTTGCGACGAGTATGTCGTCGATGTAGGCGTAAGCGAATGGAAGGCCCCGCAAGATCTCATCGATGAAGCGCTGAAACGACTGGGCAGCGTTGCGCAAACCAAAGGGCATGCGAATAAATTCGAACAGCCCAAAGGGTGTCGTGATAGCGGTCTTTGGGATATCTTCCTCCGCGACCGGGATTTGGTGGCACGCCCTGACGAGGTCTATCTTGGAAAAAATAGTTTTGCCGGCTAACATGTGGGAAAAGTCATGAATGTGGGGAATGGGGTACCGGTCAGGGACTGTGGACCTGTTTAGGGCTCGATAATCACCGCACGGTCTCCAATCGTCAGGGGACTTCTTTGGCACCATGTGCAGTGGTGAGGCCCATGGGCTAGATGAAGGGCGTATAATGCCCAGATTCATCATATGGTCGAATTCGTTCTTTGCTATTCGGAGTTTGTCAGGGTGGAGTCTACGCGGACGAGCGTGCACTGGTTGCCCTGCCGTGACAATGTGGTGTTTCACTCCGTGTTGAACGGTTTCGGTAAAATGGCATGGTTTAGTGATGGACGGGTAGTCCTTCAAAATGTCAGCGAAAGGGGTGCTGGGGATGGTGACATGAATGCCAACCGACCGTTCAGAGCTACTGGTACCTATAGTAAAGAGTTGGGTGGTGGTGTCTGAGAGGCGACGGTGTCTGACGTCGACTGTTAAGCCGAAAGATGACAAAAAGTCGGCCCCGATTATGGGCGATTTGACGTCAGCCTCAATAAAGACCCATTGAAAACGTTGTCGGAGACCAAGGTCTAAAGTGAGGGACCGTTGGCCGTAGGTGCTGATTGTGGTGCTATTTGCAGCCTGCAATGAGAATTGCGATGGCTTGAGGCGGTGACGCCTTAGAGGCGGGATGACACTGACCTCGGCACCGGTATCGACCAGGAAACGAAGGCCGCTCGACTTGTCATCGATATAGAAAAGGCGACTGGGTCGCGACGGGCCAGCAGCAGTCGTCGCCATTACTGGCTGGCGTGGTCGTTTAACTGTGGAGGACAAGCGAACGAACAAGGAGGTATGCACTTTCGGGCTTTCGGGCCATAAGTGCGGTGATACCAACATGAGGGTTGTGAACGCCGCTCACGGGATTTAGACCGTCGATGTGAGCATGGTTGTCTCCTAGCTGCTTGAAGACTGTTAAGCGCAGAGCACATGTTACTCACCTGAGTGCAAAGGAGACGCACAGTGTCTCTCAGGTCGTCGTAATCGGTGCGATAAGCGGCGGTGGGTGTTCTGGGGGGACCGGCTGATGTGGGCGCGCGTCGGGTTGTGCAAGAGCATGACGCTTTTTCCGAATAGGGAGTGTCGTGCGCTGGTAATGGTGGGCCTTCTGAATCAGAGTCAATGCCCTGATGGGGCTTGCCTTTGGAAGGCGGTGGCTGTTGGATAGTGGAACACGAGGCACCCATGGGGTAACACTCTTTGATTCGGTCGGCGTGGGTAGCTAGTTTCTCTAAAGATGTATTCGAGTCCAACATGGCCAAAACCTGCTGCATAGGCACCGGTAACTTTTCTAACCAAATCTCGCGAAAAATGGCGTCATCCATGTGCCTACCAGCGAGTAGTGAGCGCATGTGACGCATGAGCTGAGAAGGTGTCTGATCACCTAGCTCTACTTGAGTGAAAAGTTCCCGCAGCATAAGGTTAGCCGATTTAGCTACCCGTTGGATAACCGCTTCCTTCAGCAGCGTATATGGTTTGTCTGCTGGAATGGGGTCAAGGAGGTCTTCGACGGTGACCGCTACATCAAAAGGGAGTGACTGCAAAACGTACGAATAGCGGGTACGCTCGCTGGTAATGCGGCTTGTCACAAAAAGAGCCTCGATCTGCCTGAACCAAACGCGAGGGTTGCTCGGGGTAAACGGTGGCAGTTTAAAAGAAAGGGTGTTAATGTCGAGTGAGTCTTTTTGGGAGTCGTCACCGGCCATGGTAAATAAAAAAAAGGTCCGGAATGCAGGAAAAAGCGGGGTCACCAGTTTTGTAGTGTAAATGTGGACTTAGAAACTACAAACGATAATATCTGCAAAAAAAACTAACTACGAATGGGGGAATTGTGTTTACGAACAAAAAGGAATGTACAGATTGAAAGAACCAGAAAAGGAATGTTCCAGACTCACGTAAGGTAGAATCCTATCAAGAAGGGAGATAGTGTCCCGGTGAAGGAATGGTTGAAGGGAGGCTCTAGGTTCCGCGATGGTCCGTTGAAGTTAGCTTCGAGGAGGAAGTCTCCGGCAGCACGAACGAGTGGCTAAGAGAATTGAGAGATGACAAGCGCACGCCAAGAAATAACGACGTCAAACACACTCGAGACCAGAACACATGTTGACCGCCGTAGCGTTGTTCAAAAAAGTGTATTCTCAGTTTAGTCAAACAAATGTACAGGCAGGTCAGGTGTAAAAGCAATGTAGTGGAACAAATCAAAAGTGTACAAAGGCCTACAAAGTCGTCAAACTGAAGAGCACAGTCTAGCCCTCGGACGATCCTGAAGGCCATGATCATGTCCCCTCTGTACTGCCTACAAGAGAGAGGAAATATTTTAAGCTTCTCCAGCCGCCTCTCATAAGGTAAGCCACATAATCCGCCGACTAGCCTGGTCGCTCTACGTTGTACGTTCTCAAGTAGGGTGTAATCTTTTTTCGTGCAGGGACACCATGCCTGGACACAATATTCCAACATTGGTCGAACGTATGCGCCAAATACTCGGCCGAAAAGTTCTTCATCAAAATTGACGAAGGTTCTTCTAATCGCGCCTACAATACCCATAGCTTTCTTTGATTGGCACAATATTTTTTGAAATAACAATCTAAATTTTTTCAACAATTTATTATAATGCTTAACAGAAGGTCTTCTGGACTTAGTTCACTTAAGACCTCCACCTCCACCGCTTTCCCACACTTTCTTAAAAACGGACTTAAAAAGCTACGGGAGAAGCCTAAAGATCCTTCTGTGAGCACATTATTAGTTCACCTAAGAATCGTCGAACTATTTGAATTAGTTTCGGAAATGCTAGGCGAGATAGGCGTAGAGAGTCTTTAGCTATTAATGACGTGAATGCCTCTAAATCAGTTGCTCAGATCTTCCGTCAAAAACCATCGGCTAAATACCACCAAGTCATTCCGCCTTTTCTTGGTACCAACGATACCCTCATTACAGAGGAGTCAGGCAAAGCAGAAATGTTAAATTTTCCAAATAGTACACCATTGAATCTGACCCAATCCCTTTAATTCCTCCGTTGTCCGATGCATCTCTCAGCATCATTAATTTTTCTCCTGAAACTATTCGAAAACTTATGAACCATCTTCCTAACTCTCACTCCGTACGAACGGACAATATCCCAAACTCTCTCATAAAACAGCTAAGAGATTTTCCTTCTCTGCTTAGCAAACTCTTTTCAGTATTTCTCGTAGATGGCTTCTTTCATGACTATTGGAAAACTCCTATTATTATTCCAGTATTTAAGTCTGGCTGTCGTTCTGACGTTCAGAACTATCGAGGTGTCCATAAAATACCTTCTTTCGCTAAAACCTTTGAAAAAATTGCCCCCTTAAAAATTACCAACTTTAACATAACCAATCAAGTTATTAACCTTTCACAGCATGGTTTTTTACTAGATCGCTCTTGTGAAACATTTCATTTGTCGTATCTCAACCTTCTTACTTCTCTCCGTAATGACCATCTATCTGTTGTCGCTATTTATTTTGATCTAAGTAAAGCCTTCGATAATCTGCCACATAAAAGACTCTTGTTTAAATTGGAAGCTCTGGGAATTTGCAGTCCGCTAATAGACTTAATCAAGTCATACCTGTCTAATCGTAAACAAAAGGTTTTGGTGAGATCCTCACTTTCCAGTGAAAGTCCATTTGTAAGTGGTGTCCCACAAGGCATCGTTTTAGGACCTCTTTTGTTCTTGTTTTACGTAAATGATATCTCGGCGGCAGTTAAATACTATCAATCATTTATTTATGCCGGTGATTTCAAATGTGTATATTCTTTCAATAAATCTACCAGACTTCATTGCCTGGCGCAAATCCATGTTGACTTGCTTGCTCTCTCAGTTTGGAGCTCAAACTGGCTACTGGAATTCTCTCCGTCTAAATGTCGCTATATGTGTTTTGGACCTGATAGGCTACTCCAACCAGTGGTCTTTCAAGGCACACCTATGACTGAATGTACCGCCATCAATGATTTAGGTTTAAGCTACACTTGTAATCTTGATCTCTCGCCACACGCTGACAGAATTACAGTCAAAACTGCCCAGATTTGTGGCTTGATTTCTTACAATTTCTATCTTCCTGAAATTAAATTAAGACTTTATCGTATGTTTGTACTTCCCATTCTCGAGTATTGTTGCCCATTCTTTGGTTTGATGAACGAGGCTAGTCGTTCAAAAATTAAAAATGTGCAGAGATAGGGAACATCCCAATATATCCTACTCAGATAGATGCCAGCTAATTACTTAAAATTTTTATGGGTTCGAAGACTAGAAGCGGGCTTCTGTCTCCTCTTTCGCATTAATAATATTTCAAATCATCCTCGGATTTCGGCACTTACCCCTGGTAGTCGCCCATGCAATCTTCGTAACTGGGTTCTGCAAGCTCTACAGTTAAGTCACCCATGGCTTGGCGTCAGAACGGTGAGACTCGAAAACTGAATCAGACTCCGACCCAAAAGAAAGGTAGTACAGTTCCATTTAGGGGTACGCCACCTTCTCTTAGATCTACCAAGTCTGTTCAGCCCAGCACGTCTCCAAACCCCGCAGCTCAAATTATATCTCCAAATATTTCCCTGTCCTGCGTACCGGTTATTTATCAAAGCCCTACTATATATCCAGCAAACAACTCACACATGAATTGCCCTAAGTCATTTATGCTCCAACCTAGTTCGGGCTTTCTACCACTTAAGGTCAATTGCTCTCAGGTACGTCAACCTACCTCCTTTGACTTCCAACCTAAACCTGATTTCCCACCCTTTTATTATTAAAGCTGCCTACCTTCCCCCACTAGCATCTACTTTCCTTCTAGGCTCCCTCCTCCTCCTCCTCCTCCTCCTCCTCCTCCTCCTCCTCATATTTCCCTTCCTCCAAAATTCAACTACCAACAAGTCTATCCATATTCTTTCTCCCCTAGCATTCCAGTGTTCGAAAACTATATCCCCACATTCATTAGGTCTCATACTCAGCCTTCTCTTGCTGACACCCCGTACGTCAATAACTCTAGATTTACTGATACTTATTCTCCAAACATCATTATTTCACAGCTTACATATCCGTCTACAAATTTGTTAAATACCGTCGACAATGGCATTGCCGTTCGAAACACATTAGATATTATATTATTGAATGCCAGATCTGTTATAAACAAGATGACCCAAATCAGAGCCATTGCTATCGAAATGACGCCTTATATTATATGTGTAACAGAATCTTGGACCCATACTCTAATTCCTGACTCTGCCCTTCTCATAGATGACTTCGATTTTTACCGTCAAGACCGCACGACTAGGCGTGGGGGCGGTTGTCTTCTTTATTTTAAATACTACCTTAAGCACTCTCTCTATTACTTGAATGGTTCCTCATTAACGGGAAACTTCTGCTTTGCATCTGTTTTTCTCTAGCCACAAAGAAAAGCAATTATTGGCGGTATCTACAGTCCCCCAAATTCTTTAACCAGTGATGATTCACAACTCTGTGAAATTTTCAAATTAATTTCGGAAGCTGCTTTCGATGTTAAAATAATCACTGGGGATTTTAACCTTCCTGAAATAGACTGGGTTTCCAATATCTGTCCACCGAGATTCCAGCCCTTTCAAGATATTGGCAATTTTTCTAATTGGTCCCAACTGGTTCGCTCTCCAACAAGAGATAATGACATTTCAGATCTAATCTTTACCAATGACATTGCTCCTCTTTCTGTTGCTTTAAAAAAGGACCTCTTTGACAGTGGCCACGTATTAATTCATTGTTGCTTACCGCTTGCCTTTTCAAAAAAGACCAGCTCCGTTCGGACTTACATAAACTACGCTTGCGTAGATAACGACTTAATAAATAACTATATTTGATCTCTGGATTGGCGTGGCTTCCTCTCCAGTAGCGATGTAGCCATTCTTCGTGATGTCATGTCCAATGTTTCCAAGGGCATCCTAGAGTTTGTGCCGCGTAGATATCTCAAGCTTAATTCTTCAGATTCCCTTGTTCCTCATTTTCTTCAGACACGACAGCTGCGTGACCCATCCACTAGTTCCTTATCAGTTCATCTTAGAATCACAGAGATTTTTGAGATGGCCTCAAGGATGCGCCAAGCGCGCGACAGGCAAAAAGAATCAATTGCTCTCAGTGGTTCGAATCCTGGCAAATCCGTCGCTAACATCTTCCGTCATCGGTCCGCCTCTAAGCGTGGTCATGAACTTCCACCCCTGCTAAATGATAACAAAGTCATCCTCATCGATAACACTGACAAAGCGGAGTTGTTTAGTGCTTTCTTTGCAAAACACTTTAATACTGAGTCCGAACCGGTCCCTTTCTTTCGATCACTTTTAGATAGGACACTGAGTACAATCGATGTCCCCTCAGATCTCATTAAGAAACACATAAGTCGTTTGAAATACTCACACTGCTCAGGAATGGACGGGATTCCAAATTCGATTATTAACCAAGCGTCCGACCTTACCATATTGCTTTGTCATTTATTCTCGGTTTATATTTCAAAAGGATTCTTTCCTAAAACATAGAAAACAGTAATCATCATTCCCGTCTTCAAGTCAGAGTCTCGGTCCTATGTTGATAACTGTCGGGGCGTTCACAAAACACCGTCTCTGGCTAAGCTTCTTGAAAGAATTATTTTTAATGAAATTCTTTACTTCTGTCTGGCTAATTCGCTTCTGAGCTCTAGTCAGCACGGAGTTTTACCTGAACAGTCCTGCAAAACTTGCCACTTGGCATTTCTTAATCTAATCACTTCTCTTCGTAATTAACGGCAGCCAATGTTAGTCATCTACTTTGATCTTATCAAAGCCCTTGACAAGGTACCCCATAGACGTCTTTTAGTAAAATTGAAAGCTCTCGGCATCCGGCCGCCTCTACCCGACTTCATCAGGTCCTATCTGTCCAACCGCTACTCTTCCTTCTGTATATCGATGATATTTCGACTGAACTCGGAAACTCGCAAACTTTTATTTATGCCAATGACCTCAAATGTGTTTACTCATATTCAAAGGACAGCGCAAACGTTTGTGTTGAAAAAATTTATGCCGATTTATTACGCTTAAGCAGGTGGGGTTCAAAATGACAGATGGAGTTTTATCATCCAAGTGCAATATCGTGTCTTTTGGTCCTGCAAATCTTCCTGGTCCCATAGTTTTTCAGAAAAACCCACTCTCAGAATGCCTCATCATAAAGAACCTAGGTCTAAGTTATACAAATAAGCTTGCTTTATCACCTCATGCAGATAGGATCTCTGTCAAAGCCGCGCAGATATGTAGATTCATATCGCATAATTTTTGCCTTCCGGAATTGAAGCTAAGAAATGTTTGTTCTTCCAGTCCTAGAATACTGCTGTCTTTTCTTTGGTTTAATGAACGCCTGCGACCGTAATAAAATGCAAAATGTTTAGAGGGTTTTCGCCCAGAAACTGTTCTCTCAAGCTTCGTCCGGTATTTGTTATATTCAGAGACATCAGCTGGCGAACGTTAAGTTTTTGTGGGTTAGAGGACTCCAAGCTGGCCTTTGCTTCCCTTTTCGCATCACCTCTAGCTCCAGTCTTCCGCTCATTGACACTTTCACTCCGAGAGATCGGTCTTATGCCAAGCGCAACTCCTCCACGGTGATTCCGCCGCCTATTTGCCCTACATCCATGCACTCCCTCTTCTTCGCTGCCAAATATGCTTTTCTTTGGAATAATCTTCCGCCCGAAGTGAGATTATCGTCCAAGTTACTGGTATTCAAGTCGAAATTACGCAAACATCTTACACCGGAAAGCATAAACGCACTGTTAACGGTCTCATTCCCGAACACTCTGATACTTGACTTCGAGAAGGGTCCTCCTGGGATTTAGTGGTAGATTAAGTGGTAACTCTTAATTATATCATTAGAAACCCGTTTTGAATTGGTTTCTAAATCCACTGCTCTCAGTCCTCCTCGATAGCGACGAATTTCGCGGTTCTTGAAGGTAGCTCCCGCATTTCGACCTCATGCGGTCTGTCAATGCTCACGGCGGAACCCTCAGTATTCGTCGTCTACTAGTAGTTTGGTCGTCCCTCCAATCCCCACTCCTCGGCCGGGCTCGAAGCGTGCTGCGGCCGATCGCGTCTGGGTTCCTCTCGTCCGGCCTCTTTGACGCGAATAGTCTCATGCGGCGTATCCATCCGGCCCAGACGATGTCAATTGTGAATCCCGTATACAATACCACATGCATGCCAGTCCTGTCCGACCCGCGTACGTACCCCTCAAGGCTAATGTTTATTTCTGCCCCGAGGATGTGTGATTATAATCCGTTATATACTGCCACATACAGGCCAGTCCTGTCCGGATATTTCTGTTAATATTTCTTAGCGAGGGGTTTTTTTCTCCTGTAAAGTTAATCCAATCATTTTTAAATGTTTAAATGGAGTTTTTCACCTCTCAATAATCATTTTTTCTTAACGGACTACTAATTCAGAACCTATAAATTGCATTTTGTACAGATTCTGCCTACCTCGTCTTAAATGCGCATGTATATTTATTTTTACTAGCTTTGATGGGACACAACGGGTCGTTAATAAGAATTATTATTATTATTTCGGAGTTGCAATATTTCGGACATCCATGTGTGCTCGAAATTAGCTGTCGTCGAAATAAGCCGAGAAATCAACTTAGAAGTAGAATTAACCTTCGTTTTTGGGGATCACATAATCAGAAATATCTTCCTCCTTCATTGAGGCTTGCGGTAAGTGGCTATCCGGAGCAAAGCGAATTATCTGGGCTCGGTTTAGTTTAGATTCCTGTAAAGACTGATTCAAACGTGCTTTCGAAGTCAGTCTTCCGTCAGCTAAATTATCAGAAACCAGTTGAAAACGAAGACTTTTGGTAAGCCACACTTTTCCATCAGACGTTATTAGGGCCGTATTACTCTGACTGAAGCCTGCCAAATTCTCTGATCCGAATCGAATTCCCGCATTAGCATTTCAACAACTTGCTACTGAGCTCTCCGCCCCACTGGCTATAATATTTTGAAATTCATTTGAAGAAGGCGAGCTCCCAGAAGACTGGATGTGCGCATTCGTCATCACGAGCCATTGAGGAGGTTCGCGACTTGACTGTGAAAATTACTGACCTGCCCGTCATACTTGCATCATGTGTAGGATAATGGAGCGCATTATTAAAAGGCATTTGATAGAACACCTGGAGAAAACAAGATATTGTGTGATGCCTAACATGGCTTTCACCCAGGACGTCTCTGCATTCAAGTGCTATTTACTCGCACGCGAAATGGACAACAGCTACCGATAAGGGATATCCAGTGGACGTCATATTTTTCGACTTCAAGAAGGCCTTTGACAGTGCCCTGCACAAAATTCTTTTACAGAAGATCTGGGATGTAAGAATTCAAAGAAGAGTGTTTAAATGAATCAGGCATTTTCTGTCCTCCAGAGCACAGAGTGATCGTTGGTAACTCTACGTCGAATGGACAAAGGTGGAAAGTCGTGTTCCACAAGGTTCTGTTTTAGGCCTATCAATGTTCCTGATTCATGTAAGTGATTGCACCAGTGAAGTAGATCGTGAGGCCCTCATGCTCACGGGTGACACAAGAATATAGAGTGAAGCAGTTGCCCTGATACTGCAAAGACGTTGCGATGGAACATTGACAACTGAGCGTTTGATAGATCAAATGATTGTGAAGTCTAGCGCGTCCAAATGTGTGGTCCTCCACTTAAACACCGGCCGAGATGCCTCGTCAAAACATCAGCACTATATTAACGGGGCAGCACTAGAAGATTTAGAAAGACACAGAGATCTGGGTGTATGCGCGACCACAAATCGAATGTGTTATGACCTGGCCTGTTACTTGAAAGCACGTGGGAGCGTATGCGTACCCGTTTTTTTGTCCCCAATACCAATGCTGCAGAGAAGGAGAACACGACCGGCCACGAAAATGTGTATTAGGAAATCGCAAGTCAAAATTAACGTGAAGTAACGCATATTTATGAAGCCCTACTGTGGTTTGCCGGCATTAGGTCCAATGCCCTTCGGGAAGAACATTCCAGACGAGATGGTCAATTATTCGACTACGCATATCGATCAGGCCCGAGGGCAACAGCCAATGTAGAGGCGCCACGATGAAGATGACAGCGCAGTAGAGAAAACTCACGTGGTTTCCAGTGATTGGCTGGCTCTTGTTTTTTGGGAGTGTAGGCACTCCCAACAGAATGCCATCAGAACACTGTAGAAAGATGGTCCGAAAGACAACTAGTACGTTACACTGGATCAGGTGTGCATTTAAAATAATCAGCTCCGAGCGTTTCGGAAGACTTTTCGACGTTTTTGTAAGATCCCACCTGAAAAATGGAATGCCAGTAGCTTCACCATTGATGAGGAAGGATATTGACTTACTCGAACAGGTGTAACGCAGAGCAACGAAGATGGTCAATGGTCTAAAGCATTTGCCGTACCAGGAGAGGCTGAATGTGCTTGGCTCACTCCCCGTACCTTATAGACGACTAAACGGCGGTCTCCCAATTGACATTGCGGATCGTCCGTGGCTGTGGCTGCTCACTGAAATACAAAAACCTCTTCGAGTTTGCCAGCACGAACCAATTACGCGGTTATCCTTACAAAGTAATGAGCGACCTTTCGCGCGCCGATCGTAGGCAGTTTTCCTTCAGCCAAAGGGCCGTCCGACCATGGAGTTCGCTAGCAAGCGAGATCGTGACGATCGACAAAATTTACATGTTTCAAAGAAAACTTGCTCACATAATTTTAAATAAAGACCGACTTTGACATTTGATACCGAATTTCGTCTGGAAAAGAGCTTTTTTTTCCATCCCAGTATCAGAGCAATATCGAGTCGGTATCCTCCAGTGGCGTTTTTTTCTATATACCCCTACTCGCAACCTCTTTGATTACCACGCTTGTGTAACTTGGTCCGTCATTCATTGGCGTGCGCTAGACGCGTCACGAAATCGTGCACTTACGCGTGCACGCCATTTTCTGATGACGAAAGCGTGGACCACGTGACGTTTTTACACCCTATGTGTTGTTTGTTGTTATTGTCATTATTTTTACGGAAGAGTAAGGGAGAACAAAATATGCCGAATTAGGCGACATGGGGACAAACTATTTAGATAACGACAGACGTCAGAAAATGTATCGCAGTCTGATGTAGGTAGCTACTGAATGTTGCCTGAACCAAAGGTACACCACGGGCAGACTTCGGCGCCGGTAAACGAAGTAGTACGTGATTATCTACGATCCCAGGAAAACACAGAAACAGCAGCACAGTTATCGTCGAAGTAGTTAATGTATACGTCAGTCGACTGTGTGAGTGGGTCTTGCGAAACAAAAAAGCACACTCTCAACTGCGCGAACTGTGAGGTTTATTTAGGCCGGTCGGGCCACAACTGCCAGCAGATCCGAGAACTCTGCTGGGGGCGTCGTACAATTTGGAAGTAGCCCACATGGGTAGGGGGGAATAGGTCCATGTAGGCTTGGAAGGACAACTTGGCAGACTGGTCAGTAAGATGGCCATACCCACACCAAGTGTGGCAGCTAACCTAGCAATCGACAGTCTCCCAGTTTATAAAAAATCAAAAACCGAAATGCGGACTCTCTTAGGAAGAATAATGCGGCCATCCGTCAGCAATTTCTTTCCAGTGGGCATATATTGTGATAATGGGAAGCCGTCTGACGTCTACGCTTTCTGTTATTCATTCGTCAAAGTGGTATGATGTCTACAGGAAAGGGAATTGCTCATAAAAGACGACAACCAAGTAGCACGTGTTGTGGGTGAAGTGGTAATCTGTGATGCCACCGCTATGGTGTTTGTGATACAAATTAAGAACATTAACGCCTATCGTAGATGCGAAAGCTGAACCGTGGCAGGATTATATATGGGAAAAGTAGTCTACCTAGAAGAAGGGCAAAGAGAGAGCAGAAATGGGAAAAACCCGACCGAGCACAACGGAATTTTTCGGCGCTCCAACTGAGACTACTTCGATTTGGCTGCCATTCCACAGCTGCCGTCCCTAACATTGATATTGGAACCGTAGGTGTAGAATTACTTAGTGAATTTTTGGAATACTTTTTCATGAGTCAAATTTCGTCAGGAAACTGAGACAAGTACAATTTTTTTATTGACCCGGTATAGCTGACTACGCAGCCAACTCTGCAAACGGATCAGTCGTTTCTGAGTAAACTCCATACAGTTTATTAGAGTTTAAGTATCTTTTCTAGCTCACTCATTTTTGAATACTCACCTCAGTTTGTCCCATACAATCCGACGTGTTCGTTATAACCTCGAAAGCGTAAATATACCTATTCTCTCATTCTGAAGTTTATGCAGTCTCAGCAATCTAACTTTAATAGTACGGCCAGCGCCGACACCTCGTTAGAAGATACGTCTAGCGAGACGTCCTTCGCATCGAGAATCTACGCTCGCTCTATCTGCTCTTCCAGCCAACGATCACCAAAGCGTGCCAAAAGCGTAATTACAGCGAAAAGTGTGAGGTACGAGTATGGGACTTGTGGCGGGTGAGCATACATGCAGATCAAAGTAAGAGAAATTGGAAACGAGCTTGATGAATTAAGGTCGCTCGTGCGGCAGAATCTTAATATGCAGAAGGTTGCCAGTGTTAAAGTCTAAAAATGAAGCGCAAAGCGCAAAAAGCGCGAAAAAATATCGTCTCACGAGCAACTCCAAACACGGGTAGCAACTCTGAAAGTACAGACGCGGGTGCTGGTAACAACAGGACAGCGATAACGAAGCCGTCGATAAGGACGGACTCGATTTCCACGCAAAACAACCCCAGCGATGTTGCAAAAATATTAATAGTTGCGGGAGCCATCTCGCCAACTCTTCTAGCTGAAAGTGACAGGATTTCGCTTCTGCCAAAGGACGATATAACTAGGCCACCCAGTCTACCGTTGTCCTTCTGTTCTCGCAATCATCCCGAGTGCTCTATAGAGCACACATTTCAATGCGAATACGGGAACTTGTGGGTAAGGAGGATGGAAAAACGCCATAACGCGAGTCTGAACTCGCAACCAGCCACAAAGGTTTGTTCGGGGCAGTCAGTCGACAGAGAGGACTTTGTAAATTGTCCGCGCCCACATGCAGAAAGTTCACGGGAAAGACAAAATAAGGAGTACCGTGACCGCCAACAGTGTCTGGTTGTTCAGGGCTTGTCTGAATCGAATGCAGTCAGACCTGAAAACCGTATCTCGGAGGATAGTGCTTCGTTTCATGGTCTACTAAACCAATTACTCCAGGAAGACATGGAAATACATGTTGTAAAAGTATTCCGGATAGGAAGAAGGATCGAAGGCAGAACAGCAGCAATTCCACCTCGCCCTCTCAAAATTATGCTGGAGAAAAAAAGCAAATCAAGTTGATCCTCTCCAGAAAAGCCAACCACAGAAACACACAAACAGGTTTTTTCAAGAGCAGAACGTCTGAAAGGCCGGCAACTCGTCTTGGAGTTAAAGTCGAGACTGAAGGGTGACGAACACAATTTGGCTATCTTCAGGGAAAGTAGCGCCGAAAAATATGCCGTTTTAGTTGAACCAGCCAGTAATACTAAGACCGACGGCAGTTACTCAACTAACGCAGACATCATCGTGGAACCAACCGTTCGAGGCGACAACATAAAGAAGCCCTTAACATCCAGTGTTCTGACCGAAGCAACGGCCGTTAATGAAACCCATCAGGTAACGGAAGAGCCCACAGAAAATGACGTCCGAGATAACGCAGTAATGCCCACAGCAGTAACAAATGCCGTCGGAAATTCAAGTAGGACAACATTGAGGTGTTTCTATACAAATACCCAAGGCCACATATCGAAACAAAACGAGCTAAAACTTTGCTTTGCCGACAGGGCGGTGGCATAGTTTTATATGTAAAAGACCTGTCCACCAAGACTACTAGATCCCCGTGCCTCGATGTCCTCACTGTCTACAGGCCAACTAGGACAGACCAAATCGCCGACACTCATCTTTTGGAGCAGCTGATGAAATTGTCCAGTCGACCTAACATCATGATCATAGGCGACTTCAACACACTAGGAATTAACTGGAAAAACCCTCAAGCGTCATATTCAAAGTCGACATTCCACTACCATTTGCTGAACAAACCATTAAAGGCGCTCTTCATACTACGTGTTATGTTTCCAAAGAGAACCCGCAAAAGACAAATAACTAACCGTCTGGAGCTGGTTTTTACAAAAAACATCAGACCGCATAGACGAGGACATCTGCATGCCGCCCCTCGGCCGAAGCGACCATGTATTGGTTATGAGGGATTATTTGTTGTTCTCCGTCTCGCATACTTCAGACCGAAAAAGACGCAACAAACGCGCCGGGAGTTCGAGAAGGATTTGCTACGAAAGGCAACACAGAACCCAAAAGTACACTACTGATATCTCAAAGAAAGTACAAGGAACGGACAACAAATCCCTTTAAGGAGGCCTACCGATGCCGTTGAGAATACTGACAGCAGGGATAAGGTTGCGTATCGTTCACAGTTTTGTCAATCGCTCTATGAAAATGAGACAAGGTCCCCTCCTCCCTCCACGAAAGAACTGCCGACTCCAAGCATAAGTAATATATTCTTTTCAGAAGGTATGTCCGAGGAGAATTAGAGGCACTGAGCAAATCGAAGACTCCTAGACCAGACGAGATTTCACCCAGGTTTCAAAAAAAACTTACCAGTGAGCTTTCTGTGACTTTGTCGATGCTCTTTCAAACGTCATTTGACACTGGAACACCTCTTATCAATTGGAAGATGGCGCATGTTGACAGTTTGACCGTCGATTCCGACGATGTCCACTGTGTGCTGCACAGCAAGGTGCAGCAGACACAGGGACTTGCGTGCGAATTAGTTTATAGTGACGGGGGCTTGCTTCGCATCTACCGCACCCTCTCTCCCCCACTCCCCACCTCGACCCGGTGTCAAGACAGAGTCGGGAAGACCGGGGGCGGAGGAAGGCGCGGGTGGCTGACACGGCCGGACTCGTACCTAGGCATGTCGCCACACCCTGTGGTCCACAGCGAACACTTGACCAGGATTTTTCACAACCACCACCACCACCACCACCACCATCACCACCACCACCACCCCCACCACCACCAACAGCAGCAGCAACAACAACGACAACACCCCAACATAAGGTAGAAGGACAAGGATGACTGGGCAGCCATGCCCGCCACCTGTATACCCAGCGGGAGCGCAAGCGCATCTACCGGCAGGAAACCAGGTGTCAGGGAACTGCCAGCGCATACCAGGCTGCGAGGGTCATGGTTTACTGATAGTGGTATGCCACACGCTTTCAGACATTTTGACCTAGAAGGGCGGCACGCGACCCTACACTCGGCCTGGACCATCACCATTCAAGGTTGGGTAACCAAACAGTCGTCAAGTGCGAGGCACTACACATAAAGCCCACATACAAACACAAACACTCTCCTCATATGCATTAGTGTCACAGATCGCTTGAGAAGGGGCCATGACAGCCTGGCTCTCAGCCCACCAGCCCGCCACTACATAGAACAGGGCAGACTGCGTGGACGGAACTGGGGCGTCAGTCGGCAGCCTTCCGAGTCACAGTGCTTGACGCCCCGTCTTCGTCTCAGACCCCGATCACACATGCAGCAGTGGAACCGCATGGTGAAGGAGCAGGGACTCACACTTCCCACTTGCGTGGGAGGTTGCAGTTGGGTGCTTGCGGCGGGTGATGTTGATGTGCAGTGAGATGCTGGTGAGGGAGGATGTGATGGTGTGGTGCAGCCGGCGGTTGTCTATCGCAGTTTTTCGTTGAAGCGCATGTGGTCTAATAGACCCATGCGGTGCATGAATGTGCGAGTGAAATGTGGACAGCGGAGGCGGATGCGGAGAGTGTAGGTTGGTGCTCCAGGCACTGGTTCGCCAGTCTCTGTGCGATGGATTCGCAAGTGATCGATCAGGCCGATATGTGAGTAAAAGTGAGATCGCAATGAGGACGGGTATAGACCAGGTCTTCGTTACCGGTGTTGACGGTGGTGGTGTTGGTGTTTGTTGGCGTGCCAACATTATGTGCAGTGTTGATGGGCATGACAGACGCCACAGCGGCAGAAGTTGAGGAGCTGGAGGAGGAGGAGTAGGAGGAGGATGGTTAAGGGAAGGAGTCAACGTTAGATGACGGCGTGGGAGGCGAGGTAGAAGTGGACGGAGAGAGGACGGTTGGTGCAGTCCGAGTGCCTCAGTTGGTCTGAAAGTGCCCAACAAGTCCCATTGTTGCCGAAATGTCCGTTCACACCGTGGACACGTATAGGGCGGTTGGGCGTTGGCACTGTGAGGCGATGGCGGCGGCAGTTGAGATTTTGCGTGGCTCGCGTTTAGCTTTGGCAGCAGTGATGCGGTTGGCTTCGAAGACTGCTGCGCCTGTCTTCACTGGACCTCGGAGAGAGTGGCCGACTAGTTGTTTGGATTTTGTCTTTATTAAGGGTCCTGACAGCATAGACGAGGCATACTGTTTACCTCCGCTTGGTCGATGTGATCATGCAGTACTTTTGTGGGCGTACGAATTATATTCTGCGTCGTATTGAGTAAACAAGAAGGAGCCAAACATATCGTGAAGGGAATTCTAGGCAGAATAACACTACCGACAAATTAGACTGGAATGGCCTTTCTGGCTTATTAGCCATCGTCAGCCAGTCGAGTCCGACCCCGAAATGTGGAACACCTGAGACTCAGTCCTGCGACCTATTGATTAGAAGTCGAACGCCTCTAACCACCGAGCCATAGGCTCGTTGTCCTGTCGGTCGCGATCGGAAATATACAGTGGTAGAGGCGTTAGACTTCTAACTAAAATGTCGCGGAATAGAGCACCAGGTGTTACACACTTCGGGGTTGGGTATGACCGGCTAAAGACGGCTGATAAGCCAGACGTGGTCATTATAGTCTACCTTGTCTCTGTCGGTAATATTATCCTGCCTATATTACGCACCGCCGTTCGGGTGCTGGTTGGCATCGAGAGAGACGCACAACAGGACGAGTAACATGATCGGTCAGCGCCACCCCACCAAGGAGACTTTTGACAAATGCGAGCTGAAGCATCACTGGAGACGCCAACAATTTGTATGGTGGAAACCGTTGGCATACTGTATAAAGGTAACTGTTATAACCGGTCTAGACAGTGTCTCCTCTGTAACCTCTTTATGTACGACCTTCACTGGCAGTGTATTTCTGGCAGAGTATACTCGATAGGGTATAGCCGCGCAGCGATCATCCAAGTGTGTTTTCCAACACGGCACGCGCTACAATCCAGATAATGACCCACTGAGTACCTACCATCATGGGTCTCTGGAAGTTCGATATTGTGACACCTGTCAGCTCCTTTCTCTGAACATGCATCACAGTTCCGAAACAGGGATTTTATTTTTTGACAGCCTACTCCACTTTTACAGAAGCCATAGGTCGCCTGGTAAGTTCTTCCTTTCCCTCAAAACTTTGCGCCCTGCCAGTGAGGGAAAATCCCAAAACTTTATTTCTCTTAACTTAACTCCCCCACTCAGCGAGTTATGATTTCCAGTCTCTCAAAGTAGTATGTTTGGTCCGCTCTTACTTCGTTTTTTTAATTGTAAATTATATAAGACATTTCATGGTCACAAGCCTTTCATATGTACCGACGACTTGCAGATTGCCCATCGATACAAGTCGGCAGATCATATTCGAATACTTAGGAAGTGAACGACGGGCTTTTGTCGGATGATATCGTACATGGCGATATTTCCCTACGTAAAGTAAGTGCTCGGTTATGAATGCTGGCGAAAATATTCCATTTTGACTTAACATTGATAGTCTGAGTAGAACTGTGTAAGGAATAATTAGGGATGTGCATATATCCTACCACAGGTGTCATCATATTTCCAAAAATTGTGTTCTGACTGTGTCAAAGTACATTCGTCGACCGGGCCACAGGATGTGATCCTCGTCTTGCACCTTGGAGCTCATTGTAGAGCCCTCGTAGACAGTCGTAAAATGACCAGTATTGATATAGGAAGTAAGATAACGGAAATCGGGATGATCATTTCTGACTTATTAGTTGTCTTCAACCAACCTTATGAAAACCGAAGTTTGCAGGACCTGAGCCTCGTTCAGACTAAGCTCTCATATTTTTCGACGTTGTTTTTCTACTCTCCGTAGCATCAGATTCAGTAAACTGCTCCAGAGGTATCTTGCGGATCTTCTAGTCTCATTATCTGGCGTCTGATAGCTGACTCTGGTCCGTGTGCGACTTTAACTTAGAGTAGTGTTAGAAGGCAGCCGATGGCTTCCGGTAGGTCCTGTACATATGGCAGTGCCCGTCAAAATGAGGGGGTCAATGCGGCCTGGTCCCGTCTCGTTTGCGCATTCACTGGTTGACAAAGTTGTGTGGATAGCCACTTGCTCGGTGCACGCGTCGAGTGAATCGCACTTCGGCACCGTTCTCTTCTGGTTCACTGAAGTGTGTTTCAACACGCTGTTATGATGCCCTTACTCAGCTGCACTTGTGGCTGATTGGGTGATTGTTAGCGGAATGCGGTACCTGCGTCGTACTCGTGGTTTTCATGAAAACTTTGATTTTAGGCCACTACAGTTTTTGCGATAGACAAGGAGATAAAAATAGACTGACTGTTTTCTCCTCCATCATAAAGTGAACGCCAGGGAAGACGGCTTTGCGAAGTTCTTCGAAAGTCAGCACCTGACGTCTTTGGATGGCAGAGAAGTTATCATTCAAATACTGGGCCTTGAATTTCGGTCTGTGCTGTAAGGAGGTTAACAACTCCAATCGTTGCAGAACCGCCTCAACTATGCATCCCGAAATCAGTGAACCTATTGCTTTACACCTGCCCGTAAATTGCTCCGCCAAACGTGAAGTACGTCCAGTGACAGAACTTAAGGACTTGGAAGATCTCAGCTTATCCGAGTCCATTCCCTGTTTCACCTTATTTGTTTTTCAGGAGTAATTCGATGTCCTTGACTGCCATAGCCTATGGGATAAAAGTTAAGAGGAACGTTACACCAGAGGGGACCATGATATCGATTGACAGAAGACTTACTTCTTTAGGTTTTTCAGGTATTGTGTTGACGACCTGACTGTGGTGTCTGTAAACTGACGTGTCGCTGAGTGACACGGTAGGTCGGAGAGGAAAGCTCTTTCTGCTCTCTTGGAAGACCATAGTTTCGGATCGAGGCCGTTTCCTGGGCCTCCATCATGCGTCAGTCGACCGTCATTATTGTACTTGAGTGTTCCATTGCCAGCAACATCTTACTGATTTCCAATGCCAGCGTGTTTACAGGGCTGGTTTTACACGGTACACAGAACAAGCAATCCCTCAAAAATCTTTCAGCTTTCTGAAGGTAGTCGAGCGAGAACCCAAAAACTCGGGCCGACAAGTTTTTGTTCCGTCGATCGCATTTTCTACTGCTGAACTGATTCCCGAAACTCCCCTTATCGCTCCTATGATATGCAGTTTTTGTGGGCCTATTCTGCTCTTATTCAGCCAACCATAATCCTGACCAGGGGCTGCTGTCAAAAACACAATCATGCGCAGATACAGAGCTCATGTGGCCCACAAAAGAGCACTATGAGATGGGTTGAATGTACTTCACGGAAAGGAACTTACCAGTGTTTCGCAATCTGACATCCGCCGTCAGTGCATGCAGATGAGGTGTTTATTCACAGGGGAATGAGCGCACACTGATCCATCCGCCACCACAGGCAAGATAGCTGCGAATGGGTGGCAATTAGATGGCAGGCCGCACTTGGTCAACTTATGATAGCCGAGATGTTGGTGCACCATCGCGGGAGGATAGCTCATCGATCAGCTTAGGGCATATCCCTTTCCCATTGTTCCCAGGAACTCAAGCGAAGCTAATCTGAAATAGTCGCGTAGCGACCTTCAATGATTAAGAAGGAGTACGGGCAAAGCCAATGGAGACCGGAATTGCCAGTTCAGGTTTCATAGCCGTCGTCGGTAAACCATACCGTAACCATACCTTTGTATAACATAAACAAGGCAACGGCGGAAAAATGTGCAGAATTTATTTGACTAACAAAAATCGTTAGTAGATAGGCTAAATGGTCAGCTTTTACTGGATATGCGTATGATATCACCCGAAATGCAGAACCTGCTTTCTAACGCGTCGCTGGATGAAACCACTGAGATAATTTGTGATCAAGTGGTTGGAGCATGTTTGAAGCCGAGACAAACGCGGGAACAACTATGGTTATGCACTGAGAGTATACAGTCCTTGTTCAATGAGAGGTTGTACAGACAGATCGACGGCGCAACTATCACAGTTCACTGAGGCCAGCCCTAGCGAACATCTTCATTTCAAGCATAGGACGAAAGTCGCCCAAAGCCTGTAGCGGAATATATTCTATAAACGACATGTAAATTATACTTTTTCGATAGTCAATAACCAAAGGAATGGGAAAATATTGCTCAAACTTCTGAACAAACTAAGTTTACGATCGAACTTATGGAAGACGACAAACTGCCCTTCTAAGACGTTCGTGTACAGCGGTGAACAGATTGTTCTATTCAGATGTCAGTTTATCGAACAACCACTTGGAGCGGGTAGTACATGTACTCTCTCAGTTTCGCACCAGTTCCGTGAAAACGAAATCTGATTTTGTACCTGTGTAGCAGGACCACTAAAGTCTCTTCCCTAAGCAGGGTCAGTTTCATGGAGGGCGTTTCTTTTGAAAACGGGTATCCGGAGTAATTTTTCGATATGTATTGCTGTCTCGGAGACGAAAGTCCAATGGAAATGTCAGTGTCGCAAGAAGTCAGTGTGCATCCACCTCCCTTTCAATGGTGATAATGTGTCAAACGTGATCAACCAACGGTTCCGATGCATGCTTGGACGGACGTACGCCGCCATATGCTTGTTCATAAGGACCAAAGAAGCTACCCCAGTTAGACAGTTCAAAGTTGACCTACGTATGCATACCACGCCAGACTTTGTTTATGAGTTCATAAGTGGTCGCGAATGCGAATACATTGGATGTACGCAATGGCAACTAGCGGTTTGATCAGCCGAACAAATGCTGAAATGGCTGCTGTGAGCAAAATACAAGGCACCCGGGAGTTATGTTGCGAAAACTCGGTGGACACTGGGCAAAGGCTGCACTTAAGGTCCAACCTCGGGTGCCGACTGGACGCCTCTTACGCTATTCAGAAGCCGTGGCAATAGGGCAGAGAAAACCAAAACTATGTAAACGAAGGGATCACGAAATCCATCTCACACTGACACGGTAAAAAGCCTGTGAGGAAGATAACCCAGACTCCTCAGCCCGGCCCTCATTCCCATATGCCCGGCCGAGCTATGCAGCCGTAATCACGCTTGACGAGGTTTCGCTGTAATCCACATCGCTCACCTATATTACTACCTCTATCCGCCGCGCCATGCCCACCCGCAGGGCAGATAAACATTTCCTGTTTCTAGTTATCTATCAAGTTGGATTATTCCAGGCTACGTTGGATGTTTAGTTTCGTCCAAACAAAATAAGCGTTATAATCCACTATGTCTAGAACGGGCCGATTGACTTTGTAATGATAAATGGCGAGTAATGACGCCAATCTTGCCACAGCCAATCACAATGGCGAGGTATTATTACAGATGATTTACTATGTAAGATGTTTGACAGTGCATGAGAAAACTCCGAGGGTGGTTAGTCCGAAGGTCACACAGAAATTCCTCGGACTAAACACTCAAAATAGGGTTGGCCGTTTTCAAATTCCACAGTTAATCTTACTAGTATGCAATGACATTGCGGATTTGAACAAGAGGTCACTAAATTTCGCAATGATATTAAATTCTGCACAGTTCGCTGCCTTTGCCTTGTTAAAATTTATTCCAGGATGACAGTGTCACAACATATACGTGCATTTGGCAGAGGGGCACTCGCCGACCGTGTTTTGGAACTCACTCGTCCCGTTGTGCCTTAGGGCTCTTTCTCGATCCCCGACAGCAGCCACACAAAGGCGCGTAATATAAACAGGATAGCATCACCGACAAAAACAAGGGAGCCTGGAATGGTTATTTCTGGCTTGGTAGCCGTCGTCAGCCAATCATACCCAACCCCGAAGTGTGATACTAAAGCTGGGTATTTCCTCTTCCTCAGAACCGACAAATAAATCCTTGTTTAAAGAAATTTGTGTCGTATTGGCCTTTTGCAAACATTGCTACAAAGAGCTGGCCGTAATTTCATACCAAAGCGGAGAAAAATGAGGTATACAGTGCGTGACCGATCTCATGAAATGTGGCCAAAATTCTGAAATTCCTTTTCGATTAACGAGGATTACTTAGGTGGAGTTGCAATACTGATTATCATGCGGCATAATCCGACAGCATTTTGGAGTCGCCAAAATGTCCGCTTTTGGATGCGTTCCTTCTTGATCTCCTGCAGAAACTGTACTCGGTAAAAAGTGACTACTAAGGTAGCATGCGTTTTTACCATTAATTTTTGACGCTCTTATGAATTCAAATGTGTTTTCTAGAACACATGCGCATGAATAAGCTTCATTTTACTCATTTGGTAGAAAATAACACTGTTTTTGCATTTTATGCACGAAGGAAGTGTATATTGAGGTTTTCGAAAAGTTTCTAATTATGCGAGTTTTAAAGCATTGCGATGTCCATGCATATAGGTCCGCACATTTCACTTGCCACTGCCCCTCACGAAACGTACAACACTGTTCGGATCCATCGCGAAATTGTATGAACTCTATGTGGTATCTTCTTAAAGGCATAGGGGAATATACGATTTTCCTTACGCGGAAAGCATGCACCTTGTTGACTGAAATCGCTGAAGACTGACGCAATGGCAGATAAGGCTCAAAAATAGTCGGGAATTGGAAAACTTTTTTAAAACCAAAATATACACTTTCTTCGTGCATAAAATGCAAAGACAATGTTATTTTCTACGAAATGAGTAAAAAAGCTTATTTTTGTGCATGTTTTCTATAAAATACATTTGAACTTATAAGACCGTCAGAAATTAATGGCAAAAATGCATGCTATTTAAGTGGTCATTTTTTATCGAGTACGGTTTCTGCAGGAGGTCAAGAAGGAGTGCGTCCAAAAGCCGACATCCTGGCGACTCCGAAATGCTATAGGATTATGACGCACGCTAATCAATATTACAACCTCACCTGAGTAATCCTTCCTAATCGAAAACGACCGTCGGGCATAACGGTCGAACTGTCCTATTCTCTTATGGACCCTTGACAAAGGACTGTCTTCCTTCGTGCCAAGGTGAAAGAGGAGCCAGGGATGGGCGGTTGCAGGATGATGCCTGTTCAGCTCATTCTCCTGGCTGCGCACGCCTGCCTGCACTGGACTGAAACGAGTATTCAGTGTCAGTAGGTTGGTGGGGGGAGGGGGTGGGGGAGGAGGTGCAGAGAAGTAAGAATACGGCAGTCACTTTCTCATTGTTCTCCACTTCAATTCCGTCCCTCCCCTCACACCCGCAGCAGTCTCATCGAGGCGGGCGGTCGTCAAGACTTGAACAATTAGATTCATCAACGTGGGAAGGAGGAGGCTGCAAAGGGCAAACGTGTGAGGGTGAAAAATCATGCAGCATTTCGGCTGTGCCTCAAAGACAAACCTTCCCCCCAGCTCCAGCCTCACAATTAGTCTGTCATGCTGGTTGACAGTTCTTGTCGCTATCCGGGCAGGATTCGTGGTTGAAGGGGTGGGCGACTGAGAAGGGATATATTTTAACAGTACAGACAGAAACGTCCAGAGGTCGAAATGTCAGGAAGAACAATAGACTCCGACCATCATTGCCCTTCATTTGTGAGTCTCAGTTTCATCTATCAACTGGAGGGGTTATCTACACAGCCAATAAATGCGACAAAGTTCAAAAGATTTACTAACTCCCCAAAAAGTGCTAGCGACACTCCAAGTTGCCAAGGTTGTGCATTCTCTGATGTCTTTGATTCAACCTTCTGTGATAACCGACTAAGATCAGCTGCTGGTCAAGAATCTGCAATTCCTCACAGACTGTAGTTTCATGCCCACACATGACAAATATGTTTAGCTAACTGTTTGGTTGTTAGAGTTTTCTAAGTCAAAGGGAGGCCGAATTCCGTTCGAGATCTTGAGCAGTTATCCGTTGCTTCTAGGTTATTCACAAATAAGCAGAGCTTCCGAGACTGGTAATTATAAAAAACTTCAACACTTCCAAGGAAATGACATCGATCCGCTGGAACCGGAGCATTTGAGGATATTCGGGTTGGTTAGGGGAATAAGTACCCCCTACTACAGATGGTCTTGCGATGAATTTCGAGGTTGTGCTTATTCCCGTGTCCTAACTTCAATCCCGTAACCAATCCTCCAGACACTAACAATTACTCTTCTGGCCCTAATTAGAGCGCTAACCCTCCCCTGGAATTTGGTGCAAAGCCACCCGTAACAGGGCGGGTACTTATTTCCGTGCCTTACCAAAATTAGTTGGTAAGATGTGGTTATGCAGCCCCACCTGATCGATACAATACTGTTGGGGCTGGGGTAAGATTTAGGAGCTATGGGTAGAGGTTAGGGTCACGGTTAGGTGTTCGGAAAACTATTTCTCAACCACTCAAAGTACAAATGCGCATTCCCAACAGTGCTTCTTTTGCATACAACAACTTGACCACGTCGCCTGTTCGTTTGCCGGTCCCACCTGTAAAAACCTCTATTACCACCGGTCCCGTATTACAGGTGGCTGGGGTTTGCTTACTTTAGGTGGGGCTACATAAGCACTTCGGACCAATTAGTTTCTCGAAAATCCTCGATCTTCTCAATTTCTTCCAAAAAAATTTGCTCACTTGAGAGATACACCTGGCTTAGGGTCCAGCGATGGCGGTTAGTCGTGGTTCTGCGACCTACATGGACTGATGATCAATGCTCATCGGTTCTTCTAATTCGTTTCATATATGCTATATTTATTTTTTCCCCTACGACTTGACATGATGAAAGGCGATGTAGAATCCGGAAGCGAATGCTTAATTTGTATCTTCTTCAAATAAAGAAAACAATTTCGGAAAAAACACAACCTTAGTTTCTAAGTCGTTTCGGGTACACACGAACAAGATATTCAATAAACAAACAAAATACCAGACCTTGCTTATGAGATTGAGAAAAATTTAAATGTGATTTCATAAATAAGGCATATGCTAATTTTGTGGCAATACAGATTGGGCATTTTCGCAATCTGCCAAAACCGCAGAGCTTGAGAAAAAAAGAGCAAAAAAACGAATGACTTCATCGCCGCGTATCCGACGGACAGTACCGTGGTGATGGATGTAAAAAGGCTGATAACTTCTACACGCAGCTGTGGAGTCGACGACAATCAGCGGAATCTCCTGCACAGTGAGTTACCGCTTGGCATCCTGAAAGGTGTCGTGGCCAAAGGTCAGAAGACTAAAGGACCGCATGCAATATGGGAAATCGGTTAGATGATAGTTGGTAGCCGTCCTGACACCGCAAACTCCCAGCTGCCTGTCAATCGGGACCGGTGGTAATAGGGGCTATACGGGTGGGACAATTGAGTGAACGGGTAATTGGCTATTGTAGTATATGCTAGGAATGGACGCTACAGGTAAAGTGGAAGCCTAATATAGATTAGGTGAAAAATACAAGGAAGGTATGGAAATAAGCAAGGAGACTATGAACGGTGTGTGGAATAAATGCACCCTAGCCTCAGATTGGAAAGAAAAGCAAGTGAAGGCGAACAACCAATGGGAAGAAGGCAACTGGTCCGAAGGTCATTCCGCAGTGTAAGCGATAGAACTGTATCCAATATAATGGACAGAAGGACACGAGAGTCAAGCAGCGGCACGCGGAACGCCACAACGCAAGCCGGGTAAGACTTTTATGCGAAAACTGGTTTGGGCGGAATAGAAAATTCGCAAATAATGAGGCAGTCGAAAGCTACCTCTGCTAATGAAAGTTGATAAAGGGTAAGCCTCATTGGCATCGTTACCGGTGCCAATCCACCCAAGATAGTACCCCTACAATGAATGAGGCAGTCAAGAGCTACCTCTTCTTATGAAAAATGATGTAGGGAAAGCCTCATTGTCATCGTTACCGGAGCCCAGGATAGTACCTCCACAATGAATCTGGTACAAGTAATACAGCACGCATGCAAATTTAGAAGCATAATGAGAACGTAATCATAGTTACTGAAATCAAGCCAGTAGGTACGATTGTGGGTTATGTGGGCACGGTTGCCAACTACCTCTTCTAATGAAATTTTACATAGGGTAAGCCTCATTGTCATCGTTACCGGTGAAAATCTGCCCAGGATAGTACCTCTAAAATGAATCCGGTTCAGGTAATACAGCGTGCGCGTGAATTTAGAAGCATAATGAGAACGCAACCACAGCTACTGAAATCGCCCTAGTAGGTACCATTGTGGAGTCTGTGGGCACGGCTACCAACTATCATCTTACCGGGAAATCTAGCGACCGAAATTCTCGCGCGATCGAAGTATTCACGCGCACCTCGCCCAGCGTTTTCTTTCTTCGTAGAAACGTTGCAGCAACAGGAGTAACTGGCTTATTTAAAACGTTTTCCCGACTTGACTGAATTCTTACTTATCAAAGTGTATGTGATCTAAAATCGCGCGTCTATTATATGACCGCGTTGTCACCTCGTTATCCGGTAGTTCGGACTTCATGAATAATGATGTATAACACTCCCTTGGGCGAGCGAGGTCGTGACCTACGCAACAAGTTGTGCAAAGCAAAGCAACTCTGCACAGTATTTACTTCACCCTCTATCCCCCCACCCATTTTGTTCAAAGAGCAAAACAGAACTCGGACAACTACGAACTTGCATGGATGCACTCGCTGGCGAGACTAAAAATCCATCCGTACCTTATACGCACGACTTGATTCATAACTGCACACGAATCGGGCTTGATTGAGGTCTCGGATTTCATGCAATGAAAAGTGACGAAAAGGCCACAGTCAGTGCAGTCTGCCGTTGCTGTCAGAGCGGGATCGAAATAACCTGCTGATCGACAGTTTCCAAAGCCACGATCATAGAAAGTAAAAAATTATCCTTAGGATAAACGCGTTGGATTCCCATGACGATGTATATCTCAGCAGTGGCTTCACTATATTTTCCTCTCATGTACATCAGTGGCCTACCCGAGCCTGTCGATCGATTGATGATAAAACTGAGTGCAATGACTAACCCGTCGTACGCCTCTGTCCAGCAGATGTCATACACATATGTGGCAGTAGATAAGAGGTCATACGGAATTGGTTCAATTTTGTCCTTCGGCCAAGGATGGGGTTAAAGTGTTAAACAGTAAATCCCACTTTAATAGTCTTCATGATGGACGAGCAAGATAAAGCGGAGACAGTTATTCCTTCATCTGTTAAATGTTAACGGCACTTTTAGGCCCTAACCGTTCTTTCGTTAGCGGTCGGACTGAAAATAACAGAGTTCGGTCGGGTGGAGCATTCGCTGTCATATTATCAGAGAAGACAAATAATGTTTGTCGAGTAAATGCACAATTTATAGTTCTCCACTGGCCAAAGAAACTACTTAAATTATGTTCCAGAGGATTTTCCCTCAATTCCTAAGCGCCAGTGATGGTGTCTCTCTGTCACATAAACGATTGTGTTCCTGTCATCAGGCAAAACGACTTACGCCATTCCCAAACGTCATGACATTCCCGATCACATCCCGAACCCGTAGGTCCCCTGCTAGAACTCATGAGTAAGGTCGACTCAGCAGCTGAATCGGCTCCAACTGGCTAGTTTTGGTAGATTGATATTGAGATATAGCTGGCTGAATAGTTCAAATGGGTCGGAAGCGTCATCAGAGCCTGCATACGTCCATTTGCAAAGTTTACGCCTTAAATGACACCTTAGCAAGTCTGAGTCGGTCAAAAGAGTACTTAATTCTCCTATTGGGAACTCTCCAAAAAGTAAAATTGGTCTATCTTCAGTGAAAAATTTGTGCTCATCTCTTGACATCGGAGCTAGATTTTGAGTCCGCCTTTTTGTATATTGCCGAGATAAAAAGGCTACTCCCTAGCATATTTTGTCTGATTGGACGCAAACTACTGGAGGCGCATGTTTTAATTCGGACATGTGGAAAAATGGGAAGTAGATATTCCAACAAAAGGACGACCTCCATATGAGCTTGAAATCATTGCCTTACTAGACATTAAGTAAATGCCTGAACCTCCATGAGCCAGTATAGACGACGATGCACGCGCGAAATATATTAATCACTATAAATGCTCCAGAAATCCAATCTAGAAAATTAGGCGTAATTTTCTGGCATGAGGTATTCGGAAAAAGAACTCCTTGATTCGCTGAATACTACCTTCCAATTCAGAATAAGTCCCCTTTCCTCAATAAATCCACCAGCGCTACTGCATTAAAAAATGAGCATATTGGAAAATGTCCATTTCACGGTCCTTCTGTAGTTTTATTATGAGTGCCAGCATAAAACTCGGCGGTAATTAGACATCATTCATAAGGAGAGTTAAATGTTATCTCTCAGAAATCGATCCTACACGTGGTCTGGTACGGTTGAAAATCAAGAAGCATAATTGGTTCATGAAGTCTACTGACCCAGTACAAGGTGGCCCTTACTGAGTTACCTGTTTGAGCATGGCGGACAGTCTTCGATCCCTTTTTGAACATACACTTGAAAATAAGTAAATCAAGAATGAAAGCGAAGCCTCCAAGTTTGGATTGTATTCTATTTTATTTCATCAGCTTTACTTGAGTCGGTTGGCCGCCAACTAATTCCAAACCCAGTCGACCAATGAGGATACTATTTCCCCTCACACAATGGTGGATTGTGAGAAAGTGCTTTTGTCTGCACCAATCAACACAACGGATGGCGTCGCAGTACAGCGAGTGTTGACAAATAAAAGTTAATCATGGACGTGATGGCCGAATGGTTGTGCGCTTCTATAGGGGGTCATAGATCACAAGCTACACACCTATCACCCCTGCTTCTACTTGCCTGTTGTCAGGTGCTGTCTTCCATTGTCTTCCGGATTTTTCTCTACCGAGCTAGACTCTGGAATCTCTGCTGGATGTGCGACGCAAATATTACAGCACTAAATCTGTTTGCGTCTGGGAGTAACCAGACTGCACTTTCTCCGTCCAAGTCAACCGTTCAAATGAGCAATCCACAAAAACGATCAGGAACAAAATGTGACAGTATCGAACGGAGGACTATGTACTTTGAGACAAAAGAACATGGTTTGCCTGAACATCAGGCCGGTATAATCGTGGGGCCAAATGTGACATATTATCAAGATTTTAACTTATCGTCCAATGACATCACGTCCTCCGACAGTTATCCCTCCATGTATAAACTGAGCACATCAGTGGATCCATTTACCACTTCCCCCTCGACAACAGTTCAAGAAGGCATGCATTGCATACCATCGGACGAGCACTTTTATAAACTAACTAAAAATCGGCTTGAGATGACAGTCAATCCGCTATTATCAGAAGGAACAGTGGCACCGTCAGGTGACAAAACTGTATCGGCTCTATGGTTCTGTGGAGAGAAATGTAGCAAAGCAACTAACTTCAGGATATTGCAGAAGGGGTTCTTACAAGTTGCGGATCAACAAAGAAGTTCAGTCTACAGTCGCCATGATAATTTAGGTAAATACTCCCAAGCTGTTCATATTTCCACACAAGTACCTTCGTAAAGACAATATTGTAGTGATGTATGCGTAAATTTAATTATAATGGGAGGGTCTAGCGTGTCACCTAGTCATGGATCACCATAGCCCGGAAAATATGCACAGAGCTGATGTTACCTGATCTCTCCCCTCAGAGCACACACATCAAAGGCAAACCTGACTGAGATGGACGTGAAAGGAGTTCTAGCCCAGAACTCTAGCTATCGTAACGCATCAGCCTTACGGTGTCGCGCACTTGTCTGGGCACAGCAACACCGCTCGGTTTGGAACGGGCCATCTACAAACATTCAAGTTAAATCAAATACAGTAGATGGGCTAACTCATGAAATGTCAACTGAAGTTCCGAAATGTATTTTCGTTTCGAAAAGATAAGTAGCGTTGTAAAACTAGTCGGTCTGCAGTATAATTTTATAGTAATTCAGTTACCGCACGATGCCTGATTTCGGAAGAACTTTCTTCCGGCTGCAAGCAGAAACCACACTCTGCACAAGTGACTACTTAAGTAGCATGCATTTTCTCTTTGATTTTCGATGCCCCTAAAAGTCCAGTTATATTTCATGGAAACCACGCATAAAAATATTCCTTCTTTTGCTCATTTTGTAGAAAATTACGTCTTCTACGTTTTGCGAAATGCATGCCTTGTCAACTCCCTAAGTAGTAAAGACGAACAGCCTTAGGAATTAGACTGATTTTTGCAGGTTGTCTTTAGGCGGCTGAAGGCTATTGTCCATCCATCGATCGCATAGCCAAGGGACTCATAAGGTAATCGATTATTGGATCAAGTGCTTTATCACTGGGTCACGACCCGCCTGACAGAAATAGCTGGTTGGTTTCCCCCATTTTTGTTGTGGAACTCGACTGCTGTTGATTGGTATTTGCTAAACAATCTTATGAACGGGATCTAAACGGGTGTTCCACGGCAAGACCGAATAATCACGTTCCATAAAAGACGGACACTCCAAACATTTATTTTCGACAGTTTGTCATTACTACGAACCGAATGCAAAGTAGGCACAGTCTTGTTAGTGGCATCTTTAAGGAAATTGTTTTGAGTGGCTATAAGTATGTCCACTGGCAAGTTGGCTTATCTCGATATACATATATAATGGTGGAAGGGCGCTCGCCGACTGCCCTACGAAACCTATTCATCCCCTTGTGCCTTGGAGCTCTCTCTCTCGAGCCCCGCCAGCAACCACTCAGCGGCGCGTAATTTAGGCAGAATAGAATTACCGACAAAGACAAGGGATATTGGAATGGCCGTTTCCGGTTTATTGGCCGTCGTCAGCCAATCATACCCAACCCCGAGGTGTGGAGTGGAGGGAGGGTTTGAATCCAAGCGCGATTGATTATTGGGTCAAACACTGTATGCATTGGGCCGCGAACCCTCAGTTTGCAAGTCATAATCTATACTAATAAAAATCGCATGAGAATGGCACTCGCCCTTCTGGTCTGATTGTTGGGCTAAACTGGGTTATTTCCTTTTGCTGTATGACTGCGCCTCTAAGTGAAGGTATATGTGACTGAGGACGGCAAAGAAGACTGCTCGGCCAACCACTGTCCTGGTCGGGGAATAATTTGCTGTTATGTTGTCCTGTTTTCCTCAAAAGTCTAGCCCAGCTTCATTGCCATTTCGTGTATTTTTATTGTCTCTCCACTTAGTTGAGTAGATGCTCGATGATTTTTGGGGCCTACTGTAATTCTTTCTCGGAAATGATCCACCATTTTCGTCATTTACCGTTAAATGCCCTAAGCTGCGGAGTACCGATAAATATAGAAGAACTCGATATAGTCCAGATTCGTGCCGAGGCCTAAAACGCGGCCGCACTGGTAAACCGGAGAATCCTAAACAATAACCCTAAATAATAACCCTAACCCCCAAATACTAACCCTAAGACTAAACCCTAAGCCCCTAACCGTAGTCCTAGACCCTAACCCTAATACTAAATTCCAAACCCTAAACCATAACAGGAGCGCACCTGCCGAAGTCGATATTTGTACCAAATTTGTACGCACTTGACTAGGAAATGACTAGATGGGTTGCGATTTAGGCCCCTACCTAGATTAGGCTTCGGTACACTGCCTATCCGAGACATATCGACAGAGCTATAAGTCTAAACCTGCTTACGATAAAAGTTGATTTCAAGTATAGGAGGAGTCTTGGGCAGTCGATGGAGTCTCACATGGGGAAATGGCATGGCGGTGTAAGGACTAACGTGTGCTGGAGATCGAAAATTTCCATTGAATATCTACCAATTTTAGCATTATCTCATTGTCTAAGATATGAAAAAGCCTGAGTAACGCTTATCATCTCAACCTAGCCTTAGGATAAGTGCTTAAGTCCAAAGCTTAAATGAACAATATATCTCAGGAGGATGTGACCATCAACTTACACTAGTACATAGTCGTCTGTATTACACAGACATAAGTGTAGTACCTAGGAAGCATAGATAAACTTCTTCATCCTCTGACGGTGAAGTCACCCCACGGCATTCCGTAGTAATGTCGGTTGTACGGACTGCTGCTTACTCACGTCGACCGAGATTATAACTGAGGGTTTGTCAAACATTCATTAATTTGAATAAGCCCAAGGACAAATTTTCCCACCGCTGTTCTGTACTGTCGAACGAGAAAAACTGCTCGACAGGGAAGAACGAGATGTCTCCACTTGTTGACGCTAGACGCAGACGGACAGTGACATGCCGCCAGTAACTCAGCTGGACCTGCATCCTCGCCAATATCGTGGAAATAAGGGATATGCTCACTACTTCGCTGGCGTTCACTAGCTTCTCGGATCAAATGGTCGGGTCCGTCAAGTGAAAAACCTTGATTAATTGGATCAAAACAGTGGACGTAAGCGGGCGTAGTAGGTGAAAGAAGGCAGCTTTTTGCCGCGAAAGTCAGCATGACGGATTTCCTCGTTCTTTAGCGTGATACGGTCTCGTCCTTGTCAAACATATTGAGAGTGGAGAAACAGAAAAATCTAATCTGTCTGACCTTCTGTGATTTTAATAAATCTGATGTGCAGTTGAACTGCGCACAAAAAGTCATAACATGAAAGATTGTCAACGGAGTGTATAGCTCGCTCCTTAGGACTGCAAACCAGGATGTGAAACTCTTCCTAAGTATGACGTTATATCGACTCTCATAGGGTGATGTGGAAGTTAATGATGTCCAATTTGTACCACCTGAGCCACGAGCACGTTGACGACACAAGGAGAGTCGGTGGAGGTTCCCGTCAAGTGCAATTCCTGTACACGCCCCATTCGTCGGGACATTCTTTTTCCACCGCATCACAGTAGGTATGGATAGGCAAAGTAACCTTGATGAGGAACTGTTTAGAAATTAGAGGTAAATTATCATTGCTTCCCCAGACAACATCGATCCCCATTGAGTTCCACGAATACTTTTTGGGTAGAACAGTTTTTTTGGCCGAAGCATGCACTAAGCTGATAACCATCTCAATTGTGAAACAGTCTCCGCAAGCATGTGATTCCACCGCCTGTCTGCAGTACCGAAAGAAAGAATTTTTTACTTTTTCAGAACAATACCACCCAGGATTAGATGGAGGCCAGAAGTTTCAAACCAACGAGTCGGAAGACGGGAGAATTTATCTTCGTGAACATCTGTTCGACTCAAAGCAGCTCAAGTCTCGGTCAGAATGGTCAGCAGCTGCCATGAGAGAAGTTGTCAAGCCGACTTCATGGATTTCGACGTCCTCAGTTAACTGCACCGTCCGTACCAGTTTCAGTAACCAGCAGCTAACGGAACTGGAGAAGGAATTTCACTTTAGCCGTTATCTTACCAGAAACCGTAGACTGGAGATAGCGGCTGAACTAAGTCTCTCAGAGTCACAGGTGAAAATATGGTTTCAGAATAGGAGGATGAAGCAGAAGAAGCGAATGAGAGAGCAGTTGAGTAAGCAAGCTGGCATAAATTTAATGCGAAGCGAAGTGAATTAAGCTATCTAGGCATTCAAATTGTTAGTTGAATTCGAAGTCCGTTCCGTGAGGCATTCCACTCCGGCAGAATATGCGTAAGCAGCTTGTTTTGGCTCGTGTTATACACTCTCGTTGGCGTGCATATATAAGAACTACTTTAATAATTAAAGTAACTTTCATTAAAACGTTTTAGATGCGTGTTACAAATAAATATTTCCCTGGTTTTGTTAGTTTTTTTCATGGCAGCGTTTAAGTTCTTTTCAGAGTTGTCTCTAATTGCCAATTAGATGGACAGTTGGATAAGTACTCGAGGTAAATACACAGGAGTAGACGACAAGAATATTCATTGTCATTGGTAGTTTCAGCTTCCAAACCCAAGAAAGCATCTGAGGAAGTCTGTCAACCGGCTAAGGATGAGAGCGTAAGTAAACAGTTCACTTCATATATTAAACACGTTTCCGAAAATAAAGTAGATTTTTGGACATGCCGAAATTCCTGAGCAGGTCGTAGACTTAAACTTTACGGTCGTAATATGTCAGCGCCTGCGCAGACTCATCTTCAATCTCTTGCACTACAGTACGATGGGACTTTTGCATTTACAATGAAAATGACTTTTTTGATATTTGCAAAGGGTAGAGACTAATACGTGCTATCGAGTGGAAAGATAATATTTAAAATAACATAAAAATCTTAATTGAATACTCTGGCAACTCCACATAAGAAGTTTAGCCCATTCTTCAGAATAAAATGCCTGTACACTAAAGTAAAATGCAGCTGTATGTGCTCAGCTGGCTTTGCAGTATCGAAAGTTCAAAGCAAATTAAATCAATACGAACTAATCTAAAATTAACTTTCACTGCCCGTCAGCTAAAAATATCAAAAGCTTAGCTAGAAAGAAATTGTTTGTGAACTTTGCCATTTCGCGTGGATTTTCTGCTAATTTGCAATGCCTTATTGTCGAATGGCTTAAAGATGGGTGTAACGAACCATCGGCATAATAAAAGGAGTATACGAACATGGGATTTTTGACCAATTTTAAGAAAACGAACCCTCATAACTTAGAGCATTTATACTGAGGAGTCGCCTATTGCCCAAGCCCTCCTAAGCGAATGCATTTATGTATTTGCAACCCACATTTTCAGCGAAACTCCGAAGAAAAACATCCAGCTTTAAAGTAAACCCCACCTTACTGTTTAAACAAATTAAAATTCACGAATTAAAAGATTGATTTTTAAAATTTTAAATATGCATTACTTTCGAGCACACACTACTACTGGTCCTTCTGGTGTTTTGAATTGCTTCAAGATTGACCTAAAATTAGAGTTCACTTACAGCAAAACATTCTTTGAGCCCTCTGAGTTCTGTAAATATTCCAATGTTAGACTTGAAAAGTCCAGCTGAAAAAACACATTTTTTCAGTAATTCATCATCAGGCCAATACAATCACAGAGAATAAAGATATGGTTCGTGGGAGCGTTTAAAAGCGTCTCAGGGGTTAGTAGCATTTGTCGTTCCCACTTCGGCCGTATGAACAGGTCGGCATGTTGTCGTCATTAGGGGTGGGGGAGGGGGGTGTGGGGGTAATGTCTGAGGGGCGTTTGTAGGCTAAACTGGCGGAGCGCGCATGACTGACATCAAGAGGTTTGGGGTTGCGTGCGACCATCACCTTGAGTCGGCATCGTCCACAGGAAATAGAGCTTTTGCACCAACGTAGTGTGACAAAAAGAGCTGAGTCCGCTAACCAAATTGCCGCGCCTCTGTTGCTGCTGGGATAGGCTTTAGAGAAGTTTGCTGGTGCCTGCAAACAACCTGAAAGGCTTGTTCAACGTCGACTCAGTGATCTTTATCGGCAAGATGTGCGAGAATATAACTCGATACCGATCTATTCTCACCTCTGCATAGCCAGATGTCTATGTGTTCGCATGCCTTCTTTCCCAGACACCTCATTGTACGGCCCATATATCCCGCTCCACAGCAGCACGTGAATGAGTAATTGCACACCGACGTGGCCTGCAACGGTGTTCGCTGGTTACCACCCAACTGTAGGAGGGGGCTGTTTGTCAGGAATACGCATTTCTTCGCCGCGAAGGATGGTCCAAGCTGTGGGTCCATCTCCACACCGTCTGTCTGCCTGCTTAGATGGCCTCTGCGGAAGGAGTGGGCCATATCTATGCGCATTTAATCATTCATTTGCTCCCGTGGAGTGGGATACGTCCGCCGTACAATAAGACGTCTGGAAAACTATTCGGGAAAGACAAAGTTGCGTAATTAAGGTTTTGAATTAAACCGTTTTGAGGAATATACTAGAGCGGTTTACATTCTGCCAGCGCCGACACTGCACAGATCCATAGCCGTCAATTGACTAGTCCAAACAGACAAGCTCAGCTTCATGCTGTTTCACAAATAAAAGTAGTCCTAGTCGAAGTTTGGAGTTAGGTTTCTTATCATTCACTGGCACTCTTTACTGGGAGTGTTATGTGTTAGCATTAACTTGCCCACGTATAAATGCTTCATTATTACTATTCAGGCGCTTGCAGGACTTACGCAGGACTTATGTATGTCACTCCAGCCGTCCGGGGAGGGTGGTGAAAATTTTGACGGCAGGTCCTATGGAGGGCCAGTATCGCTGTTTACCCGTAATTATGGGCATCTACGAACTTTATTGCCGCTTCAATTATCAAAGTGGATTTTGCATATCAGCAATGTTTCGTCTACTGACACTACCATGTCTGCATCTGGGCTGCAGTGAACTTCCCATAGGAGATATACACAAGATATTCAACATAAATGCAGTATCAACCTGCATGCCTAGCCGACAGATAAACCGCATTTATGCGATTACGCAGGTGACTAAGGCATCAACCAATTTTTTGTTCAACAGAACCTGTAGGGGTTTAGCCTGGACGGTGTCTCTCACAATCTGCACATGGCAACCTGCAAAACGTTTGTAGCTAGGACACAAGAAATAAAGTTAACAGATGTATTTTCCTCTTAGACTAGATGGAAGGCTTAGAGAGACTGGGAGTCTTCAGTCTGTTTCATATCTAAGTCGGTCCTGCCAACGTCGCCCGCGTCCATGCTTTCTTTCACTTGTAAATAAGGATACCTTCCAATAATCTTTCTAAAACGTTTTAAATTTTAGAATGTTGAACAGTTGAGTGGGTATTTAGAGAATTTGAATAGAATCTGTACAAGCCACCGGTTTCTTCCGCAAAACAGCCAAATTTAAGTAATATTTAAATTTCCATCCAGCTGAATTGTTGACTCTCTACTTCGTAATTTTGGAAGGGGATTGGGCGATAATGTTTACAAAAAACCTGGTAGTACATCCTTAGTTTCAAACTCATTATTGACGATTGCTGATTTTCATCCAGGTGTAAACATAGGTTATGTAATTTTAGAGGTGCACTTCTCTCGATGATTCTCTTTAAATGGCCCAAATAACGTGCTTGTTGGTGAAAGACTCAAAAAATTCCTCAACCGATTAGTAGTGTGCTGCCGACAATGAATATAGAGTGGGCAATGTGATTTCCAGTCGTCAGTGGTCAAGGTTTTTCCTGGGACCGCCTAATTTTGTAACAACAGGTATTAACAAGACCGCGCTTCTGTCAAAAAATCATTCGAAAATAGCCTACCAAAGACCTTAATTCTGCCTTCTACGTTGCCCTACATTGTCCTTACGCTAATTGGCAACCGTTTCGTATATGAACATGTCAGCGACAGTCCTGCCAGGGCGGTCGGCATCCCACAGGAGAGAATCAGTGCAGACATACCAGCTCAACGCACTGTCCAAAGATTGTTCTTAAATTGAACCAGAGGCAAACATTCAGGACTTTGGGGATAGGTAAGCGGGCAGGCACAAGAACAGAGCCGATATGCAAGAACTGCATATGATTACGATAAACACATTGAAATGTGTTAAAGTTGCGAAAATTCGCGGTGAAGAATTCAAAAGACTGTTTGGCGAGCACACATAAGCCTTCGATAAATTTTATTCAGGCCTATACTGCTATATTGCCTATATTGCTATCGAAATGATTAAAAGGAAAATGCGGGCAAACAGAAGTTATTCTCTAGCTGGGGTTTGAGCTCTCGCATTCGCTGGCGCTTGCCTTGCCTGTGCCTCCAAAACCCGACCACACTCATGCAGTTTCCTTTTATAACAGTATCCTATTCTGGCGGTGTCCAGACACCGCTGTGATAAGGTCGTCTTTTGCATTGCCTGATGCTCCGTGAGCTTGCACTGTCACAGCTCAACATGCTGTCCGTTCTATAGTTTTAGACCCTAACTCACAAAATAAATTTGAAGGGGCAAACAAGCTATTAATAAGCATATTGTTGCGGTCAATCTTAGCTTAAACTACCAGATGATGTTCCGCTTTCTGGCTAACGTTAGTTTTCTGGTTTGGATTAGCCTTCGGGATAAGAGCTGAGTTTAGGTTTAGAGCTAGAGGTCCACTTGGAGTTTTGGGTGGAAGTAAGACTCTTTGGCTTCATTGCTAGAGTTAACTTTGCTGCTAGGGTTAGGGTCAGAGTTAGACGTAGGAATAAATTTTATCTTACGATTGAGGTTAGGGATAGAAGGCACGAGTCAGGCTAAGGAATTAACTTTACCGTTAGAATTACAGTTATAGTTAAATTAAGATGAAGGCTTGCGTTCGGGGTAGGGGTTTGTGTTTGGGCATTGACTTATGATTCGTTTCTAAATGTAACTTTAAGCTTTAGGTTTGGGTCGAGGACTAGTTTGATGTTTGGGTTGGGGTAGATGTTTACACTACTGTTGGAATTCTATTTACCGAAATGCCGTTTTGTTAGGTTTTCTTGCAGCGTAGGGTCTGTTTTTATTGCAGGATTTACACTCATGTCTAGGTTTGCTATATCGCTTTAATTAACGTTTTGTACCAGTCGTATGTTTGCAACAAACATTGGGTTTGACGGTACCTCGTCGAAAATTAGACGCCTCCGCATCAAGCACGGCTGAAATGTGGATTTACTGCTTCCTGCTCAAGTTGCATCAGTTGCCTTAGTGTTACCCTTAGGTTTAAACCTTACCACAGCCTACACCCAGGGTGTCGGTACGGTATGTTGGTGATGGCAACAGTTCTCTGGATATTTCTTACAATTTAGTGTTAGGACCGCCGTCGATACGTCTACTGGTTATTTATGTACACTAGGTGGGAGTTTTTTACGGATGCTTGCCGCATTCCGTCGTACGTTATACTTTAGATGTACCTTGCGTTGGGAGGGCGCGTTTTTCTCGAAAATATCGCCTACCCATCGCGCATACTTTATATGCACGTTTCATAAAATACGGAGTATACAGGGAATTGAAAAAATTAAGTTAGTAACGAACACGTATTTCTAACGCACTGCACTACATTTACAATCGGGTCCGTGGCACTACACACATCAAGTGATTGGTTGGTAATTGTTTCGCTTGCAAAAAATGCGTTTAGTAATCCATGTAGTAAGCCGCTGATGGACAGGCATTTTGCTAACTGTAGCGTTTGTATTTCTATACAGCGCGAGGACAACTTTGGTATCGCTCACTTCACTTAATATACTGGGTTGCACCGTTTATCTCATTATAGCACAATTTTTGACTGTCCGAATGTTTCAGTCGTTCCAATTTTGGTTTCACACACGCAAATTGGATATGCGATTTTGCCAGGGACTTCTAAGGGTGCTTCAAATAATGTTTTTACCGCTTCAAAATTAAAAATCCTACCACAAATGAAATTCGGTTAAGATTCTGTTTATTTTTAAAGTTCCCAATAACTTCTTTTTCTGTTCAGAGCAACAGACGGATTTTCAATAAACAGATTCTCTCTGCGAGGAACGAGAAAATGCATGAATTCTTGATTTTAGAAAGATATATTACCAAATTTTTGTTCGACATGCTTATGAGAAGCTTAAAACAGACATGGGAATTTGGCTTCGACTAATCTGTTTGCCATGGTAACAAGTCAGGAAATTTTCGCTCCCATTTCTTTTGCACTATTACGTTTCGGAGGAAATTTATGTTACTTTCGCAGACGCAAGAATTATCAAGTACGTGAGCGCTAGAGAAGACTGAGTGCAAAATTTTAAAACGGTGTCAAATTCAAAGTGTCACTGTATTCATGGCGCTATGCACAAATAACAAGCCCCCGCCACCTCGGCCACGGTTGGAATGCCCCCTTGACGTTGCCAGTGTAAATGCAGACTTTCTCATATTCAGCCAAGGATTCGTTTCAGACAATGCCGATGACACACCTCTGGTCTTCGGCCGTCTCAGGTTTCCACAATCCGACATTCGCAGTCATACTGAAGGACTTACTAAACGGATTTTTGATACACGTTGATACTTTTGTCGTGAAAAGTATGGCGGTGAATCCATAGGCATCCCTGGAGACCCATGAGGGCCCTGTGAGTCGTGTCGTAACAGTGACAGTTTAGCAAATACTCGAATCTGAGATAATAAAAACGATTCATTCCTTCAAGCCGACAGTAATAGATCACGAGAAGGACCTGATCCCAGTCAAAGATATGACTCGTGACAGCTGCTGTTTGCTCTTTGATGATGGACAAACAAACAAAATGGCGGAATACCTCACCAGTATAGCTACATTCTCTGCGTCATAATAAATTAATGCTAGCTGGGAGACGTTTGCAGCCGGTGACCTGGGGCAAAGTTAACATAAAGTAAATCATGTAGGCCGCCTCTGATGCCACGGGAGAAGATGAACAACAGCATATAAACTGACTGAATACCGGATTAAAAATCAAACTCCTTGAGGAGGTTTAGCGTGCAACTAGAAGTGTAGGGGTACAAACCTGATCATACGGAAGAGTTTCCCACCTCAAGCTGTGTTTCCATTGCTCGCCACAGTGATACGATGCGTCCCTGTTCTGTGCCTTCGTGGGCGTGAAACATTATTCTATAATACTTCAGTTACCTCAGGATTCCGGCTTTCGAATGAACTTTCTTCCGACAGCATGCAAAAACTATACTCTGCAAACAATGACCACATACGTAGTGTGCATTTTCATTATTGACTTTCGACGCCCTTGGGAATTCCATTATATTTCATAAAAATGTATAAAAGTATTTTTTCTCCTGCTCATTCGGTAGATAATTACGTCTCCTTCTAATTTTATTCTCGAAGAATGGAAATAATTCAGTTTAAAAAAGTTTCTAATTGTGGGACTTTTAAAACCGTGAGATGGCTCTTCAGAAATCTTCATGTCTCTGCATTTACTAATGTGGCTTGTAAAGTTAACAATATGGATCAAGTCCACTGCTAAATTTTATGAACCCTATATGATCCCCCTTTAGTACCGTAGAGAAATTTGTGGTTCTCCGTGCGCGAAAAATATGCGGCTTGCAGTTTGGAAACCCTTAATCCAATTGTGAGGGTAGAGCAGGTTCAAAATTATTCGGGAATTGGAAAACATTTTTAAAACCGAATTATGTCCCCCCTTTGAGTATAAAATTAGAAGGAGACGTAACTATCTACCGAACGAGAAAAGAATGAATATTTTATGCATGTTTTCTCCGAAATATAACTGGACTTTTAGAAGCATCGAAGATAAATGAGAAAAATTCATGCTACATTAGTCGTCGTTTTTACAGAGTGTGGTCTTTTATGCAGTCGGAAGGAAGTCCATTCGAAAGCCGGCATCCTGAGGTAACTGAAATGTTGTAGAATTATGTTGCACGCTGTCTAGTTTTAGAAACCTACTTAACCAGTCTTTTCAAAGCCGAAACGTATTTCAGAATTTCAGCTGACATTTCATGAGTTAGCCCACCTACCGCAACTGGAAAAGAAAATCAGAGCCCTTGCAGCCGCCAGTCAGATTGTGATTATTTGTGCCGATTCATTTTAACCCAACTATGAAAAACTCGACGAACTCGGCTCTCTCTGCACACATGACAGCAAGAGGAAGGCTTGAGTACGGCCAACGCTCTAACCACTTGAGCTACAAGGCCCCACCGGACGATGCGAGCTTACTCAAATTTGCGTCCAGTTATCCGCCCAGCCTGCTGTAATCCCTGGAACCCACCAAATCTGATATAGTAAGTTGAGTGCCCAAGCATGATTCCTAAGTAATCATTCTACAGCCCACCAGATGACTACCAAGATCGCTTAGTTAATAGAGGTTTTGCAGATTTTGGATAATTCATTTTGACGAGACTGTGGAAAACTCGGCAACCTCGTAGCTCAGGTGGCTAGAGCTTTGACTGCGCCCAGACCTTTATTTGCAATGGTGCATTCAAATCCCACTGAGGTCACCGAGTTGTTCGCAGTTGGGTCAAAAGGAATTACTCAAAATGTTCCAAAATTACCTACTAACCAATGATGAACTTCTGCCGCCTTCGCATTTAATTAAGGTAAGAGTGAGATCCAGGATTCTATGTGCAGAGGTCCAGTTACAGAACGTCTTCTCAAGTCGAGGCCTAGGCGCGTAGAAAAGTTACTATGCGAGCAGAAGAGGAATGGCCATGTAAACCAAGCAATGTTAATTTCCTTTTGACCGAAACGTGAAAAACCCAGAAGTCTCGGTGGGACTTGAACCTACGACTGCCAACACTCTAACCACCTAAAATACGTGACTGCACAGGAAGCACGGAGTTTAATTCACTGCTGGTCTAGACTGATCGGCGTGTATTTAGACCGTCCCCGGCAACGGTAGGTTGTGTAACCCTGCTTCGCAGCCGGTAGCCCCAGGCTCCTGTAATACAGAACTGTTGATAATAGGGATTTTACGGGTGGGTCATCACAGCGTAGGTGGTGCAAAATGCATACACAGAAAATATATATTTTTCCACTAACATTCTTCTATGCCTATATATAGCAGCAGAGGCGAGCGCACTGATTAAAAAATAGACCAAAGGCAACTCTCAACAAATTAAAGGTGACTAAATAGTATACCGCCTGCAAATTTGCGACAGCCCAGTGACCGATGAAACGAACAACCAATAGGAAAGAAGAAGAACAAGTGCCAAGTATAGTAACTGTGAAAATTTACTGCAAGATGGCGTGATGCACATAAATATTAAAGAAGCTATTGAAATACACCCTAATGAACAGACAAAAAACCAAATAACATAAGTATGGACGCCTGTTTGTATCTTTATAACGAGTCAACTGACTACTGTAAAATAAAAATTCAAAGAAAATAAATGTCTATGTGTAAAGGTTATATACAACAGTGAAATGCATTTATCAACAGAATAGGTAACAATGGTTGTTTACTTGTTTCTAAAACACAGAACATTAGCTAAAGGTCATAGAAAAGTCGGACAATCGAAACTTGATTTTGTGATCAAAGCGGAGGGAAGAACAAAAGTTGTAACCTCGAAGAAGGTGGTACAATATTGCCAGACAAGGACACTGCTATCTAGCATAGCAAAAGGTCAACATGTTAGGCTGCACACCGACATATATGTATTCTGGTGCGGTCAATGTCGAAGGAGAAGAGCTCTAAGGGCTCCGATGTCAGGTCAAATAATATGGGCCCACGTAGACGGGGTCCAATATCGTCTCTGGTTTGGCCTAGACGGCGTAGGTTTGAAGCAAGTGTGAAAAATATTCCTTTCGCATATTGCGGGCAGGCGTTGCATGGTGAGTACCGACATGGCACAAGGTTAAACCAGTCCTATCGAGGAAGTAAATAAGTCATAGCATACACCTTCGACAATAGGCATTGTTTGTAGATTTCGTGGAAGCTGAGCGGTTGTGCTCTAATAAAGGCAGAGTAACCCGCAACGCAGCCGACGATCCTTACAGCACGCGCTGGATGGTGAGTACCGACTTGACACAAGAATACAGTCACCATTTTGAAAGAAACGGATTGCGCGGAGGGGGAGCGAAGAATGCCTCATGCCAGATACGGAATCACCAAAAGAGATCATACTGGAACGACTCGGTTCCCGTGGTTATATCAGTGTGCTAAGCACAATTCAAAGGGCGACTTCCTTTTGCTGTGAGGTGATAACCTAATCAAGGCCTACTCAAACAACTATAGTAGTCACTTATACATGTTAAACATAGTGGGGTTACCTAACCTGTCGTTAGCCGGTTCTCTTCTGTCAAGATTTGTGTGAGACGCAGTAACGATTGCTGAGCAACTTGCACAAAGAGGGACGAAATTCCTCCAGTCAAACTTTGTTTACAGAATTATTTGTTTAACTGCAAGGAAAGTCCTCTCCGTCCGCCAACTAGTCCCCTGAAACTAGGCCAGGTTGGTTGAATACTACAAATAACGACAGGAGCGTAAGTGCGGTTAGCAAAACAAGGTCATGAGGCGCTCTAGTTAAAGCGTAGTAATTTAAGTCTGGTTAGTTCATTTTGAATTCTATGTCGTTGTTACGTAAATTTGGAAATGACCGATTTTCTTACAAGTGGTCAGAAAAGCTATGCTGACCCTTTTTTATTTATTTATAACCGTTTCTGCAGCATTTTAATTTAGTTTCCCATGCAACAGCATGCAGCTTTTCTTGGATAATAAGGAGCTAGGCGAATCAGGCTAAAGGTTTCTTCTGAGCTCTGTGTCTTGACCATTATAGATCGCTGTCAAAACTTTGTTCTCGAACTACCGCCTAAATCAATTGCTGCATTGGTCCTCGATCTTTATTGTGATACTCCTGCTCCTGCTTCCCCTCCCTACCCCCCCTTCTTCTCTTCTCCTTCTCCACCACCATCGCCACCTCCTTCCTCTTCTTGCTCTTCTTATTCACTACCATCACCACAAGCACTGCCACCATTAACTCCTTTTCATCCTAGCAAGGATCATCAACAACACCAACGTCACTATCCTCGTCCTCGCTGTCGACTTCGTTGACATTGTTCTCGCAATCATAATCATCGTCGTAAAATGCATCTTCAACACAACGCTCTGCAAAATAGTTCGTCCTATTTACGTAGACTTTCAATTAACTACTAAAATGTGTCAGGGTTAAGTGGACTAGAGGTGAAACTTCCAGTGCAGTAGGCGGCTGGCCTGAATACTGTTACAAGTAGACCAATGAATGACATTTTACAGATAACGCCATCCAGAAATATGTAGCTGTAATTTCAAACCAACACTTCATCATATTTTTCATTTTCGACTTCGGAAACAGTCGCTTTTGTCACTACGTAGTCCTCTTTAGGAGCTGGGGTAAGCAAGTAGTCGCATAATTCAGAAAAATAAATTAACAAACCTTATCATATGATAATTTAAGACAACGACTGACATTCAATTACTAGCCTTTATGCTTGTCGTTAAAAATTCTCACCTTTGGTTTTGTGTTAACAGGTGGCATTTAGTCTTAATAAATATCTTGGAGAAAGCAGGCAGTTTTTAGCAGAATTTTCAGTGCGATTAATTAGTGTACCCTTTGAGGCCTGAAAATATTAAGAGCATACTAGGCAGAAAACTTTATGCTCAACACAGTCAATACCGCCACCACGAGAGGAGAGTTCTTTGCGTATTATTCAGCGTCTTTTTAGTCAAAACTGCCTAGTAATAAATTTGTAAACCTTTGTATTAAGACCGCCCTATAGCTGGTGTTTTGGGAGGCAAACACGATAACTTCCCTCGTCGTAAGCTGATGAGTACCAAACACACTAAAGCGAAAAACGCATTTTAATCTCGTGAACATGCCTCTGATTTCTTCTTATACTGTCTCATTAAATGCCTTTACTGCTCGAAAGCACCCCGTGGAAGAATAAGAGAAATAGATTTAGATTCCGAAAATAGTCATTTGAGGATATACAGTAGGTGCGCTGGATCATGAAATATTGACTGAAATTCTGAAATACGTGTTCTATTCGAGAAGGTTAATTAAGTAGCGTTGTAAAACTAATCATCATGCAGAATAATTCTATAATGATTCAGTTTCCTCAGGATGCCGGCTATCGAATGAAGGGAGGATATAATTCCGTCTTAAAAATATTTAATTATGAGATTTTTTAATACCGTGAAATGACCGTTCGTAAAACCTTATGGCTCTGCATTTACCGGTGTGGCTTGAAAAGTTAACAATGTGGCTCAAATCCACTGCTAAATTTTATGGACACCATGTGGTCTCCTCTTAATACTACAGAGAAATGCATGTCTTCCATACGCGGAAAACATACGGTTTGTAGTTTGGAAACTCTGAATGCAAGTGAAACGACAGGTCGGGCTCAAAATTATTCAGGAATTGGAGACGTTTTTGAAAACCGAGTCATACCCTTCCTGCGAGTTCAAAATTGGAAGAGGACGTAATTTTCTACCGAATAAGCAAGAGAACGAATATTTTTATGCATTTTTTTCATGAAATATAATTGAATTCCAAAGGGAATCGAAAGTCAATGAGAAAACTGCACGCCACATATGCAGTCATTTGTTACAGAGTACGGTTTTTGTATGCAGCTGGAAAGAAGTTAGTTCCAAAGCTGGCATCCTGAGGTAAGTGAATTATTATTATAGAATTATACTGCATACTGATTAGTTTTACAACCCATTCCGATAGTTTAGTTAACATTTTATGCGTTACCACACCTACTGTGCATTGTTTTTGATTAATCTACACGTCGGGAATTCTTATTTATTTTCCACAGCGCCTGTTTACTTTACTCTACCAAGCGAACTGTATTAGGAATGTCCACCTTTTACTGTTTCTGTTTTGGAATACAAAATACCTCGTTTACTTTGTATTTATATTCGATTTATCATAGATATGACACATTTCAGCTTATCGTTCCTCGGAAACTCACGATTTCAGGGTGCAATATTTGAGACAATACATATCAGACGTTGGGAAGTATGGTTCAAAAAACACACCAAGACAACTAATGTGCCCAGTCTTGCTTTTTAATGTAAAAGTGATGTGCAATGAAGAATTGAACGATTCTGCTTTACCGCGCAGTTTTACGCGCAGATGTATATCTAGGCTTCAAATTCGGTTAAAGGACATTAGCATCATATTTTTTCTTAACAGTGAAGATGAGCTCGTCAGAGACGCATCACTGGCAATTAAGCATAAAGAACACTAAAAAGAAAGGTAAAATCCATTCTCTCTAGGAGATTCCGTGTCACAAAATAAAAATCTCAGAAACGATCTGACACTGGTTAGGGATGGGAGGAGACTGCTCTTACTAAACACCATAAAGCGTGCGCTTGAAGTAGAAAAGGGCAAAGATTCTTGATTGCCCCACACGTCAACTGTGCGTTCGACGATGCCGAAGATACTCACAGTCAGTGACCGATCTCAGAGAATGTTAGCCTAAATTCTTAATTACTTAAATGGGGTTGTAATACTAAATTTTTTTAATATAATTTTGTAATATTTTAGACGCGGCATGGTGATCGGCCTTTGAATGCGCCTCGGCCGGCCGCCTAAGAAAACCACGCCTAGTAAAAAATGATTACTTAAATGGAGGCCATTTCTCTATTAATTTTCGTCACCATGGGAAACTCAAATATATTTTATGCAAAAACATTCATAGAAATGCTTTTTTGTACTCAGTTTGTAACGAACTATGCTTTCTTCAAAATCTGTACTCAACGAAAGGGTGTCTCTTGTTTTAAAAGGATGTTCTGTTCCCGAATAGTTTTGAACCCGATCTGGCATCACACGTTTGTTTAGAGTTTTAAGCCTACGAGGTATTTAATTTATATGGAGATAAAAACATGCATTCCTTTATGCCATTACAAAGATACCGCTTGAGGCTCATAAAACGTTGTAATGGAAGTGGACTAAGCTGTTTACTTAGCGAGGAGCATTATAAATCAGACAGATATGGTGTTACTCGAGTGGACATTGCAAATTCTAAAAATCTTTTCACTAGAAACTTTTTAAAATTCAAAAGACATCCTTCTTCAAGTAAACCGTTTGAAGAAGGCATAATATACTATAAAATGGATATAGAAAATAGTATTTTCATAAACGTTTTCTATAAAATGTGTTTAACTTCCCATTGCCATCAAAAATCCATGAAGAATGTGCAAGATACTTAAGTGGTCATTTTCTTCCAAGTGCGGTTTTGGCGGACGACTGAAAAGAAGTGCATTTAAAAGTTAACAGTATGGGATGTCCAAAATGATAGGGGATTATGCCATATGCTGATAAATATTGCAGCCCTACTTACGTGATCCTTCTCAAGTGAAAACATCCTTTAAAATTAAGGCTAACATTTCATGAGATCATCCACTGACTTTATTCCAACTTTTCCCCGAATATGGACCATATTGACGTATGCCTTGTGCACTTATTCGGAGATGTTTTGGCAGATTTTTAATAATTCCTACTGACCCAACTGTGAAAACCTCGGCGCATCGGTGGGATTCGAAACCACTTATTCGGACTATGCATGATAAGATGAAGTTGAGGGTGTAATAACTTCCAGAATACCAAAAACTGCGAAATAAATTCGTCGAACGAAATGTTTTTTCCGTGACCTATTCTGGCCAACTTTCAACGTAAGTTGCACTTTTGCTATTTGTTCGACATAGGTGAGCAACATCATCAAATATTGCCAAATGATTCGATAAAGATGTAATTTGTTAAATGTTTGATAGACTGCCTGCCAAAGAATGAGAGTACTCAATTGGAAATGACCACCTGATGTCCCCGTCTGTTACGGAATGCCATACCTTTTAGAGCAAGGCAGGCAAATGACTATTATGCGTTGTTTCCGAGAAAGGCCTACATGCATCCCATGAAGTACTGCCGAAAAGCACAAAAAGTCTCGTTTAAACCGGCTAACTGTGCCGTGTTAGTGTACTCCACCCAAGCCAAAAAACATGAATTCATGGGGACTTGTAGGACATGTTTATTAACTATATGGAAAGACATTTGGCGGAATGACGTGCCCAAGGTAGATAAAATAGTTTCCGCTATTGCCACTTACTACTAACTAGGCAATGGACTGACTTCATCTATGTACTACCATGCGTGCCAAAGCGAAAACCGTTTTCTAGGCAAAAAAAATTTTGGCGACCACCAACTGTGTCTCATAGCAGACGATTTTTGGCCATGTTTATTCTCTGATTCCAATTGGATGTCTTAGGACATGTTGGACCTGATACAGTTTTTGAACTACACCAGAATACCCTTAAACCTCTGAAACTGCTTCGATGCCTACTAAACGCTCATCGAACACTGTTCCTCTTAAACACATTTGTCCTCTCAACCTAATTTCAATCGGTAACCGGCATTGCCTATTATTATGGTGAGTTAAATCTGTGCCTATCAGATGACTGCTTTGCTGTAGCTCTATTATTTATAAAGGGTGTTTTCTAATTTTACTTCAAGTGCATCGGCAGAAAGGGGCCTACTCTCGGATAGAAACTTGTGATTTGCGTCATACTTTAGGTTAACTGTTTAGTTTTCAAAGAGCCTAAGTAGTGTAAACGGTTTAGAGTTTACAAAAATAGATTATCACGACTTTTTACCCTTGCTTTACCCTAAAAAAGCGGAAGATAACAAACGCTAGAAGTATCCATCACTAAATTTTCCATTTATATTGCGAAAACTACTACATTTTGATATGTTGCCCATTCTCTTTTATGATCTGAACCTTCATGCCGTGATCTATTTCTTGGAGGGTGCCGAAATGTCCGAAAAACTGATAATCACTCGCAAACTGGCAAAAAATAATGGACCAAAGTGTTGAAATAAAAAAATCTGGACTTTATATCGGATTTTTAACTTTTCTGGGAATCGATGGTAATTTTTCTGTTGCAAATGCAAGAAACCACCTTCCTTTTTATATTTGAGCTTTCCTTCCTGTATCCGCATAATTTCGGACTTCGCTCTAAGATTCAAAATGCACAAGACGGCGGCTATGTTAATAATAATATACGGCAGATGTGCACGCTCATGAAAAGCTAATCAAAATTCAAAGATGTTTTTACGTCGAATATATTTATTAAGTGAAATTGTAATATTAATTATCCTACGGCATAATCCTTGCCTTTTATAGTCACTATATGGTGTCTCTTTCAAAAAAAGTCATTTTTCAACTGCCTATATAAACTATTTTTTGTAACAAAGTAACTTCCTACTAGCATACATTTTTCACGCTTACTTCCGGCGCCCTTATACATTTAAATAAATCTCGTGGAAATTATGGGTAAAATATTCGTTTTTTACTTATTTTATAGTAAATAACAGCTCTTTTAAAGTATTATTTGGTTCTAAAAGACATTTTGAATTCCAGAACAATGGCGAACCATACCCGACCTTACATTGGCATTCAGAGTTTCAAAATTAAAAGCTGCATGGTTTCTATAAAAGAAAAAACCGTACTTTTCTATACGCCAGCAAGAAGAGGTTATATAGCACTAGTACAGTTTTGAATGGGAGTGAATCACGCTGTCTACTCTATAAGCGACAATAATGAATTTGCCGATGCGATGCTGCATCTGCCGCACTCATTTCCTAGTTAGTTATGCCACATTGAGGGAAACCAGGGCATTAACTATCCCGAAATGGCTCAGAGAATTCTGATAGATGGTTCATTCATTGTTACAGAAAAGTTCTGCGGTCTTACTCAACAATAATTACAATTTCAGCTGGGGAAAAATTCATCGGGAAAATCCAGATCACTACCACACTCCCTAGGCCATTGCGGGTGGTCCCCTTAACCAAGTACTTTGGCGCCAATTCCTTAATCGCCCTGGTCGGCTTTCATTCTATTTTCCGCACCATGAGATTTGACATTAGGTTTTTTGCATTCCAATGGTCACTTTATTCATTCGCCATTGTCTCCAACACAGCTATTTTCTCCCTGAACCTGGCAACAGACTAATGCTTGAAAATACACTAGCAAATATATGAATTCCAAAAAACTGCCTCTTTCTAATCACACAGAAGAACCCATTGACAAAAGCATACGCTTTAAACATATTAGCAATGTATATTTCGATTAGTTAAGCTAAAATCCTCCGAATACAATTTGATCGTATACACTCTGTCACGGGACGACCCGATCTAGGAAAGGTAGCTAGCTACCTGTAGAGGCACTTAAAAACTGTCATCTAGAGCAGTCCATAAAATATGTGCATTCATACACGTTAATATGTGACATTCAAGCTCCACTATTTAAAGTTTAAATATTCAATAAAAATATCTACACAATCTCTGCTACTCTACGCTACTCTTTTTGACTCTAAAACAAAAAACTAGCTTTTCAACTATCGATTTAATCCCGAAAATAATAAACTTTAATCATTTGTGCTAGTTACAATGATTACGACATATTGCACTTGATATATTGGAAAACATGTTCTTCTGAACCAGAAAACGACCGGATGACGGAGTAAGCGTGCCGGCCCTTTTGGGACAACTTGAATCACCGTGATATTCAAGCCATACAAATCAAAATAACCGAATAAAGAAGCCCGATGCGGTTTTGTCTCAGTAAGGTTTAACCGATGGTCACTCTCTGAGGGTGGCACGATTTGTCTATTGTCAAGGTCACAGGCCAGCGAATTTGGACTTCATTGGGATAGTGCTGTTAAATCATCATAACAGAATTCGAATTGTCCATGGTGTATCATGAATGTGTAAATTACCATGAATTATGTTTCAAGGTGTAAAAGGGAAGCATTACTCATGAAAAGTCGCACAACTAGGGACAAGCGTTTCAATTACGCCCGACTGCTCACGGTTTCTCGCTGGGGGTTTTCCCATCTGCACTAATTTTCTACGAAAACAGAGTACTTCACTTAATTGTAGCATCACAGTCCTCAGAAAGTTCTGGCGGACCTTCTGAGAGCAAGGTAACTCTATCGCTGGAACAAAACATTAATTACTGCGACCGTAAGATGTAGTGTTTACATAGGTTATCATATTGGGGGGCAGCAACATCCAGAGATTAAGAAGTCAAGTTCTGAAAACGAACGCTTTCGATTACTCAGCATCAGGCCTGTACAGTGAAACAAGGGATGGTAGGGTAGCAAACGTTAAACAGCCAAAAACTGTAGGTGTTGGGGAGAGGCTTGAGGGCGTTCAGAGGCCAGGTTTTATATTCTAACTCTGTCATTAACTTAGAGAGAGACAGGAACGTGTCTGGCAATTACGTATGCCTCCGTTTCGTCGCTGTAGCGTGGTTTAGGATATGAGAACATGCATACTGGGTTCGTCTTTTGGACAGGGGAGCCTTAGGGCCTCTATAGACGCTTTATGCGAGTCCACGTTTGGATTAACTAAACGAATGGCCACTGACTCTGCCGTCGCATGTATCCGCTAAAGCAGGAAAGTGGAATGCCCCGCCGACACTTTAAAGACGTCTCGAAAGGCTTGGTTGACGTCTGTCCGGTGGCCGCTGTCAACCAAGTAAGCCCCAATTGCACTAGAGATGAACTTCTGCATACCATAATTTAGCCAGGCAGGATGGTTCTCTCGTATCTGCTTGGATAGACGC
>CACRXP010000445.1:526817-549432 GCA_902702965.1 Spirometra erinaceieuropaei | reverse complement strand
GGATATGTTTGTTGGGCGAATTTGAAGAATCAAGAACGACGTTGGTCGCAAAGTCATCTAGCTTTGACTTTTTAGACACCTTGGATTTTTCTGACCTATTTCGCCGTCGTTTACTGGAAAAACGAGTATCAAAAAAGGAAAAAGAGCACCTACCCAGCCATCTAAAATCCAGCAATCACGCTTTCCGTTTATATGCGGCGGGAAAGACCGCCGCTTTCGGAGCATAAGATTGGTAGGTTTAAAGGCACATGCATGTTCACTCAAATTCTCTCAACGTCATCGCATGAGGTTCTCCGATTTCCATTTGATATGTGTACTTTGTCTGTATAATAGAGAACTTTTACATTTCTTTGTGCATTGTCGCGAGACTTCTAATGCGTATGCGATCCAACTTAAACAGTGGAAACCCCGACAGTGAAATGACCAGCCAGGCTCGGGAGATGTAAGCCTTAAGAGCTTTAATATACAAGCCACGCAGCAAATGATAAAACGATTATTTCTTCTAACAATAAAATAGTACAATGACAAAGCGGAATAATACTTGAAACTCTGGCAATTCATTGATCGAAGGGGAATGACGATGTAACTCAGCGGGAGGATTAGTGAGGACGATAAATGCATTGCAGGTAGCCGCAGCAGTGGATAAATGACTGGATAAAAATGATTGCCATCAGGCTTGTGTTGGCTTGTAGAAGAGTTCAAAGACTTAAATTTGGAGCCTGAAAGAGAGAATGGATATATTGGGGATTTTGCTCACGCAAAGGGGAGGCGTGCTCGGATTCTGTCTTAATCAAGATGTTGTGCGCTGTCCTCGGTGTGGTATGAGTGAAGATTGGGGTTTTAAATCGGTGTAAGAGTATAAGGAGTGGAGAGGAAATCGATCGAATAGGGAGTTGTGTGAGTGGTAATTTGTATAAACTAATTTTCGGATTTAATGGTTTGAGGCAACTGAAGTGAATCTAAAGGATTCAGCTAAAGGGGCCGAATTCTGGACAGCTGTGACGGGGAGGGTTGGTAAGCGGTCGAAGAACTACATAAGATCTGGACTACGTGCTGTGGAACTTGACTGTGCGGCCTTTGGGAAATGGTTACTGCGGAACTTAACATGATCGTCTGGTTCGCATTGTGCTCCGTGGTCCAGATGATGGTAATAGTCTTTACAGTGTGAGTACGCATCTTGCAATCTCAGTCAGTCAGTGTATACGAGGAAAATAGGCTTACGCCTTTGAACTCCCTAGTTGTACATAAAAAATCTAAAAAAATTAGCAACAGAATGAAGAAATTCAAGTAGTTATTGAATGCAGACACCGGTTCACATAGAACACTGGTCATTTTATGGTTACAAAGTCACATAGTTAACTTGCTGGTGCAATACACGTCTATCCAGATGATATGTAAATGTCTCCACATACGGGTACATTACAGTCCCCTTGGGCAGTTTATTCAACGGTTCCACGGCATGGTTGGAGAAAAAACACATTCTCACATCCAATCTTCCTACGGGAACACGTAGTTTGAAGGGATTTCCCCGGAGGTCATTTGTCGTAGCAAGTTGAAAAAAAGTCGTCACACCGGAGGACACAGTCCGAGTCACGCACGATGCGGAAAGTTTGTATCAAGTCGCTCCGCAGCTGCCTATAACTGAGAGGATAGAGTTTAAGGTTATACAGACGGTTCCCATTAGACAGTGTACTCTGACCTCTTATTAATTTTGTGGCCTTCCCCTGCATATTTTCGAGTAGATTGCAATTCTGCTGCGTTCAAGTTCTCCAGGTCTGGATTGCAGATTCCAGCTGAGGCCGTGCAAACATCTGGTCCTGGCTGTGGCGTAGACGGTTTGAGTGGAGTCTGTAAGGAGACGGTGATGCCAGTGTGACTGTTCCGCTGGGTGGAGCATGTTGGAAGTTAATGTCGACAGGAACGCATGTCGCGCCCAGAAGGCATCCTGTAGGACGAATGAAGTGGTGGAGTGGATGGTGTCGCCGAAGGCAAAGAACCATCAAGGCAAAAGGTCGTTCCAGGAATGAGCATGGGATTGATCGCAAATTCTGTAGAGGAACGCATTGGGGATCCTGTTCATGTGTTGAGTTTGTCCGTTTCCGACTGGACCTTAAGGAGAGGAACGAGATTCATCTGTACTCAACAGCTCTTCAGTCGTTAGCGAAGATGATTACCTCGTAGGTGATAGAAGGGGCGGTGACTTGGGCGTGACCACGTTTATACTGATAGTGAACTTGGGCTGCATCTACCGCCTTCTCTCGTCCTCACCCGCCCGTGCCCGTTGTCAAATAGATAAACAATTAAACCAAATAAATTGTTTTATTTAAAACCTATAAATGTGCTGTCATGGTAAGTAAATAATGCATTTTCATGTCATTTTTCAAAGGAGTGGGAACAAACTCCACAGTATTGATTTTGTACTCATAACTTCGACAGTCTGATATGAAACACGGTTAGCGCGCAGACAAAAAAGCCGTCATTTTTGATAAAGGCAAAATGATTGTGATTAGACTCGTTTTAAGGAAAAAAAACGCTCATAAGAAGATAAATATGCTGATGAGACGGGACCGTCCTGCAGGTCAGAGCACTTAAGTGTTCGAAACGGTCCTCGTCAAGGTAGAACTCACAAGCCGACTGAAAATATTAGCTGTAGATGAGATCATAATATCATTGGGGTGGCAGCAGAAGTAGCCGTCCAGGTGGTGAGAGAGGAGGAATCCAAACGCGATTGGTTACAGCCTGCATAGAGTCCAGACGATGACGGCATACTGAAGAATAAGAGGATCATCAAAGCGCGGGAATGCGCGCCAATGATCAACTAAACTAGTAGTTGCCGATGGAAACAGAGGAATTCGCCGTGATTTCCAACAGATTGCTTTGGGGTCGAAGTGAGGAGAGGGCATCAGAAATAAAGAAGGCCATAGCTGCAGGTGAGGCGTAAAAAAACGGGTTCGGTAGCCGATTGAACATAGTCTTGTAAAAATCCACGCGAGAGTCTCCACTTAAGCAATCAAAGCGTGGATCATCTGCCATTTAACCCCGGGAAGACCCCTTTTAAAGTTTAGAATTTGTGTGTTCTGGAACGAAACGGTCATTAATGGTTTATGCTATACGAGGCAAGATGCCTACGTAGTTTCGGTTTGAAGACCAATAGGTTCGGTGATGACCTGAGTTCTAGTAAAATATTATTAAAAATCGAGGCATATTTTAATGCAAACAGAGGGAGCGCTTAGACGTGGGGTAAAGAACTGGCGGTATCACCAAGGAGGAATTTCGTGTGGCATATGACCGAGCCCGCGGATTAAGAGCGCCCATACGCGGAAGATTGGAGCTAGAGTTAATGCGAAACAGGGAGCAAAGACCAGTTTAAAATTTTCTAACTGATAAAAGCCTAATGTTTCCCGGGATGAATTTGAACAAGGCGAAGGCGACAAAGCATGCAGAATTTAATGACGTCATAAATTTCGAGACCTCTCATTCAGCTGCACACGGTCATTGCATAGTTATATTACAAGGCAGAACTGTTCAATCAACGATCGACCTAGAGAGCTTAAACGTGATAGGTAAGAGGTCTCGAAATTTATGACGTCATTAAATTCTGCATGCTTTGTCGCCTTCGCCTTGTTCAAAAGCCTAATGTTCGCCACATGACATCTCGTCAATTTACAACCTTCCAGGTCACCCTTTTTAGTGCACTGCGATGTTCTCAAGCATTTCAGATAGTTTGTAGCGAGAAATTGTCTGCTGGTAGTCGACCTCACCAACTCTTCTCTATTCCCCGGACCACTCGGCTGTGTAAGCTGGTCAACCGACTGATGCTGAAACCGGGAGAGGTGGCTGACAAAGATGTGAACAGCTCGTTTGTTCGTGTCACACACAAGCGACCGGCCTTCCTCACACACACATCAGGATTTCCCACACAAGGGGTAGAACGCTCGGATCCCACGTGCAGCAGCGGTGCCGTATAGACAAATGAGCCGAAAGGCACATTCCCCGTTTACCTGATGTGGAATGTTGGAGGTGTTCATCTTTAGCGTGCGTCGGTGGGGAACAAATGGTGGCGTTGTCATGTCCGCGGTGATTTACCGTAAGTTATCATGAATGCGAACGTGACCACGCAGTGACTGAATGAGCGAGGGCAACGCGGACAATTGAGACGATGGCGTCTGGTGCATGCTAGTGCCCCAAGCACGGGCTCACTGGTAGTTGAGTATTGGATTTGAAAGTGACCAATCAGGCAAGTGCGTAAGATGAACGTGCGGTGACAGCGAGAACATGAAAGACCGGTAAAGGACAAGCTGGCCGTCCTTGCGAAGTTGTAAATAGCGGGCGCACTGGTCGACGGAAGTTGACTAGGCTGCGGCTGAGAGGGTTGGTGGACCAGCGAGATATGCTGGGCGTGGCAATATTGCGGCGAATTCCGCTTCTGCGGATGCGCATGTGACTGCGTAGGCTCACGCGACGAATGAATGTGCATGAGCAGTGTAGGCAGTGAAGGTGAGTACGGCGAGTGTATGTGGTGCTCATGCCATTGGTGGGCCTGTCGCAGTAAGATAAATTCGCAAGTTGTAGACCAGATCGATGCGATAGATGAGTGCGCGATCGCAATGAGGACAGGTTGGGGCCGAGCCCACGTTGCTGGAAGTGGACGTTGGGTTGGTGAGAGTGGTAGCTGACGGCCCGTCCGTACCTTTTAGACCAATGGCAGGAATGTAAGATGTGGTAGCATTAATTGACTCGGCGGTGGACTTAGGGATGACGGCGATAACAGTGATCGACGGCCTCGCACGCAAAAAATTAGGCATCGGTGCCCCTGAAACAGGCCAACCGTGAACGTGCTGAACCAACACAGGGACTAGGGTCGGGGTCCGCCATGCGTTATTGGGAATGAGTATCTACAATAAATGCAAAAAATTAGGGGGCTGACGGCTTTTCAGTTGTAGGCCCACGTAGTGCCACTGGGTATCCCAGGCGTCTCTCTTTTTTCGATGTAAAATTTTGGCCAACATACTTTGTGGACCAGGATGTGCAGTGCCATGCCGAGATGCAGGTTTTCATCATGTTAACCACCTGCATCATCATTTGCCTTCAGTCGTCTTGTCTCTGTCTTGGCACCAAGTCCGGGCGGCGGGTGGGGGTAGGAAAAAGTGTGGTGGATTCAGTACAATTCTACCATCAATGACAACTACTTCATGCGCACCGTCCCTGCTCTCACCGTTCTGTGGAGCACACGGTGGACGTCGTCGATCATGACGGTCGTGCTCTTGGCGAGGGCGAGCGGTAACAACAAGGGCTGTTAGGAGGCAACATATGGGATTGTCGGGCTGCTGATGTGTCGTGCCCAGGGATGTCCAAAGAGGCTGATCCGCACGGAGGATGTTCATTGACAGTTTGGGCGCTTTGTGAGGTGTTTGAGGTTAGGGTTGCGGGCCAGCCGTATCTGAGACTTGCAAGCTGCTACTTCGGCTTTGGCACCGGATATCCGGTCGGCTTTATAGATGACTGCTCCAGTCTTCTTTGTTCTTATCCAGGCCGAACGGTTCTACGCGAAGTCTTCCCGAGTCTTTGGAGGATTTGTAGCCGATTCAATGAATTCCTCAAGGTGTCTTTGTAGCGTCGGCGCGTACTCATGGTGAAATCGCCGAAGAAGAGTTAATTTGGTGGTTGTTAATCGTCCATATTCACGAGATGGCCACTTCACCTTTGTAGCAGTTGCCTCGGCACGCCATGGATGCTGAGAATTTCAGCTCATCGCAAAACTTCCGTTCCCCGTATCTTGTCCTGGCACCTTAGCTCTCGTATCCACCGGAGACAAATGTGTTGGAAGTAATTGTGTTTCTGCGATTGGTTCTTGCGGACTCTCCAAGTATCCGCATCAATAGCCATATCGTCAAGACGACAGCTTTGTACGTCTTGAGTCTGGTGTTGAGGTGGAAACGGCGGTTATTACATACGGAGTTCTGCAACCAGCCGAAGGCTCTTCCGGTTTTGGAGATCCGGTGGACCACTTCGTCGTCGGCTTTATTGTAGCGGGAGAATGTGCTGCCTAAGCTGATAAAGTTGTCCAAGGACTTCAGTTTGGCTCTGTTGACGTGAATGTCAAACGCACTGTATGTTGCGTTGGGTGGCGGTTGTGCGTGACCACCGTTTTATCTGTTGGTGGTCAGCCGTTCTCTCTTTGCCTCTGCTGCGGTGTTAAGCTTGTAGCTGTCCACGAAGAACAGGTCGTGGACAGCAGCCATGGAGAGGCGCATTGAGATCGACATTGACCGGCTATTTAGAAGATGGCCATCTGTCCTGTAGGCGAGTCGTATTTCGGGAGGCTCATCACAGGAGACGTCCGTCACCATGGCAGAGAGCATAAAGCTGAAGTGGGTAGGGGCAAGTATACAATACTGCTTCACTTCGTTGGTTGCTTCACATGCTTCAGAGACGGTCCTATTGTCCGTGACGAGCGCCATCATCCCATCGTAAAGTCGACGCAACAAGCGTGTCATTCGCTTAAGACATCTGAATTTCTCGTCATTTTTCGCAGTCTATGGCCATTCGCGGTGTCAAAGGCTTTCATTAGAACCACGAAGGTATTTTAGAGATGGTTTCGCATTTCCTGGCATTGCTCCTGCAGCCGACGGGCAGCGGAGATCATTTCGATTTTCCGCGGTGGCACCGGAAGCTACGCTGGCTTCTCGGGGAAGTCCCTGTTCGAGATCGCCGTTGGGATGGTTGAGGAGGACGCGAAGGAAGATATTCTCGGTGGTATTGAACTGAGAGATTCCTTTATGGTTATCACAGAATTGCCAGTTCCCTTTCCGCTTGAAATCTTGAAGAAATCGTCCTCGGCGTCACATGCCAAGGGACACTGTGGTAAATTTGTTCCCCAAGTGGGTGTCCCCGTGCTTGTACACCTCCATCGGGATTATATTGACAGTTTTGTTTTCGAGTGCCCAGAGGGCACTGTCCAAACTGGGTCAGCAAGTAGAAGCAGACAATGTAGACAGTAAGGGCCTGTATGAACGGCCAAATGCACGGTAGAATTTGGAAATAGTTTCACACAAAGTGATTTATCTTTCCCTATATGATATTTCTAAAAATAAAACCCACTAATTCAAAACCGGAGGCTATTCTGAAACGAGAGCGACAAGTTACGAACGAAGCTGTAAAAAAAATAAATCTAATATTAATTGCAAGAGGAGGGTTCAGGGAAATTTGGCCTCTAGGAAAATATTCAGGAGACAAAACTACTTCGCGAAGGCCTATGAAGTGGGCGGGTAGGTTGTTCCTATAGGCAGGACGAAACTAAAACGGCAATGAACACGTGAAAACGATGCGTCTGTATAATACATCTGTGGATGCCAGCTGGTGGTCTTGAGCGAGACTGACAATCAGGGTAGGGCGGAATCCTGATGTGGGTTAGCGGCCGATGAAACGGAAGCCGTTTGGAGCCTGCGCGTCAATATGAAACCGGTTACTTTTATGGAGGGTTGGTTAGGGAAGACATAGCGTTTTATGAAGGACGCGATCCATGGGATTGTAAAAAGCGAAATTTCTGCTGAGAGATCGTGGAAAGCGAAACGACACGCGGAGAGACAAACGCGAGCGGGTAAGGTTATTTGATGGATGTGCTCTAAATGTCCAGTGGTCGTTTTTCAAAGTCACTTGAAAGCTGTTCGAGAAGACTGTGGAAAAAAGGATTAATTTGGTCAGTGTTAATACAAAGATACAGTCCACTTGTGAACACATGTACACTATTTAACATTCCAGTCTGGACTGGAAGGCTATCCCAAAAATGAACATTCGGAGAGGAAGAGCAGAAAGCGTTTAGAGGTGGAGGACTCGGAGAGGGTATAAATAAGAAAAAGTTGCGAAGGTTGTATGGACGATTAACAGACTTAACGGCTGAAATCCAAAGCAAATTTTCACAGTTATTAATACTAAAGAGCCAGCCTTTAGCGTCAGAGAACATAGAAATGTTAGATAAGTAAGTTGGCATCTATTTAAGTAGATGGTATTTGGATGCGTCATACTTAACAATTATCTAGAAAAATGCTTTTGGACATTTTCAATTTTAAAACGAATAGTTTCACTCCCTAAAGGAAAGATTGGACAGCAATAATCGAGAACAGGGAAAACAAGCATTTGATAAAGTTCTAATCTAATTCCAGGAAAGTAGAACCTATAAGAAATAAAAACACAGGTCACATCGGATCCCAGTGCTGCCTCGCTGGAGAGTTGATGTACGGCTCAAATTTTTTCTGGAAGGGGAGACGAAAGGTTCAGTTTGTCATTCGTTCTTACTTGAGGGGGTCGTTCGATGGCGACGTCGGAGATTGTAGACGGACGGTTGAGGACACTTCCGAAGTACTTGGATGATCGTTCCAGAATCTTCGATTTTCCCGTCAGAACTGTTGTTCCTCCGGAGCTGAGAGACGGCTCGGTCGCTTTTGTTGTGCGATCGTAGATCGCTCTGATTGATACGAAAGTTTTTTCATTGCGGTCAGCATACCTCTGGATTTCCCCGGCTCAAAAATTCCTCCAGACGTCCAGTATCTTCCACTGTTGCTGCTGCACGTGACGGAGACATTTGAAAAGGTCACTCTTTGTGTCAGTCCGATGACCCATGTAGGCTTTATACAGCCCGTGTGCTTCGCTGCGTAAGTTACTGATGCTGATGTCGCTGAACCAGTCCTGATGTCGACAACGCGCCCGTCAAAGGACGTCCAAAGAAGTGGAGTCAATAGCATTCCGTAGATGACACCAGCGTGCCTCCAACAGTGACGTTGTCTTCCGGGACCGGGGAGCCGTTGTGGCTTGGCACTCATTCCTCATCCAGTCACACCACATACACACATGGCAGCTCGATCGTCGTTGCCGATGGTATCCAACCTGTGTTCCCCAGCAGGGTGACAGTAAGGACAGCGACTTGCGCAGGGGTTAGTTTAAGATGATGGCGGACTTTCGATGCATCTATCGCACCCACCCATGCCCAACCTGGGTCCGGCGTCATGGACCAGTCAGAACCACCGAGGTGGAAGAGGACGCAGGCGGCTGGCACGGCAAAGATCCACACCTAGAAGTATCAGCACACCCCTGATTCAGAACTCATATGGGCCGGAATTTTGCACATCATGAGAAGAGGGGACGCTCTGATCCAGCTTGGCGCTGTATAATCCTGCACCTGGGTAAGCCGCAACACTCCCAACGATGGTATTTGTTATGGGTGCGCATTTCCAATAACGCCCACGAACTCCGATCCATTCTCTGTGTTAGTTTAGCCCATCTACCACGTGGCCCGTTTTAGGAGCAAAGTCATACCCAGAAGGTAACAGAGACACCGGAATAGGTGACTTTCAGAGGCAGTCCCTCTATCTGTGTGGGTGATGTAGAGGGTTCGTAGCGGGCTGTCCACTGATCAGTAAGTGTTGCTGTTAGAGTAGAACTTTCTTGGTTACGGAGTGGGATTGCTTCACACCACTTCGTGAAATATCCAGCAATAACCAAAATTAAGCGGTCCCATTTTCTTTTCTGGACTAGAGGTCCAGCGATGTCTGAGCCAATACGGTGGTTGGGGAAGCCGGGTGGCACTGGTTCTAGTGGTGCCAGAGAATGGACTATGGGATCATTGATTTGAGCGCAGGTTTGCCGACTTTGATAGAGGGGAATAAGTCACGTTTCTAATCGTGTTATTAATATCGTTATCGGAGTGCGGCGAGGGTTTTGGCCAGTACGCAATGTACCAGTTCATCAAGAGTATCGCAGGTAATTTGATGTCAATGAATGGAGGGAACGAGCTGATGTTTGGGAAGAGAGGAATGGTGTTGAACAAATAAGATATTTCTCGGTAGACAGAGGTAAAGCCATATAAACCAGAGGCAATGAGCCTCCTAGCTAGCACCCATTGTTTCATGGGCTGCGTTTGGGAGAATCATGCAAGGGCCTCCCCAGAAATCAATGTGGATTTCGAAGAAACCCTGGTGCCACTAACATGATCTTTGCGGCCTGCCGCCACAGGTCAACCTCTACGCCGCCTGCTTTGAGCTGACGAAAGTCTTCCATTCTGTCAACCGCCAGGGGTTTCGGAAGGAAATACCGGAATTACGATGTGTGTAAATTTTTAACAAATAGCGCGGCAACCCCACGACGGAAAGACAACTCGCGTCATGGAAAGCAGGTCTCCGAAACGTTTGTAGTTACAAAGAGGATGAAACGGGGCAGTGTACTTGTACCCACTCTCGTCAGCTTCATGTTCCCTGCTATGCTGATAGACACCTACTGTGAGGGGGGATCAAGCACCAAGATCGACTACCGGACCGACGTACAAGTTTTCAATATCTGACGCGCAAAAACGCTTAAGAGCATCCAGCATCAACGATCTGCTGTTGACCAATGACAACCTGTTCGACAGCACAACAGAAACGGACGTGCGAGGAGACATGGACTTCTTCGCCTCTGGCTATGCGAATTTTGGACTGACGATGAATACAAAGGACGGTGACCCTGCACCAGTCGACCCCAAACACGGACTACAACAAACCTCACATCAATGTCAATAGCACTCAACTCACAAAAGCGGACAGATGGGCGTAATTTGGGAGTACGATTTCAAGGAATATCAAAATTGTCCATCCGATCTCAAAAGGCAACCAGGCCTCCGGTCAGCTGCAGGATCCAGTCTTGAATCACAAGTGTTCCACCTCAACACTAAACTCGGCATGTATGTTAGCCTAGTGAAGTCGAGTGCCCTTCCGATCGATTACACCTGCACGAAATCTCAACTGACAGCGGTCAAGACGCCTAAACAACTATGTTAATGCAATCGGTAATCAGCGAATTAGTAACCACAGGTGACTTCCGTCTGGACTTAGTCACTGAGCATGAGCAACTTTCGGGTGCGTAATGCTAGCAACACCCAGGACGGGGTTCTGATGGGGAAAGGCCGGGGCTGGAAACGGACACCATGAGGCGGGTCAAATTAAAATACGCACAAAACAGCTCAAGGTCACCGGTTTCAGCGGGAATTTCAACGCTAAAAGATGAAGGGGGAGACAGGAGTAAATATTATTGGAACAAAAGTACCAAAGCAAAGATTAAATTTTGAGAGGGTCCCTGACGAAAGTTTGGTGTCAGGGAAGGTAGCGGCCAGTAAGTTGTTAGATTCGACGAGGCCTAAGTTTGCATACCAATGATCCCTCTATGAATTAATTATAAACGAAAACATCTAATGAACGACAGAGAAGACACCTAGTACAAAGCGATGGAGGTATTATCGGGGCAGAGTTATACGCTTTGCAAACAGTGGGGATGAGGTGGGTGAAAACGATAAATGGGGAAACTTGAAGATCTCATGAACTGCCTCGAAACCAGACACATAACCAGTTAAATCATCGCACGCGAAAAACTGACATGACGATCTTTCCTTAAAACTTGGACGGCCGCCTGCGAAACAATTTAGAAATAGAATGTTAAGACGAAGCGACAATTACGCAAGACTGAAGCACCAGGGGTAACACCGGTTATGTTCAGTCTCCCTAACACGACCAAATGTCAAAAAACCTGCGGGTCCGGGCTACCCTCTTAGAATCTCTTGCAGGCATTGCGCATCGTAAAGGGGTTGGACTTCAGCCCGGCCTTCGAGGACTTTTTTGAATTTGCTACCATGACCAACCTCCGCGGCCACCCGTTAAAACTGTGCACTCAGCAGGCCAGGCTGGATATGCGGAAGTTCTTCTTCTCTGTTAGGGTGGTCAAACCATGGAATGTCCCCCCCGCAGATTTTGTGGTTTCACCATCTAGACAAAAAAGAATCTTGACATATTTGTTCGAAAATGACCAAGATCGATTGAGAAGTAGAGCTCACCCTCTGTAACACGTTCCCATTCTGTCCTACCATAATGAGCTTGTTTGAACTATTTCAGCCCAGAACATTTTTCTGTATAACACATATTTTCTACGTTGCAAATAGGGTACTTAAAGGCATACGCCTACTTCCCTCAATAAACTGAACTGAACTCCAGCGTCAAAGATACCCTGTGCACCCCACTGTGGCCGGACGCTCAGGTCCCGGTTCGGCTCTGTCGGATACGCACTACGGTCTCTTCCACCGTCAAAACAATCACTTAGACGCGTGAGAGAGAACAAAACACTCCAATAAGGCAGCTTGTGTTTTGTGGTGCGTGTCGGAATATGGAAGCAATGACATTTCTTCAACGTCAGCCTAACGGACGTCAGACTGGCTAGCCGTCAGGCCGCTCTCTGCTTAAGATTGCATCCACAGTAGGCCTGTCCCGTACAGACCACTGGTATACGGGGACGGAGGGAGGGAAATCGATATAGCCCGTGTCCAGCGAGGAGCTTTCCACTCTGAATAACCGAAGACGTTTTTGAATTCTCATGACGCGCAGGTATCCATAGCTTGACGTACTATCAACTGACAAAATAATCCGGTCTTTCCTGCGGACTGGGAGTTAGGCTGCAGTGGCAGTTTTTTTACTGCGGTCTTCATGCAGCTCTCTTCGGTGACAGACCCAAACCCCCTCTTTGAGAATCAGTTCGTGTGGTGTTATAAGGCGGCACGTGCGGTACGCGAAGACGCACCCTTGACCTCGTCGGCCATCGAGTCGACGCCCATCTCCAGTCGTCTTAGCTCCGTCCTGCCATTCTAGTATGCTGAGAAGGAATCAAGACCACTATGGCGCAAACGTGTGTCGTTATATGCAAATATGCAAGCCACCACTGTGCCCTCTACGAGACGGTGGTTATACTTGTCGTTTTAGACTGTCGAACTATGGCATTTGTCAGTAGCAGAGTTTGATTAGTACTTCTACATATGGCCGAAATGTGCTCCCACCGATAAAAGGGTGTGTTAAAGAGTGAATAGGACTATTTGGTGAGGCAAGCACTTTGCCCTGCTTGCATCGCCAATTCGCAATAAGCCAAATGTTACAATAACGAGTAAAGAACGGGGTATCATTCAAAATAAACAACAAGTTTCGCACTTCTCTGGCAAAATGCTCCTATGATGCTTCGCAATAAGCCAGATGTTACAATAACGAGCAAAGAGCGGGGTATCATTCAAAATAAACAACAAGTTTCGCACTTCTTTGGCAAAATGCTCCTATGATGCTTCGGCAATAAGGCACCAGCGTCAAGCAAGTGGATGGGACGGGGGGAGGGCAAGAGGTCTATATTACTAAAGCAGAGAGACCTGGGAAAGAGCGACACGACCCCACTTTACGTCAATGGAGGAGACAGTGGCTTTGACTCGATCACCCAGATGAAGGGTCATGCGGGTCACATCGGTCTGGCCGACGAATGAGGAGCTAAGGTGCTGCGCTGATTTGGAGCCTCTATCAGCGCGAGGGAAGGCGCCGAGGGGTAAGAAGGCGGACTCCTCCAATCCGATGTCAACAAAGGCGCCAAAGGTAGTCACGTTCTCAACTCGGCCTGTAACCTGCAGACCAGGTCGTAGATCCGCCATGGATGTAATCGAAGACCGAAAAAGCGGGCCAAATCGGTCTGAGGACAGAAAACAAGATGGCATACGGTGATTCTAAGGGTGTTACATGAATGTTTCTGAATGTACGAGAGCAGGCAACATTATCATGGTTTTAAAGTACCAATTCGGCTTGAGAAGGTGGTGACGTGTCTACAGACGGACGAGTTATAGCCACATCATGCATACGAGTATTAGCATAAGGTTATAATTTTGATAGACCGACTCGATATCAGTATCCCCAGAAAAGTCAGGTGACCAATACAGACTAAGTCGATCAAAACAAGACTCAAGTCGTTGAATTGCGAAAATGATTAGTCCGAGGCTGGAACGAAATACTGCTGTGTATCAGAAAAAAATGGCTAAAAAGCTCAACAACTAATAAGAAAAGAAGATACATTTAGTAAAACATGATCCGCAAGTCTGATCCCTTGCTTGAATGGTTTGATTTTCAGTCTTTAAAACTCATAAACGCAAGCGAGCCGTAGCCATGTACGAGAACGCATGTTTTGCTCTTCGCCGACGGAGTGATTTTAACTGTCGATCACCACGCAGATAGCCAAAGCAACTGATAGGAGACGAAAACGAAGATTATGCGCACACTTACGGATGATGATGCCCGAAACCGATAGTCGCTTTTACCTTGATTGTGTTAGACAGCAAAAATGCACATAATTTCTCTCCAAAAGACATGCATCCACGAAATTCGCCAGACATCGAATCACCAGTTCGCTGTGTCTAGGTGGAACTTCCAAAATGTGCGATGAGCTGCAAACAGACGACAACAAGATCTAGGGGGAAGCGTGGAGGGAGGGTCCTAGGTGCTCCAGTTCAAATAATTTCCTTGCTTTCGATACTTTTGAGGTAAAAAATCTATGTCAGGAGTAAAAGTTAGGGCAGTTAATGAATGAGACTGACAAACAAACAAAAGTAGCACGCCAGGGTGCATTTTTTGAAGATTAAATGGTCGGAAAAGAAATAGACCGGAAGTGCAAGTCAGAAAAGAGAACCCAGGATACTGATTGGTCAAGTGTCAAGCGACAGTCAGTACTGGTAGCCACGGGACAAGGCGAATCCGTGACGGTAAGCCAGGCGTGCATCTCGCGTTCTTCCACGCGGCACTCCCCTACGAATGAAGTGACATCATAAGAGGGGAGTGTGAACAGTTTATGACGTGAGTGGGGAGAGTCAATGAGCAAAAGAGTTGGGTTTTGGCAGAACAAGGGTGATCAACGCAATTGGAAGCAATATGATCATGCACACTGAGGAGGATCGGTGATTGCCGAATCTGCTGTGAGAAGTACAACATAGTCACACGAGGACAGTGGTTACAAAACCGACTGCAGGACGCCAATGGGCATTACAATTTGGCTTTGAAACCCCCGGCCCAGCGAGTCATAGCACTATAGAAGCGAAGAGACGAGTCCCAGGAAGCAGTCGAGCAAGGGATCCGAAATGTCACAGGGACACGGCAGACTGAGATACGGGATGGCGTTAAAAATGACTGGCAGATCAGTGAAGGGCGCATTTTCCAGGGAGGTAGCAAATCGCAACCTGTAATTAGTTCACCAGGCGACTGAAATGTAATCTGAGGTGCTCGTGGCACCAAATGAAAAACAACCGTCTGGCGAATTTAAAAAAAAAAACTAGCGATGCGGGAGAGGATATCGTGATACTGTCTACTTCAGGACATTCCCTTGCGAAGTCAAGTTATCCTGGGTTCGGTTGATCAACCACTGTTTCATGCTAGTGTACACACGATCTGATTTTCATGAACCACTAATTCAACATATTAACGTAGTTATCTGTAACTTGGGCCGCGATGTTTTATCTGAAACCGAGGGGGGGGGGGGGGGTAGGGGGCGGAAGGGAAATTCGAACACACAAGTAAACACTGACGCACAGATGAAGTAGACTGAAAGTGAAGGCTGATCAAAGGATGGTGGATGAGTCATCAGTCAAATAAATTGGTACTTTAATTATGAAGGGACTAAGTCCTGCGTCTGAAAATTACTATGGCTCGAAGTCCGACAATTCAACCGCCATTGCCGACGTGTGCTCAACTGAAAGGTGAAGCAGACATGTGACTTGCGCTCGACGTAAATTCACAAAATCAGTCTGTATAAGGGACTTACCCTGACGTTCGTCGAAATCCAGGGGGCGACACAGAGCTTCGAGGATGTCCCTCGTCGTCTCTATACCGAATTCAGAGGTTTGAAATTGCGCGAGTGTGCAGTCACCTAAACGGCAGAGGCAAATTAAAATACGCCGGCATAGAAGATGAAAAACTAGCATAATGGAAATAAGTAAAGTTTCGTAGTCAGTAACCCTAGTCCGCCAATAAATGACCAGTTTCTGGTGATTTTTGCAGGAGCAAACAAGCCTGAAAGAGACTGTTCTGCCCACTAAGACTAAAATCTCGGTTTCACACAATAGATGATATACCTGTCAAGAGGGCATGCGTGGAAAGTAAAAGTTTAATATTATTGCACTTGCGACCTGAGTCTCAATCTGGAGTCCCCGCAGGCAATGGTATAGCGACCAGTAATAATGCAGGAAGTGCATACAGGCAAAGACAAGGGAGACCAGGATGGCCATTTCTGGCTTATTAGCCGTTGTCAGCCAGCCTTGCCCAGCCCCAGGTTTGGACAATCTGAAGGTCTTGTTTTTATCAGACTGTCAGACTTTCGACCCGGTCAGTAAGGGATGAAGTTATTAACAGTCGGGTGTACTGCTCCTCCTCGTCCATTTCCAGGTTAGATCTGAAGAGCGTAAATTCTGACCAGGGAGGTCATATCATGATATATTCTACCCTCAAAAGCTACGTTATCCGAGTGGGACGCTGCGTTCCAGCTGTTTCTCGAAAGTCTGTCGCTTCGCCTGATTGCGAGAAGATCCATGGGAATCTGGAGAGGTTTGTTAGCGTCCGTACAATGGAGTCTGCGGTTAGATGATAGTGGTGCCTATTTCGTTTAAAAAACCGCCTCAGAAACCCCCTGATGTAGAGAACTATGCACGGGTCAAATACGTAAAGACAAAGCCATCACGAAGGCACAAAGTGATCTGGCGATTAACGAGGCTTAGAAACGGAGGGAGAAACCAAGCAATCACCGCGCAGGTGAAGTTCTCCTGGTCTCACCTAACACTTATTTTGGCCAAGGAAGCCCATACCATCGGCACAGCGATGACGAAATGCGGATAAGGCTTAACAAGCGAAGATGGTGGCAGGGGCAATAAAGAATGTGGCATGGAGACAATCTAAGCTACCGTAAAAAGAAAGGCGCGTTTCTGCACTCAGAAACGTCCGTAGGCCGTCCTGTTTAAGGGGCAGGGTTATAAATACACTTCTCCAGATATGCCTTCTGAACTCGCGTTGGGACCCAAATAATTGGTCTCTTGGAACACTTTTATGGCCTCAAGTTAAGCTAACATACAGACTCCTGGACAAGTGTCACTGGCAAAGACCAGCGAGCGTGGAATGGCCATTTCCGGAGGCAAGAGGTGGAAATAAGCATTCACCGGTATGACAAGTGGTTCCTTACTAAATTTCAGGGGCACCCATACCCCTGTCCTGATTTTCCGGTTTACAAGTCGGGTTCAGCCAGCCGCACCTCATGCCGGTAAGACCTGGGACTTGGAGCTCTGGGCTGCTGTTCTGGCGCCACTTAGCACCTGTAGCGTCTCAATGTGTGACACCGTCAGTTAGCAAGGTTTACCCACTTGGGAGCAAATGCTATGTACCTCAGCACGGATTCACTAAACTACGGCTCCTCGGATCTATGAAAGCAGTACACTGTCCCGACCACACAAACACACACCGTTCGCGAACGCCGTATAAGTCGGAGACTCCGACTCGAAAGGCAGTAGCACCAAGAGGTCATAGCCCTCTGCAACCGCATGTGTGGACTGGTCGACTGAAAGACTGCCCGGCCCAATGGTTCATTCTTATTATGGTCTCTATAACACTCACGTGCGTGAGGTCCGAGCCGCACACCCCTTGTGTGAAATCCTGGTGTGCTGCGCGAGCGCCAGGTCGGGTGCGTGGCGCGCGTAGACGGGGTGCTTTCAGCTGTCAGTTACTGCGTCCAATCCTTACATCAAGCAACTGACCGGCTCGGACAACAGAGTGGTGCCTGGGGGGGGGAGTGGGGTCGACTCTCAACGCACATCCCTCATTATAAACAAATTGACGTGCTTTTAAGCTATCATGGTGCACAAAAAGACGTGGCTTAGAAGGCTGCCAACTGACGGAGTAACTCAGTCCCACTCCAAGGATGGAGAATCAGACTGCAATGGCTCCTTCTTAATGTGGCCCTTATAACACTTCCGCACAGTTGGAATCTGACCCGTCCGCCCCTCTACGGTTGTGTGAAATGCCTAGTCCAGTGTGCGTGGACCAGACGTGTATGGCAGCCGTAGACGTGCTGTTTAGTTTTGCCAGCTTATGCGGCAGGTCCGCTTCCAGTTTTCTTGACTCTGCCTTGACGTTGGGCTCAGGTGGGTGGGGACGGGAAGAGTGCGTAGATGATGCTCAAGCCCATTATCAGAATAAACTAGTTCACGTGTAATTCACTGCCCCTGCGTCAACCTTGCTGTGGGGCACACGATGGACATTGTCGGCAACGATGGTTGAACTGACGATTGTGAGGTCCCGATAACATTCACTAACAAGGCCGCTGACAGTTCGCCGTCGCGACCGACGAAGTTCACCGTATGCTCCACAGCAAGGTGAAGCAGGCAGGATGTCAAGGCACAGTCAAGACGACCGTAGGCGGGAAGGGGCGCAGGTGACTGGCAAGACCGGACCCGCGTCCAGGCGTTCAGCCACATCCCCTGGTCCACAACAAACACTTGACCAGAATTTTAACCAACAACACAAAAACGGGTCAGAAAGACGAGGAAAGACAAGGATGACTGGGCAACCATGCGTACGACCCGCATACCCAGCGGGAGCGCAAGCATATCTACCGGCAGGGAATCAGGTGCCAGAGAACTGCCACCACAAACCAGGCTGGGAAGGCCATGGTTTGCTGATCACAGCATAGTAGACCCTCACAATCCTTAAGGCCTAGAAGGGTGTCACGCAGCCCTGCACCTAGCCTGGGCTATCACTCTTCAAAGGCTGGTCAATTAGTCATTCATCGTCTGAGAAGCACTACCCATAAAGTACACACGTACTCCTTACACGCGTGAGAGTGCCGGAAGTCATGTTGAGAAGGAGCCGTGACAGTCTGACTCTCAGTCCACCAGCCCACCACTCCACGCAAACACACACAGTTGGGCATACTACGTGGACTGAGCTGGGGCGTCAGTCGGCAGCCTTCCAAGCCACGGTGCTTGACTCACTGTGATAGTCTCAGACCCGGATCACACATGTACCGGAGGAGCCGCATGGAAAAGGAGCCACGAAGCACACTTCCGACCTGAGTGGGAGGTGGCAATTGAGTCCTTGCGTTGTGTGGTGATGGGTGATGTCGTTGAGCGGTGCAGATGCAGATGGGGAAGGTGCAATGGTGTGGTGTAGCTGGCGATTGTCTACCGCAGGTTTTCGTGAATACGCATTTGGCCTAACAGACTCATACAGTGCTGAATATGCGGTGGCAGTGAGGGGAGTTGAGACGGATGCGGCGAATGTAGGTTGGTGCTCCAGGCACTGGTTCGCCAGTCTCTGTGCGATGGATTCGCAAGTGACCGACTGGGCCGGTTGACTAGGTGAATGTACGGGGACAGTGTGAACAGGATAGGACTGGAGTGTCAGAGCGGTTTCGGTGGTGATGTTGGGGGTGGGTGCGATGGGCGGCGGGGTGTGGATTGGGCCAGACATGGTGGATGTGAAAGGTATAGTCCAATAGGGAATCAATGAAAAAAACGCTTGCCCAAATTCGACCACCGCCGGAGAACTTTTCAAACCACTAGTGCTGAGAGCACCACTGAACTCACTTTTGCATAGACGCGTCGGCAAGAACTAATTTTAACGTGAAGGCACTGGCGGAACCTTATATTGCTGTTGACCGATCGGCTTGACCCCGTGCGTGGACCGTGTGGGCACTGTGTATGTCCATCGGTTTGTTTCCGATCGCAGGTGTGGCTAAAGCATGTGGCTGTCTGTAAGGGGGCGCGAATAAGCCCCACACAGCTGCTGTCTCATTCGGCTCTGTCTTGTCAGCCAAACCCTGACACAGTTTACTTAGAGGCGACATTTTCCGCCGGAAGAGATTTGCCAAACCGCTGAGGTTTTGCAGAGCCTAGTCTGCTCACCACTGTCAAGGTATTATGCGCACAAGACCAATCAGAGCTTGTCAAGCTAGTCGGTCGATTTTTTTACTTCTTGCTGTCACGGCATTTTAACAGATGTCTGGCGGGGTTGACAACTGCTTACGATGTTAGTGACCACTTCAAGGGAAGGTGGTTGAGCCTCCGCAGGGGTTGTTGGGTCCGGCGGTTTCTTTGCCTCTGCGTCGGGTGAGTTCGTAATCCAGCAGTACCTGGCCGGTTTCCTTAAGTTCGATGTGGCCGTCTTATCACCTGGTCTCTGTACCGATAATAACGCCGAGCTTTGCAAGCTTTTGGAATCTGATAGGCGATCCACAGCACTGGAGGACCGAGTTAGTTTACTTACAGACGCCACTCAATTCGGTGGGCGCATATTTCAGTGTGTACATATAATATAGTTAGGTTGTATTGTCGAAAGCCCAAAAGGGGGAGGGGTAGGAAACATACGGTTTGGTGAATTGTAGAGGACGAGAGCGGCATTCCTGAGAGTTGAACATCCGACATCGCTGATTTCGTATCCCAGATAGCGGATGAGGCTGTGAAATAGACAGGCCTTCCAGTTACATGCACATATAAAGATGGGTGGAAGAGAGGGAACAGTAAGGGCAATGCAGTAAGTCGAATAGCATTACCGACAAAGACAAGGGAGACTGGAATGGCCATTTTTGGCTTAGGAGCCATCGTCAGCCAGACATACCCAGCCCCGAAGAGTGGAACACCTGGGGCTCGGTCCCGCAACCTGTTGGTTAGAAGTCAAAGGTCTCTAACCACTGAGCCACGGGCTCGTTGTCCTGCCGGTTGCGATCGAGAATACATAATGGCAGAGGGGCGCTCAGCGATCGTTTTTACGGCTATTCGGCCTATATCAGGCGCTGCTATGTGGCTGCCGGTTGTGCTCTAGAGAGAACCCTAAGGCACAACGGGATGGGTAAGTTGCGTAAAAACGATCGGTGAACGTCCCTCTACCAATGCATTAAGTGCTAGCACTCACGAGGTGGCCAAGTCGTAGGAGTCGGGATGGATGGCTGTCTGGTCAAGGGGATTGAAAGTGAGTTCGCTGGAGTCCGTCGCCCTGCCTCGCTTGCGTTTTACGGGTCCTGCAGGAGTTCCACTGATTAAACGGAGGCGGCGCTTGCCAGAAATTACCTCCATCTCAACGTCGTCATCGGAGCACAGGGAAATGAACTCCACATCCCTGCAGAATGAAATGAAGGGATTTGAAAAACATATTTACTCAGTAACTGGAACTACCGTTTACATGCGCCTCTTGTAGAACACTTCAACGAAGGGGCATTAAATTCGAAAGGAAGGATAACTCTTAGTAACCGTACTCACTTCAGAGTCTTTATTGCAGAGAAGCGTACACTGATGCTCATAGTTGCAAAAATTGGGCTCTTTCTCAAAGTAAAACATCACTGCAGCTGTTACAAAATCTGGAAATCACACTAGAGGTAGACCCACCACGCCAATTGCCATGTGAAAGCTACCTTCAACAAAGTAACTTTCGAAGGAGAGGATGTGCATAACAAAGAATTAATAATTGGGAAATTAGGGAATCGAGACGGGGAGGGAGGGCGGCATAAAACGAAAAAACGACATTGGTTGTCTGCGTGGTCTACTAAAGACTAATGTCCGTCCGAACATTGCAGCTGGCGTTCAAAAATGCTTCCCATTCTTGTCGTCGTCGTATTTAAACAAGGAAAGCTTAGTGTTCCTCCAGGGGCTCTGATTGCATGATCTAATCGCCATAGGTTGGATAACTTTAAATGTCTGCACCGTTCTGTGGAATACAGGGGAAGGTGATTATGCCTGGGGAATGTGGAAGTGCCAATTCGGAGTTTAGAAACAAGACGGGAAACTGAACGTCCATAAAAGAGTGTTTAACGCACTTTGAGGAATCCATGGGGACATTCGAGTAGTTCGGCCTTACACGAAGGAAGCCAGCGCATTGAGAAAAGGTGCTCTGCCCGATACCCTTTATCTGAAAGTGGGAACAAATGACGTTAAATACGAAATGACTAAAAGCCCTAAGTCGGCAGGGAAGGGCTAAACAGTTACATAATAAGAAACTTGAAATTCGCTGGAAATAGTGGAACATTTAAACAGACAGGACTAGGGGAAGCTATAGAAAAGGGCATGGTAGAGTAGTGTGGGATTCGAAGAACAACGGTCTGACTAAACTCGATGTTCGTAAGGGACGCAACGCAAACACAGTGTTACTGCTCAAAGGTTGGATTCCTTAGGACTTAGGAAACAGGCTCACCCTCAGCAGCTCCTGTCGACATCGTATGCGCCCGTTGGTGGAGCGGTAAGTAATGATCGCCTTAGCCTTGGAGTCTGAAAGACCAGCCACCCGCGCGAGCACGTGCTGTTGAGCAGTGTTCACGTCGACCCCGACGAAGCTGATGCATTCCTCCATCAGTTCATTAACAGCCTCCGCAAGACGCTTGGGCGGCAGATCGTGCTGGTACATGCCTACGCCCAGATGCTGAGGCTCAATCTTAACTAACTCGGCGAGGGGATCCTGGAGGCGTCGGGCGATTGAAACGGCACCTCGGAGGCTTACGTCGAGGGTAGGCAGCTCGCGGTCAGCCAGAGGGGATGCGGAGTATACCGAGGCACCACACTCACTTACGATGGTGTAGCGCACACGCAGGGGAGCAAACAGTCCATTAGCCACGGCCTGTGCCAGCCATCTTTCGGTCTGACGGCAGGCTTGTCCGTTGCCCAAGCCAATTGTATTTATCCTTGGTATGAAAAAAACACCGAAAAGAATATAACATCTCTGGAGTAAAAGATGTACCAATCAGACCTCCAGCGTTCACCTACCAGTACCGTATGGGAGGCAGAGTT
>CACRXP010000445.1:470971-504071 GCA_902702965.1 Spirometra erinaceieuropaei | reverse complement strand
GGGTTTAGTGACAAACTGCGTTTGATGAATTTGCTCTTTAAAGATATTCGCCCCTTTAAGGAGTTCCCGATTCGTGGCTGCAAAGAGGTACTTCCTCGTTAAGTTTAATATTTTTTCGCTACTCTTTCTACTTTCAAATGTTCCCGAGCATTCTGTAGGTGAAAAGGCATATTTGTGTGTCTACATACTTCTTATTGAGCCTTTGTTTGCCCTCTTTTCTCAATAATATCTAGTGTGCTTTCAGTAGAGGTGGAGCACTGTTTGCGGCAGTCCACGGGAACACAATCCAGATCTATTCCTTTATGGAGTTTACAAATTTGCACAACCTGAAGGCTCACAACGGAAAAATCCGCTGTCTTCTTTGGACCAATGAAGATCAAAAACTCATTTCTTGCGGTATGGATGGTGCTGTCTATGAATGGGACATAAACACAGGCAAGACGTTCAGCAGATAATCTTAACTCCACTGAAGGTAAAAAAGTTAACCAAAATCCAAATAAGTTAGTCTCCTTATCCCAGAAACTAGCGGAAGATCGCTCTTCAGCAGATTACAGTCGATAAAATGACGGCCAGTTTAATGTCCTCCATAGCCGTCGCACAAAGTGAAAAACAGCTAGTAAAGGGCACGCGAGAGTAGAGGTCTTCGATCTGGCTTGATTGTAGGAGGGAATATGAAAGTTTGGTTTTGCTTTGCAACTACATTCTAGTGTCCACGTAGGCTGTTAAGCAGCCATAAGCAATGAGCACTTGAAGGGTATCATCAACAAAGGCAATGGGCGCTGGTAATTAGGCAGCCATACCAAAATCGCGGGTCAGAAAACTCGGATTTGAGCACTAGTCCTTCGGTCACTGAGCCAAGCACTAACTTCATATCAACTTTCCATATCTTTGCTTGTGAAGCTTGTTGATTATAGCGTGTACTTTTGTTGGTGTGGCCAGTGCCATGTTTGATTTTTGCATTCCGCCGGCTGAGAAAAGTGGGAATTTCCAGCATGCATAGCAATCAGGCAAATGTCACGGATAAATGTACAGTTTCCAAAACCCTGCACACCAGAGGTTTTAAGGTCTATCTACTGTCTGCATTCTACAGCAGGCCACGAATATTGACGGCCGCTTAAAGAAATCATTATTGTCATAGGCTCAGGGCACATTCTAAGGTCGCAATGGTCCTACCATTTGGTCACGTGGGAGCGGTTCTAGTGCCATACACTCTAATTAAGCGTGATATCCATTATATTTCTGGAGCACTAGGAGCGGAATTACTGAGTATAAGTGTTGCCTAAGTCCCTATGTCCACTTCCCTAGAGCACTAGCATAGATCCTTAAACGCAATTTCAGGTGTAACACTGATGATTCATAGAGATTGTTAAATAACTGCGAACAATATGGCTTTAGAGACAAACCTTTTAAAGTCTCCAGAAATCTAGTGAAAGGCCCGTGAGGAATTGTTTAAAATATCAGCTGAATTCCAGACCTTCAAAATCGCAGTGGTGGAGTCTTCGTCTTTATTTACAGTCCGCTAGTATAAACGTTCCAATCTGTTTCAGTATAGAAGGCCAGAAGTGATATTAAGCCCAGGCCGGATACCTCTCAAATCCTGAAAAAGCGTTAGACACAAATGGCAAAGACAAAAACATGATTTAAAATGTCCAGTAACAAGCATGTTTGCTAATTCCTTGCAAAAAAGGCTTAAAGTGCTTTTGTCAGTTCTCTTAAAATGATATACTAACTATGAGAAAATATACATAACAGTTGTAGGAAGTGAAAAGGGCATTTTGTAAGGCGAGCATACATTGTGCACGATTTTGCCAGGATGGTATTTCAGTATAACAGCCTGACGTATCTCAACTTTTTATTGGACAGTGCATGAGCAAGTACTGACTAGCATATTATGAGTTTTGGCATCAGCTGTAGCATCAGTTCTTGAATGCGGTGTCTATTGACCCGCCAGTATAAGCTCCATTAAAGTTCGATTTGTGTATCTAGAATTGGTGGCCATAGGTTTTTTTCTTTTTTATTTTGCCACCATTGCGTCTTTTGGCAAAATTTTTATTGATGCCATTTTCTCCGCATTGTGGTAATTGCAAGTTATTCAGTTAGTAAATATTAATAAAAGTAAGCTTACCATATTTTTTTCTAAAAATTATCAAAACATCGCGTGTTTATTATGCAACCTCAAGTACTCCTTTTCACCCGTCAACAGGCAGAAGAATTAGCGAAAATGTTATGAAATCTTGCAGTTATAGCTGTGTTACCGCAACCAAAGATGGCTCACGCACATATGCCGTGGGATCAGACAGGAAAATTAAAGAAATAAGTGATTCGACGGTGAGTTTGGTGCTGTGCGATTACTTTTTATCTTGGCCAAAACGTCTGACTATTTCGTCAACCAAACCCGTTTTATTTCTGGAAGAACTAGAGTTCATGATTCCTTAGGTGCATTTGTCAAAACATGGTTGAGGTTGTGAGGACCGCCGACATATCTGAAAACCGCATTTTTGGGTAATAGTTTCAGTCGCAGTATAGTTTTTAAAGTAAGAAAGATCGGCCTCCAGGGAAACAGAAGAATGCAAAAATCAACGATTTGACTGTTGACACTAAAAGAGGTTGGGACTGGAAACTAGTCCTTGTTGAACCAGTATGCGGACTTGCATAACTTCAAAAGGCCGTCTGATTCATTAAATGTGCCTCATTTTCCAAAACTGAGCCCCGCAGATGAGGAAGTTAGCGCTGTTAAACGCCAAAATATGCACAAACCAAAACGCCTTAATTCTCTTCTTAAATCAGTTTGGCGAGGTCGGTGTGCACTTTGTACAGGTTAGGACCGGCTGAGTTTTCATATGGAGATTCTGAAAGCAAGTCCATGGCAGACGTAACTTTAGTGTCTCGAGTCAATGATCCCCTTCACAATATACCAATTGTTTCTATCTTCTGTCATTGTTTAGTGTTGTGAATAGTTATGTCAGTGATATCGCATTCTTGTTAGCTTTTGTTTTATCATAAGTTCTCCCCATGCAGTATTTAAAATTGTTTGTCAATTTAGAAATAAGTTTCAAAATATGGACCTCACGAAAGACAACAGCATTTGTATCCTGGCGGATATGAGGCAAACACTGACATCTCTGTAGAGACAGTTCATATCGGCCAAATGCGTTTGGGAACTAATAAGATGAGGGAGCGGGGTTCTGTGATGAAACACTGACGAGAGTGTTAACAGGATGGGACCTTTTACCAAACCCCAAATAATCTAGCGGACTCCAATGGACCTTTGAAAATAGTTAAATTTTGTCTAAAAGCCTTTGCTGACCCCGACTGCGTCCTTACGTTTCTTGTTCTTTTCAGATAGCGTTAGAAGTTGAGTCACCAGACATGCTACTTACTGCTGTCGCACTGTCAAGCACAGGCAGGATGCTGTTTTGCGGCAGTAAGACAGGCCATGTTCGGTCCTACAAATTTCCATTTACTGGAAATCCTGAGTGGGAAGATTATGTTGGTCACTGCGGTCAAATTGTCAAAATGAGGATCACCATGAATGATGAGTACTTAATCACGGTTTCCGACGACAGTTCCATCATGGTATGGGAGTTGCAAGAACGAGAAGGACGCAATGTGAAGTTGGAGAAAGAGATTGCCTGGGCAGAGGAAATACTAATTACGAAAACTGATCTGGAGGAGAAGGTGAGTCTCTCCCAGTCCCCAACGCGGAGATCATTTACGAAAAACAATTAGTGTCTACTGTTTTATCTTAAGTAGCAGTGATTGTAAACCTAAACCGATGGTCCTCGGGCGTTGACTGACGAAAAAGCGTTAAATAAGGTTTACGCCCGGGCTGTCGAGAAGGTAACAGACAACATCGTGCCAAGTTGACTATTGGTTGTTTTGGCTAGACGCCTCATTAGTTTTAAAGGGGTTGCGACTTGCTGAAATGGCTTCGGAATGCTACGTAGCAAGTCCCTCAGCGTTTTTGTGTAATGAGTACATGTCCCATTAGAGGGAACTTTGACATTGAGATATGTGGCTTCACGAAATTCATTTACCCTTAAGCTAAATGAGTCACCAATGCCAGAAAGTCAACTGAGGGGTGAATTATGATGATAGTGGTGGATCTAGATATAAAGCGAAACTCTTGAATTTGTTTCCATATAAAGAACATTGCTTGCATGACTATCCAATTCTGCCCTGTGTGCCTGGTAAGTCAGCGTTGTTCGGACATAGATTGTAAAAGTGCATTTTTATAGTTACTGCGCAGGGAACCGCGTGTGTTTCAGAATAGACATTAAAAAAACACAAGTTTTTTTTATAGTTAAAAATGTCAATCATTGATTTTGTTTGGACTTCGACAGAGTCGGCGAGGTTTTTTGAACGAACCGCGGTGTTTATTTGTCGAAGAAAGTTTACTGGCATTTACGCCGTTCTCTCAATAAACACACCAATGTCCAGAGAATATTGAGTTAGATATAGAACAATTCTCAGGGTTATTCAGACATTTGTGCACATTAGACCATATCAGCGTCTACACGCACGTATATTCAAGCAAGCGCCCCAAAAAGTTTCCGATTTGCACCTTACATTCGAAGAAATTATCCATTTCTTTTAGGCAGAAAAGTCTTCAGAAGGTGTAGTTTTATGTGCATCCTCATGCGAAAAAGGGTTTCCGCTAAGCACCAGCAGGAATCTCTAGAAAAAAGATTTCCTTCTTATTTGGGAGTGGCTTGCACCGAGTCGCTCTGATTGAACGATAAAATACAGGCCATTTTATTTTATCATCGAGCTGTTAACAATAATCGCAGGGAAACTGGAACGACTGTTCCTCCTACGACTATCTGACTGGGCTTCAAACTAAGTGCGCCGGCGCACCCGATTTTGAAGCCATCGCGCGCTGATGACGGATAATAGTTTAGGAATGACCGCCTCAGGATACTTATGTCGTTGGTGGCTCCCCTTTTTACTTCAAGTTATATGCGGATTTTTAGGGAATGACCCACGACACAGTAACACAGGAGATGTTCAGTTGGAAGTTGCCATATTGTGATGCTTGAGCTCTCTGCATAGTGGATTTTATTCCATCCGGTACTGCGCTTCAAATTAAGTGAACCTTTCCCTTTGAAAGCATACTTTCAGAAGTTTTGGTGCATATCGAACACTGGTTGCACGATATATCGTACTTGATAGCTAAAAGCCCAGACACGTTCATCAACAATATTCTGCCGATATATGACAGTTACGAGGGGTTTGACTTACTAGTAGGTCCCCTAGTGTTCCTCGTGTGCTTTCTGGTAGACACAACAGTTTTGAACTCACAACGTTTTTAATTTTCTCGGGTATTATTCAGTTGTGGCATATCATGCAGCCTACGAACCATATACATGTACATGCGGGATAACATTACCGACAAAGAAAAAGGAGACTGGAATGGCCATTTCCGGCTTATTAACCGTCGTCAGCCAGCCATACACAAACCTGAACACCTGGGGCTCTATCCCGCGACCTGTCGGTTAGAAGTCCAACGCCTCTAACCACTGAGCCATGGGCCCGTTGTCCTGTTGGTTGCGCTCGAGAATATATAATGATGGAGGGGCGCTCACCGCGGTATGGCTGGCTGACGACGGCTAATAAGCTAGAAATGGCCATCATAGTCTTCGCTGTCTTTGTCGGTAATGCTAATCTGCCTACATCATGCGCCACTTTGCGACTGCTAGTTGGGCTCTAGAGAGGACCATAAGGCACAACGGGATGAGTTAGTTCCGTAAAAAAACAATCGGCGAGCGCCCCGATACCGTTATATATGTATATATTGTAAATAGAAGCGAAGGTGCGCGTCCCCGGACATAAAGTAGAAGAAAAGGCGATCTCGGGACCGAAAATTCTGCTAGTAGTGTCCGCGGCTCATGTTTTTGACGCTGACGGTTTTACTGGAAAGTCCACACAAGTACCGGAATTTCGACCATCGTTATTCATATTCCTAATATGATTGCCATCACTTCCTTCTGGTTTTTTCAAATGACCCTAGACGCGCGGATTCACTGCTTGAAGAGTTTGTATACTCTCGCCTGTGCAATATGGAAAATACGGGGCCAGTAGGAGGAGGGAGGATGAGAAATCTTAATGTGGCATTCGAAGATGTTAAAGAAAGCCGAGCACCAAACTGGAAAAGATGCATTGTTCCACTTTGTTAGGCTGACGTCCTCGCAGAGTTGGCATCGTATGGAAATAGAGGACAAGATTGCTTATCGACGGGTTATATAAGTTCAGTAGGTCGTATTTTAGATATCGTCCAATATGCGTTAAGTCGAGATGCACAACGATCCATCTCACCTAATGACTTCTTCAAATATATTTTTATGCGTCGGAAAATTCTCCTGGATAGGTACCCCGTTCCTTCTGACTTATCCCGGTTCCCAGTTCCATCAGATAGATAATTTACCTGGTCGTTCCTTTGTCCCCAGTTGTGACTTGATCCATCTCTTCTGAGGCCTCCAAAATAACGATGCTATTGTTCTTTCCCAGACTTCCGTCATGTCTGAATTGAAGACCAGAGTCGAAGAGCTTAAAATGGAAAATGAGTATCAACTTCGTCTGAAAGACATGAATTACAGTGAACGAATAAAAGAGCTCACTGAGAAGTTTATCAAGGAGATGGAATCGTTGAAGGTGAAGAACCAGGCTCTTCGTATCGAAAAGGACAAAGAGGAAGCCAAACATGGTGAGCAACTGCAGGAAGTGATGGAAATGCACACCAAGGAGTTAGAAGAAATTGAAAAGAACTTTAACGAAAAGTTTTTATCGGAGCACGAGAAAAGCGTGGAGCTGCAGGAAAAGGCACAAAAAATGCAGGAATCTTATGAGAGCCAGATCAGTGAGATGACTGCAGCTAGAGACAAGATGCTGGAAGAGTTAACCAGCTTCTTTGAGAACAAGTTGAATGAGAAGGGTCAACTGATGGAGATCCTGAAGAAGGAAAATCGGGAACAGGTGATGGAACACGAGGTAACCAAAAGGCTAATTGAGGAAGACGCGGATCGCGAAATTCTAGATATGAAAATTACCTACGAGCGTCGTCTGCGTGAAGAACGTGAGGCTAACGCTCGATTACGTGGCGAATCAGGAATCATGAAGAAAAAGTTCGCCAGCTTACAAAAGGAGATTGACGATCATAAGGAAGAAATTAAAAAGTTCCACGGGGAAACGCAGAAACTTAATGGGATAATCAGAAATTTGGAGAAGGATGTCCAAGGCCTAAGGAAGGAAATTCAAGAGCGAGATGAGACGATTCAAGATAAGGTAGGGTTTGCTGAACTAGGCTTGTCAGAAGTAGTTAAGAATATTTATCTTAAACAAGAGTCAGCAAATTAATCGTAGGGCTTTTAAAGCATGTCTGAATAAGCAGGAGCTCTTCTAGGCCTAGCCGTGCAGTAGGTAAGGCATCGTCAAATTAGTAATTTAATGTAGTGAGTGTACTTGTCTAAATAAAAATAGAGCAATCGATAACGGAGAATTGTCTGCCTCGCCGGAAGTCAGGCGCGAATCTCTAGCAGCCTGCGGTGGTCCTACACCCTTAATGCTAGATCGAAGGTTACATGGCTGTAAACACAGCACTGAGGCCGAGCACTTTGGTAAACAGTAAGCAAATGTTTGCCATTTGCACCAATTCCTCAGAGTTTTTAGCTTTCAGTATATTTAAGAATTTTGCGTGCTTGAGTGAGGTCCCAGCACCCGTAAGATTGCAAGTAGACTCTACCCACAGTGGTTAGAATGGAAGGACTACATATGTGCACTTGCAAATTGCGTCAGGTAGTGCAACACTAAATAAAGGCAAGACCCGCATGGTTACATAGGTGAGGGAAAAGACAAGTGTAATTGACGTTGGAGGGAAGGTTCGATCATTTGTAGACGTCAGTAAGGCTTTCATGTGCAGGCCTGTAAACTTCTTTGACAGTTTTATACTATATGCAAATTCGTAAGTTTGTATTTTTTCCAACCAAAAGGAAAAGAGAATCTACGACCTGAAGAAGAAGAATCAAGAGTTAGAGAAGTACAAGTTTGTCCTGAACTACAAGATCACGGAGTTAAAGAAGCAGATCGAACCCCGAGAAACGGACATTAAAAACTACAAAGAACAAATTCAAGAGGTACGTAACGCGCATGGGTCGAACTCCTTCTTTATTAAATGTTGTTTTGCTGGAGGCGATTTGAGCAGATACGCGAAGGACGCTTTTCTAAACCATGTCTGTAACGGCTTACGTATCTTTAGTTAACACATGTATGTTGCTTCAGTCGGCAGAACAAGGTAACTACAGTGTGTGTTGGCCGAAATTCTGAAATGCGTTTTCCATTAGGAAGGATTACTTAGATGGGTTTGTAATATTGATTATTGTTTAACATAATCCTAAAATATTTCGGATTTGGCAGGATGTCGGCTTTTGAATGCCTTTTGTTTTGACCTCCTGCAGAAACCACACTTGGCAAAAATATATTACTTAAGTAGTGTGCATTTTTCACATTGATTTTCGATAGTCATACGAATTCAAGCATATTGTTTAGAAAGCATGCACAAGATATTCTTTCTTTTACTCGTTTGGTATAAGATCGCATTGTCTTCATATTTTATATCCTAAGGAAGATTATCTTTTGGTTTTAGAAGTATTAAGACCATGTGATGTCCATACATACAACATCACACATGTCCGTTTACCAATACTCCTCATGAAATGTACAACATAGTCCCCATCCTTTGCCAAATTTTATGAACTCTATATAGTGTCTTCTCAAAGGCATAGAGAACTATGTGATTTTCCTTACGCGGAAACATGCACGTTGTATTCTGAATTCGCTAAACGCTAATGCAACGACGGATCAGGCTCTAAATTATTCGAGAATTGGGACACTTTCTAAACTTAAATATACACTTTCCCTAGGCACAAACTATGAAAACAATGCGATCTTCTACCAAACGAGTAAAATAAAGAATATCTTGTGCATGCTTTCTAAACAATATGCTTGAATTCGTATGACTATCGAAAATTAATGCGAAAAATGCCCGTTGCTTAAGTAATATATTTTTGCCGAATGTGGTTTCTGCAGAAGGTCAAAACAAAAGACATTCAAAAGCCGACATCCTGCCAAGTCCGAAATACTAGAGGATTATGTCACACGATAATCAATATTACGAAACCATCCAAGTAATCCTTCCTTATCGAAAACGAATTTCAGAATTTCGGCCAACATTTCATGAGATCGGTCACGCACGGTAATTTTAGGAGAATTATTGTCAGGAAAGGAAACGCACGCTTTCGATCAAATGCCTCTAACGCTTTGAGTGGTGGAAATTCAACCCAACGGTTTTTTAGAAACTTGAAAGGGGTTTACCACCAAGAACAGGGTAACTGATATGAACATTCCCGGCTGGTTTGCTATCAGTTTCTCATACTACCTGGGGCATAAACTTTGAATCTGAACCACATGGGAGAGGCGTTCGTCGATTTATTCTAATTACAAATGCAATACGGACGATTTCGTTTTGCTTTAGAACTGCTGTCACACTTTGTAACACTGAAGCCGTGAACTTGATTCTCAACGAATCTAAGATGGTTCAGGCACTGGGACTTTGGGCCTTGTGTTAGGGGTCATTGGGCAACGACTACAAGTAAAGGAAGAATGAAAAGTTCAGTCTCTTTTTATCGAGGAATTTCGATTATCGCTTCCAAGCCGATTTCTTGGAAGGTAATGCAAGCCCAACATTCCGCCCGTGAGTTTGAGTTAGATTGAAGAGTGGAATGCATTTCCGCCATAAAATAGTGATGATCTTCTTTTGTCAGTGAATTTTCTGTAATAAATTCCGTGAAGAAACCACCCTGTGAAGAATATTATCAAATTGGCCCGTGAGCGACCTATTGGTCACAGATGCGCACAAATTCGATTGTAATGCTTTGGGTTCATTCATTTGGCAGTCTGTCTAAGGGGTTGCTCGCAAGTCAATAGTGAATGCTGTCGCAAACAGAGTGAAGACAGTGTTCCGAATGGTTAAAACGTTCAACAACGGAGATTTCAAGCAGTTTTATACGCATTACGAAAAAACTGTTAAGTAGGTGCGCAGAAATGCGGGCAACTCCTGAAAAAATAACAAGGGACCTAAGGCAACAAGAGTCAGTCATAAAAGCTGATACTCTCGTTCATTTTTTACGGACAATAATAACTACGAAGCATGTCGTGACTGAAACTGCACGGACATCGGGTTATACCCCCAGAATCACAGACGGATCAAGATGTAAGGCCTACAAAGCAAACCATCCACCAGCTCCGTTAATGCACAAACGGTTTCCATATCTAACTGCCATTCAACCTAACTTTGCGATTAGGGGGACGATAAGATCCCCAGCTGCGTCCTTTAGCTCGCTCTCCCCTCCTTCTTTCTGTCTGAAGAGCAGGCCCAAACAGTAATGCAGGGCGCGAGGGCAGCAAGAGGCTTCAGCAGGGTTGATAATTGTCCTGTTTGCTTTAGAAAGTCAAAATATGGGAAAAAGTAGCCCACTCAAAACTACAGCAGCTGAAAGTGCATTCCGTTTTTCCTCTGATATACGAGTAGAAGAGAGAGAAGCTAACCTGCAAGCGGCCTCCTCAGAGGGCCAGCCCCCGGTACCTCCTTGTTTCCACATCTTTCCTTATCAGACACCCGCCGGAAGGTTCAAACCTAACTGACAGATTGGTCGTTGCGGGCCTCAGACGGCTTTAGCTCGTCTATTCCCCCCGCACGAAAATTGCTTCGTAAGAGTAGTTGGAAGGGTTACTTTCATGTCGTCGGCGATCTGAAAAGACGAAGATTCTTTAGGGGAAAGCCGGCGTGAATTCATATAATGCATATGGTCTAATGAACGTCATATTCTAAGACAAGTCCATTTCCAGGGTCATATTTAAATTAATCTCGCAATTGTGATTCGAAGAACATTTGGCCTCTGGGTGTAAAGCAAGAGAACACAACAGATTTCTCTGTATTCTATAGAAAATAATTATGTGGAAGTCCTGCTTCAACTCCTAATCTATTAGGACATGTAACCGTTGGACCGATATTTCAGTGCATGGCCATATATTGCTGTGCCTGTAATTTTTTAAGGATGTTGGCATAGCTGTGGCAGTTGGGTCAAAATGAATTATTCAGAATCCGCCGAAACATCTACTAATTACGTGGGCCTGGTAGTCACCTGGTGGATTCTAGATGGACTACTTAGGAAATCCCGCCTGGATTACCAGTTTGTTGTATCTGATTTGGTGGATTCCAGACGTCGCAGTAGGCTGGGCGAGTAGCTTGACCCAACTGTGATTAGACTCGCGAATCTCGGTGGGGCTTTGTAGCCCAGGTGGCTAGACCGTTGGCTGTTGCGAGTTCGAATCTCACCAAGATCGCGGAGTTTTTCACAGTTTGGTCAAAATGAATTACTCGAAATCTGCCAAAACACCTACTACTAACTATGACAGTTGAAGTACTAAGAACAGTAAATCGTGTGGACATGTTGCCAGTCGAGACAGGCACGGCACACTGGATGGAAACACAAATTATAATCGAAATTTATATATTTAGCAAACGGAAAAAACCAGCTCGTCTGTTTGACCAGGCTTCCATTTCAAGTGTCCTTATGAATGCGTCTTTGATATTATTGATTAGGACTAACTCAAAATAGTTTGATTAGACGTCCTTTTAAGCAAGGGAAATAAACCTTAGTGCACACTTTTAGATAGTCAAGCCCCAGGCGCTCTCTACTGGCTCGTTTTCCCTTCACGCACTCGCATATCTTACCGCTATTCGTGATCGGAGCAATTCCATATCGAGAGTTCGGAGCATCTGCAATTGGCATTCCGATCAAAAGATCTAGTGTGGGGCGAACATCAAAGGCGCTCACCGTTTGTTGGTCGTTTAGACTATGTAAATACGTTAAAGCGTCACTATATGTGCGCAGTTTACCGCATAAACGAGTTTTCGTCGCTAAATGACCGGGAATCACGTTATGAATCCAGCAAAAATGGTTCGCGAAACCAGCCGCTATTGAAAATGAAGCGCACGCGCCACGTTGGTTAAATGCCGTGAATTGTTTTCTGACCTAGCACGAAACTGTGGCCAGATAAGGCATTATTTTGGGATTCACTTTTTTGTCTTCAGATGGAATGCGAATTGGAGCGTTTCCATAAACAAAATGCTGCGCTAGAGTTGACCATCGTGGAGATGAAACAAAAACGAAAATCTGGAGATTTAGAGCTACAGGCTGAGCGACAGGCCACCCGAGATGTAGAAGCTCTGGTGCGTCGATTTAAGACCGACCTGTACAACTGTGCTGCCAAGATTCAGGATCCAAAGGGCCTCAAGGAGAGCGTGATTGCACTCTACAAGAGGCACATTCAAGATGATATGGTGAGCAGTTCATTTTTTTCATTTCTTTGCTACCATGATCCCTCGCCTCACTTTTTTGCGTCACACTGGGCAATGACGCTTTGTCAGACACATAGGCAAAGGATTTCGATAGGCGATTCCACTATTATTTTGCAGGTACTAAAATGGACAGTTTCCTGAAGATCATCCCAGGTATGGCTTTAAAGCTAGCATGGTGGCGCCTTCCACAGGCCTGACAGTGCAAACCAGTTCGAGTTTTTGGGGCCTTACATATGAACTTTTTTTCATTCCAGAGAAAGTATATTTTCCCCTCTGTTAACAAGTATTTTTTGTCACCAATATCACTTAACTACCAAAAATGACACATTAAAAGGATTCACGCTACTACAGAGAACGTGGACGTATTGCACGTGACAACCCCCGGAACAACTCGCCGAATTCTGAACACAGATAACAGTTAAGAGTCCAGAAACGTGCTTCACAAATTCTCTAATGTTGTAGAGGACGGCAAAGAGGGACGCGAGTTCGCGAGTTTTCACAGGGTTTTTGAAAGGCTTCCAGTTTTAAAAAGTGCATTCTTAATTTCGTCCAAAGTTAATGATGGCTCCGGCAAGTTCGCTTCCTGCAGCCTTATTAGAAGTTCGTTCATTCAGTTGATTTGCAGTTATAAAGGAAAACAGTTACTTCTGTAGAGTTTGTGGGCCTGGTTTGGAAAGGGGAATTCTTTACCCGAAACCCATGTCTCGACACAGTGTGCCGCCGGTCACATTTGACCGGGTGTGTCTGCATCTTAAAAGGTCCCCCGAAACGAAGGTGAACAGTTTTTTTCGAAGAAGTTTTTAAAATTTAGAATGCAGACAAGGCAATTCTGCAGAAATATCCTTGGACAACCAGAGGGAGGAGTGAGTCGAATTGCCAAACCAATGCCGACATTGGCCAGGGCGTATTTCGAGATAAAGAAGCGTTCTTATTACCGGCACTCAGGGGTACTTATAAACTTAAACGATCAATTTCTTCGTTTTCGGCTTGTGTTTACTGCCGAAGTGCCATAAAGCGCCAACCAGTGCAGGCCTGATCCACAACTACCAGATAGCCAACAATTTCGCGCTAATTATCCATCGTCAGCGCTCCTCAGGTCTTTGTCCTTCAAAAACGCTCTCATCTGACGTGAGGCTAGGGAACTGAAGAGATAACTATAATCATAGGAATCTTGTTAGTTCCATCATGACTTTGGAGTCGCAAAAGAATTTGCCTTCTTCCAGTTCTAACACAATAAATTTCCTACTTTAGTTCTTTTCCTCGATAATCTTAGGTTTCATCTATCAGAGGGTCAGAGATTAGAATTTCCTAGTGGGAGCTCCAGCTTTATTACTATTTTACTCCCCCACTACTAATTGCATTTGGAGATATATTATCTGAGTGGGGAAACGCCCCATATCCTCCAGTACGTTTAATTATCCTTTTAGGCTTTTGGGAGGGTGTGAGTACTTAGCGTACACAAGAGACAAGTCATTTGGAATGCAGGACCAAAGTCCCTGCACAACAAGCCTTCAAGCTTTAAATGCTGATCGATTTAAGTTCTGTTTTTTATTGAATAGAGTTGTTATTTTTTTGTCTGACGTACCCAAAAATGCCAGGACAGACAAACAGAGGAGGTAAATCTCCCGAAATCGGAAGTGGATTTCAGCGGGTTGGCTAGATCACAGATTTCCGCTATTAAGGAATGTAAATCATTTCCGCCTCTGTTTCATTAGATGAGCTTAAATGATCACCGATCATGCCTTCTCGCAGTTTCGTCAACTGTATCAGGCTACAGGTGCGTTGTGCTCTAGAAACACCACTCACTCCATTCCGGAAGTATTTAGGACGAGAGAGGAGCAGTCTCCTATTCTCAAGATAAACTCATTGCTGAGGTCTAACGCTTCCTGGCTCTTGATTAAGACGGTTAGTTGTCCTTGAATCTGATGCGGTGGAGGTCTAGCAAAAACCTAAAAGCAAATTAATTAGATGGTAATACAGAAAATGGATTCAGATATTCCAATTTCTATCAATAATTTCTAAAGTTGTACCAAAAAACCGCTCGGAAAATATTGAGACAAGTACTGACCTAAATGGGTCTCAGAGAAAGCTCGCGAGTCTCGAAGGCAGATGACTATTAATACGGAGAAAAAGTTGCCCGGCAAGTTATTGGGCGGTGTCGAAAGAAACTTATGCGACTGACTTGTACATATTTTGAGAGTGTGTTTAGGGGACCTGTACTTTGGATGCTCACACTACTAACTGCCAACTTGGTTAGCTTTAAAACATTTGGGATATTGTACGGAAGTTGATATCGCTCGAATCAAGCACATATCTTCTTCTTCTGTCGAAAACTTGATATTCTGCACCAAACCTTGAACCAGCTCCTCAGGATACTTTCAGACTAATTTCTGGCTAGATACAAAGGGTTTTTTCGTACCAGAAAGCTTTGGATCACGAAACCCGTGGCAGCTGCCCACGAATGCCAGCTGCCGTTGGTGGATCCTCGGAAAACGTAGCTACCAGGTTTTACGCCTATAGAAACTGTTTCTTTTTCTGACTGGCCACAGACGAAGACTAAGTCGAACCTTTTGTGATTGCATTGTGCAGCGGGTGGTTAGACGAGACACGATTCTTGCATTTGTCAAAGAGTCTGTTGTCGATGTTTCCACCTCTAGGCTGCCGTAATCAGTAGATGGAATTTTTGCGTCAGCCAAAGCTGGATCGATACTGTCGTGAGCTTGACGGACCTTTACACTGAGTGCCTTTTACATCGCTCGCCCGATACTGGGGTTGGAGTACTTCCGGCAAATAAGCTGGCCGGCAAGGACTTCACTGCTGACGCTATGTTTTAAACACAGACGGGCATAGCCAACAATCGCAAGCTCGTTAACACTACACATATTGTCAATATCCAATGACTGCCTTCTAAGTTTGAAGTAGGCAACTCCGGAATCTGACAATTTGCTGAACAGTATTCCCTGGACGGCAAGAATGGTCCATGCAGTGGGATTCGGGATGAGGGCATGCAATCATCGACCATCTACGGGGCTGGCAGCAGAGGAAACAGTTTTCATTGTCCGTTTCCTAGGATGCTCATCTATGGTTCGACAAATTTGCTCGTCAGCGTCAAGGTCGTTTAAATCGGATTTTTTAGACTCCGAAGACTTTAGGGAATTACTGCGACAAACTGACAGGACTTTGGGTGCCGTTGAAGATTTTTTGAAGCATATTTCGCAGACAGCCTCAGACACAAACGATTAGCGGATTGGGCACGGGAATAATTGTCCCGCCCGTATTACGGGAACCCTTGCACTAAATTCCAGGGAAACACCTATCTCCAAGTCGTAACGTTACCCTAACCCTCTAACACAAACCCCTCCAACTATACCCTAACCTTTAACTCCCCTGGAGTGTACCTCACTGTCACCTATGATACGGGCGGGGTACATATTTCCATGCTCTGCCGACTCACCAAATAACCAGCCTCGCCTTTACAGGCTTTGAACTTCTAATCAACAGGTCGCACGATCGAGCCCCAGGGGTTGCACACCTCGGACTCGGGTATGGCTGAATGAGGACGGCTAATAAGCAGGAAGTGGCCATTTTAGTCTCCCTTGTCTTTGACGGTAATTATTTTTTGCTTACCTTACGCGCTTTTGTGCAGTTGCTGGCTGGATCCGAGAGATAGGAACGCAAGCCGCAACGGGACGAATGAGTTCCGTAACGTGATCGATGTGCGCCCCTGTACCGTTGTGTTCAGTCACAGCCAGCTACTTATTGCACTGTCTTCATATTTGTGGGTTTTTCTTCTTGCTTGCCCTGTGCTTTTTTTAATCGTGTCAGGCAGCCGTCGGCTTTCAAACGAATTTTCTGGTATACAATTTGACAGTCCGATTGACGGCCAGCAATTAGAGGCTCTCGGCTAGCTTTGCCGATACACAATGATAATATCATATTACGGAGTAAAAGGAGGTTCCCTTGAACGTTTTAACAAGGAGCAATTAAAACGAAACAAGGTTATCCCATTTTTGCGCGTCATAAATGGGATAGATCGGACAAACGGACAGGTGTTCCACTTAAAGCCAACAGTGAAGTAGTTAACAGCTGCCTCTCAAGGCTCCTTAAACTTGCCTAGTGCTGTCAGAGAGAAAAAACATAACTATTAAATAACTACAAGCCTGATCTATTTGGAACTTTTCTTGCAATTTGGGCTTTAGTCCTGATTTGATCACTCACTCCTAACTCTTTATATTTCAGCGAGGACTGATTGATGGCCAAGTACTGTTGTTAATAAGTGTTTTGTTACTCACCCTGTTTGTTAAATTTTCAAAGTTCAAGGGTTTGCTGCAAGCCCCTGATTACTTTATAATTCTACCTACGGTTTAAGATAGACCAAGTGCCAAACGTGTTCATAGGTGACTCAAAATATCATGGTTTATTATCACTCACTTCCTACTGGTGAAGTAAAGTGAACTTCTGTAAGCTCCCTCTATGTGCAATATAATTAGGTTTGAGAATTGGGTATGCCCATAATCACTTTTCATATTGGCCCAACTGTGAAAAACTCGGCGCCTCGGTGGGATTCGAACCCACGCAATAAGGGGAAGGCTTTAGCACAGCCAACGCTCTAACCACTTGAGCTACGAGGCCCCGTCGGACAACGCATTTACAATCCGTTTTCATAAAAAGTCTTTCGGAGTTGAGTTGTGGATTGAACCGTGGAAGTTGTTCGTGCGGCTTCCTACACGCAGGTTTCCGTTGCCGCAAATGCGGTTTTTTCAAACATGTCTCCTCGTGGAGTGAATAACTGGAGGACATTTCAGATTTCTCGCAGTGCAGTTTCCAACCATCCACTGTATAGTTAAGTGTTATCGGCATGGTCCGGGGTAATCCTGAGAAAGTCCCTTGGGTACGGATGATCCAGGTGGGCAAAAAGAAACCTTACATTTAAGAAAAAGGACACGCAGGCGAAATGATAGCTCCAGTAGTCTCTTAAGTAATTCATTGGATTTTAGAAGGCTAGCATGCGCCAATAGTGCTCAGCCTTCGGCATATGTCCCTGGATGTAATTGCTTAACTAATTCACCAGGCATAAAACGCCCTGACATCAAGCCTGCATAACTGGTCAGCAGTCCAGTTTTTGTCGTTAATTCCCCAACGCTTAGACCGAACTGTGCCCTCTGCTCGTGTTTGGCCGTATCAGATACCTTAGACCGTGCAGAATAAATGATGCAATATATGTTCGCCTATATACCCCATAGTAAAACAAACTGCAAATACCCTAAATATCTTGCGGCAACTGCAGTCCTATCACAGAACTTGGTGCACACAGCAGACCTAGCCCACAAAGTTCTCGTAGTGTAACAGGCGGAATATTTGTTCTTTTGACCGTGGAACTTATCTACTACGGCCACGTTACGCGACTGGCATATCTGTTCTTGGGACCACAAATAAACACGTAATATCTTGTGGAGCATTATACTTATGTAATACGACTTGCTTGCGGCGAACGACTGGCTATATTGTGTCTCCCACGTGAGAACTTGGTTGGTACGGCTGATTTACAAACTCAATCCAGGACTGAAACGGTGCAGGCAATCCCCTAGTTTGTGAGTCCAACCTTTGACCTCTGGCTGGCAGCCACGAAATTCACGACCAGAACCAGCTGCTTGTTGCTGAGAATTAACATGGCATGAAGACGTCAGCACGGTCAGCAACCTACAGGGTAGTGTGTGAAGTCAAGCGAGGAATAATCGACGCCGATATACGCCCTTATAAATATGTCACAAACACCAACTTGCACATGGGTTTGCCTGCGGAGCATGCGGGCAATTTCCATGACGCACCGACAGCTGAAAAGATACGCAAGAGTTGTGTGCAGAGCAAATCCTTCCCATTCCAATCTTCCTTTAGTTACTCCTAATCAAGACTTGTCTGTGGTTATGGTGGTTAGAGAATACCCCTATCTTTAAGCCGTCACAAGTTCAACATTTCGGTTAGGTTCTCATTGTGCCGTTGTGTTTTCGTTGACGATTGGTTCGATTATTTATGTACAAGGAGGGAAAATAACTACTGAACACTTTGACGTGGTGGATACGGTCGTTCGGCTGGCTTAGAGGAATGATATTTCACATTCCTGTAGCATTCTGTACCACTGCAGATCTATCAGTACGATTCCCGCCTACTCCCTTGAAGTCAAAAGTTGATTGGCACGTGTCAATAGCAACTCTTGTCGGTAAGAGTAGAAACATAACTTCAGACAACTCCATACACGGTAAAATAAGGGCTTGTATAAATAAGAAATGGGAAAAATAAGTTCCCAAATAAAACTTCTTTTCTCAATTGATTTTGGATACCTGTGTAGACTACGTCATATAGCCTTCAAAGAAGCACAAGTTGTTTTATTACTCTCAGTGAGCGGCAAGACGTGTAAAATACGACCTTTATGTGTCAAAATCTTTTACACCTATCAGATGGCCTGTTCATAGGCACGCAAAAAGTTTTTTAAAACTCTTTTAGAGAAAACGCATAGAAATTTGGCTTGAAAACCGAAATATTCCTTCTCGCCGTGTAATAACCATAAAGTTTGCATAATTTCTCACAAAATGAACATACACAATGAAAATCACGTGCATGTAGTCATACAATCACTGGAAATCAGCGGATACAATACCTACTACCTAATTATAAATATTTGCCAATGTAATTTACACAGATGGCCCGAACGATGGGCCAGAAGCCAACGAGTTCCGTCTAGCTATACAGCTTGGATTATGTTTTATGCCGATCGGTACGTTCTAAACGGACGTATCACAATGGAGTTTCAGGAGCGTAAGAATTACGGTAGTCTCTTCTTTAACAATGTGCACAACCATCTGCTCCTATTTTGTGTTATACAGTTGTACCCAAAACGTTCGCGCTTCTGAATCTGTGGCTTCACGAACGCACGCATTTTTTTCTTGTGGCCTAGCACTCTAAATTTACGTAGCATTCAGTGGCTCATGTCCAAATCACTGTCTCATATCTCTCTCATTTGACTAAGGCACGTATGTCTTTTGCTGCGCGAGAGCATCTCTGAATAAATGAGCTGCCGCGCCTCTGTGAGCGCGTATGTTAAAGTGTCTGATGATATCTGGTGCCTTTGAGAAATGATGCGATGAGCTCCGATGTTCTTTTAATTATGCCCAGAACTTCAAGGGCGACGCCTTATTGCAGAAGACAAAAAAAGCAATTAGATTCAGAGAGAAGGTCAGTTCCACTTATCTCCACCCCTCCCCCCCCCAACTATCACACTCCCGGAAACGTCCGTCTCCGCTTACAAATTGAGGAAATTCCGGGTGGAGAGACGCTGGGTACCTATAGTGTATCCGCGAAGACTCAGTAATGTCGACTAGATGAAAGCCGACAGATAGGGCTGCGCATTTTGGTGTTGCGCCGAGGCCGCAAAATTAATCACGGCAGGCAGCTAAGGGTCCGGAATAGTAAACGACCTTTGGAGGATGGGGACGAATTCATGAGCAGAAAAATCGCGCTCCCCCTCTCACCTTGTTGAGCCGTCCCATACCCCCTTGACTGCTGTGCATCCCCACGCTACCCCTGAAGTCCGGTGCGTACGCACTAACTCTCATCCACTACCCTTTAACAGTTGGACATGCATACGTACTCTCTCACACACACACACACACACACCTGACAAGGTTAGCCTAACCAGTCAGGCTATCAGAACAAAACTACATTGTCCCCCAGTCTGCAAATACATCCTCAATTATAAATTCCCAGTCATTGTCACCACAAGCCCGTCTTGGCCATGGTTTTTTGCGCGCTTCATACAAAGAATGAATCCCGGCAACCGGCTGCGTAGGGGTCTTGAGAAAAGTCCTATGAATGGTAGCCCACAGCAAATAAACCAATGTTGAACCCACGTAGACACCTACTTTATTGCTTCCCCGTCGTGAGTTTGAGCAAATATTTCTTCCCAGTGCGTGCTGTCGTCAATGCGATTTAGTAGATTTGATGATATAATATATTAGTTAATTAAATCTGGTTGTTGTGTGGTGAATGCTCGGTATGTCTTTGGTGCGATTAAAGGGGACTTTTTAAGGTTATTCATCGCGCCAAATCTTATATACAGCCTTTGTTGGTTCGCGCTAAAAAAGACAGAAAGAGTGAGGCCGGTTCAGCCTGAGTTACTTCTATTTTAGTAAATACTATTATGACAGTGGGTGCTCGCCAATCAGGTTACGGAACATGCTCGTTCCGTTGTGCCTTGGGGCTCATACTAGAATCCTCGCAGGCAGTCGCACAGCGACTAGTGATCCACACTTGGGTTTGGGTATGACTGGCTGATGACGGCTAATAAGCCGGAAATGGCCATTCCGGTCTCCCTTGTCTTTGTCGGTACCACCCGATTTACATCATTCTACTAGTCGCTGTGCGACTGCCTGCGAGGATTCTAGTATGAGCCCCAAGGCACAACGGAACGAGCATGTTCCGTAACCTGATCGGCGAGCGCCCACTGTCATAATTAATATTCCCGATCACAACCGACAGGACAACGGGCTCGTGGCTCAATGGTAGAGCGTCAAACTCCATGACCAAACATCCCGGGTTCTAATCTCAAGTGATTCACACTGGGGGTTGAGTATGACTGGCTGATGACGGCTAATAAGCCAGAAATGGCCATTCCGGTCTCCCTTGTCTTTGTCGGCTCCATCTCATCTGAGTAAATACTATGTTCAAAAGGCAATTTGGCGAGCATACGTCTGCTCTCGATAAATTTTCTTTCGGCCTCTACGTACATATGGCTATTGAAGTAGTGAATTAAAAGATATGGGCAAGTAGATAATTAAGCTGTTGCTCGGGCTTGGGGAGGGGAGGGTGAGAGTGAAACAGCACAAGGGAGAAAGCGGGTCCCGGCGAAGATAATTACATGCGGGTGGCTGGCTTGGTGACTTTGAGTCATGACAGCCGTGGGACCTGTATGAAGTTATTCTGTGCTCATATGACCGGTCCGTGTAGCCTGATTGCAGCCGCCTCTGCCGTAGCCAACAAGCGATGCCCAAGTTGTTTTGGATAGCTTGATGGGACCTTGTAAATCACTCTGAATGTCTCTCTGGCGTCTACACGGTGGTCTGTGGCTACCATCTGCTCGAGGATCGAGCTGCTGGTGTTCTTTATTTGATCCTACACAGCACAACTGAGGCCGCAAAGCAAATGTAGACTAACGTTACCACCACGGCGAGGGAAGATCTTCTAAATGCCCCGATTGTCATTCCGAGTCCAGGTGCTTGAGCATCTAGGAGCCCGTCTACTCTCAGGCATCCTGATTGACCCAAAAACGTGCCCCACACAGGCAAAGGGAAAACGTTCATTGTAAATTTATGTTGTTTCCTACACTGAACTGTATCTGGAGTCCGTTTTGGAAACAAATGAAGCCGGAAGTTCTTGGAATTCGATGACAAGTGTCTTTCATTGGCTGCAGATGTTTTCCTGCGACCTTGGTCTCGGTGTAAGAGTGCAGGCATTGACATATCTGGCGACTTATCTGCCTTTGGCATGAAAACTTAGGCACTGGACACATTAAAATCGTCTAGTAACTAAGCCCGTCACAAAGCTGACATCGATACCCGCCCTGAGGCCCACCTGAGTGGTAATTTTGACGACAAGCGTTTCGGCTTTTATCCGATTTCAAAACGCGTTTATTTGATCACTTACGGTGCAGTATATATGCTACTTTCATGAGGTGTCGACTGAAATTTGAAAACTGTTTTTAATTCGAAAAGATTAGTTAACGGTTGTTGTCATATTAATAATCCTGTCAAATGATCTTAAGATATTCTAGTCATGTCAGGATGCCAGCTTTTGAACGAGCTGATTATCGACCGCTGACACAAACTATAAAAATACATCAATGTTTGGGCTTAGCCAAGTGACAAAGGCATGACGTATCTTCGATTTCAAGTTTTTCTAGTCACAGTCCTCATCTCTTCCTTGATTTCCATCATACACACTACCTAGATGAGAGGGATTTGGTGACTTCTAATATATGTAAGGTAGTTTGTTTTGTCCAGTGTTCATACAGATACTACTTCTTTTGGGCAATTTGGCATGAAAACTTAAACTGGATTGTTGTAAGGCTGTCATTTTTTGGAAATTAGAAGTGTTGCCAATTAACAAGCCCGACTTTGTGTTTTCCTAACAGACAGCCGAAGCAGCCGTTGGGGTCGACCTACAAAAGGAGTTCGCTCGACAGCGGGAACACCTGGAACACTCGATGGCGGGTCTGCGGAAGAAGTTGGCCAAGGACTCTGAAGTTCACAAGTCTGATTACGTCCGCATCATGCATGTAAGGATTTGATGAATTTTTCGTAACCGGTATTTCAGGACCCTCTGTCTATGGTGAATATTCCCTTTAACCTGCAATGCACACATGACATCCGCTTAGGAAACGAACTCCAACAAGATTGGCAAAACGTACTGGGAAACACAAGTTGAGTGAAATGGTAGCATAACACCTCTGGAAGACTGATACCACATGTTTTGTCTGTGCATCTTCTTCCCCTTTGTGTGCTCGGAGCATTTGCACCCCGTAACTACAGGTATAAACTAAACCACAGTTAGAAGTGTACACACGCAAGGCATCCTTAGTGGTTCCGACTGGGCAGATCGTCTTGACCGCCCACGCCATCCTCTAGACCTACGATAGCACTCGCTTATGCTACTGTACGGCTGCTGGCAGGGCTCGAGAGAAAGATGCCCAAGGCACAGCGGGAAGAGTAAGTTCCGTAACGCAGTCGGTGCCCGTCCCCCTACAAAAGAACCCCTCTCGTGTAGCACGCGAAACCCTTTTCACTTAACGCACACAGGCGATCTTACTGTAACCAGTGTTACCCAAAATTCACAGTTGTTAAACCCATCAGCGTAAAGAGCACGCCTAACCTGATATGTATATGAATAAACGTAAGTAGCCTTGTCGCAGGGCACGCTTACTCAGGCTGAATGATCCTAAAATCGTTCCTTTACTGCGTTTTTGCTAATTGTCAAGAAACGGCGAATGCAATCCTATTTGATGGCCGGCAAAATTTTCAGTGTCGTAATACCGAAGTGGTCAATGGGCTTTTGTAGGTAAGCGATATGTCAAGTCAGTGTCCAGTCACGTCTGGTTCATTTACACTGAATGGTCCACGGTTTGTCATGCTGAAAACTTGCTTAGGTCGCAGCTTACCATCTATGCGAGTCGTTCAACTATTCTCGACCTCTGGACAAGTCAGGCGGGTCTCAGTTAAGCAAACGGGTAAAGTCCGTTTTCTCGGATCTATGGTGTGCGTTGCTGAAGTGGGCTGTTTTGAACAATTATTATCCTGTCGGTTTGCCGGCTGCAATTGGCTTAAATTTTTTAATGTTTTCGGTCTTTGCTTAATTAGCCATATTGTAAAGTCGAAAATCCCTCATAACTACTGTAAGAACTCCCTAATTCGAAGCGATTTTGGTGGTAAATATGCAGCTTATTTATCATCTTAATTGTAAGAGTGTGAGTCTCTGACATTCATAAGAGATTAAGAGGCTTCTTTTGCATTCAAGTGAGTTGTAGCATCCTGTGCAATACAAATTTAGCGTGATACTCAGAGGTAGAATAATTTTGCTGTACGATCCGGAGAAAAAACTGGAGGAGTCAGAGCCTGGAGGTTCTAATATTTGAATTTTCAAGATGCGGTCACTGACAAGCTCGAACAAAGCCTGAAACAGGATGGACTGAAATTTGTTGAATTGAACAAGGAAGATGGTGGATGCGCTCTTTATAACACATTCTGCACAAAACTCGGCAATGCTTCTTGACGGTGATTATACCACTTGGATTAAGAGAACTAACAGGAGCAATATCAGCCGTAGACAGTTAAGTGGCCACCATTCTTTCATTTAGGCGCTCAACTGAGATTGTACTTTTCTACCGTGTGTCGCTGCAATCAGTGCGAAGAACAGAACGTGTCCGTTTATCGTGGGGATTTTCTCTCTCTCAGCGTGCGTCACAGTCGTACACTGAAAGAAAAACGATTTTCTTCAAAAAGTCTGCATACAGCGGACCTTGTGACGCCGAGCTGGTTGCTATTAGTTCAGTTGTTTTTGTATGAACTCAGCCTATTTAATCTTATTTACATTCCACAACACATCAGATATAAACCTGCTTAAACGCAACTTCACGGACTGGCTAACCGTTGCTCGTAGCTCAGAATTGGTGCATTTTTTCTAACTCACAGTCACAAAGATCGAGGTGATCTACCTTTATTATATCGTAATCTTGTGGTTTCGGCAAAACTACTTAGAGTGACTGACATATTTTCGGATATTCTAATAATATTTTCTTCAGCTCCAGCTACAATTATTTATTTTACAAGCAAGGGAACGTGCAAAAGTTCTTCCCCGTGTTGACTTCGAAATTCCAACCCACGTCTTTAATGCCATCAAACAGACTCCGTTGTGTAAGCATAACGAGTGTGTGCCAAGTTTAGAGATGATATTCGACACGCATGTTATCAAGTGATTTATTCGTCTACAGATCCCAAAACAGCGCTAGAGAAACTAAGCCTTTACTTCCAAGTAAGCCTATGTAGACTGCTGAGAACGAAATAATGTCTTGGTTCTCTCCACGCCCTTTTTCCCATGCCCACTTTTAGGAGAACGTGAATCTTATCGAAGAAATCAATAAGCTACGCGCTGAACTGAAACTTGGTCGAAACCGTATTCGAGACTTGGAGGCGACCTTGGGCATCAACCGGCGACAGGGTGAGGCCGCACGGAAGGTATTGGAGAGGATTGTTGGCCGCCGTCCGAACCCCGTGATCGTACAGGAGCTAGAGGAGGCCCACCGAGCTCTGTTGTCACAACAGAAATTCATGGGCCTACTACACGAACAGATTCGCACTGAACAGCAATGCTCCCACAATACGGAGGCTGATCCAAGACCCTTGGTCGGACCCAATACTCGCCCCCTACCACCAATCGACGGAGGCTCTCAACAGGAAGACTAACGGTTTTCGAAAAAGAAAGTGGCTGTCGGCGGTCAACCTAGCACTGCACGCTCACTGACGCAGTCCGCTTGTTTGTGAACACCAGCGTCTGTTACCTGTACATCCACATTCTCGTATCACGTGGGCCGACTTCGAAAATTTGGGAAGCAGATGGACCGCTGCGGTCTAATAACTTATCTTTCAAACGAATGACCCCTATCAGCATAGGAGGGAGAGACGAATTAGAAAGAACAGGTTGAACTGAACATAGTATTACAGCTTCACACAGTGTTAGATTGAGTTAGACTGCTGTATATTTAACAAGGCACCTCTACGTTATACAGACTGCGGTGGTGCTGTGGAAGATGCACGTACACTGTGTGTGTGGAAAGAGTTGATGAAAAATTAGTATCGCCTTTTTAGACTCTGCTCCACCACACCCTTGTATGTGTTTTCTGATTTCGCACAAATTATAATGTTCACAAATAAATTTGACTGGACCTGCGTTTCTGGACTTTGTAAAGTGGGCTGCACTTCTGCGCAAAAGAAATAGGCTAGATTTGGGATTGTTAAATTGCTCAAAGGAGTCAGCGGCCTGGAGGAGGGAGGGTCGGGAATACATGAATTTAAAGATGGTCCTGAAGATATTATTGATACACTAATTGTAGGTGAAGCATTCCGTCAGTTCATTCGACAGGCAGCTGTGGTGCCACCTGACTTTTCTTTTTCATAGTCGCCGCATAGCGGCCTGCCGTTTAAACCCTATCGTTTGCTTCAAAGTTCACCACTACCGCGAAAATGTAACCTAGACCTGGAAATTCATTTTGAAAATCTCTCCCTCAAGATAATGATTTAAGGGCTAGTAGCGAAGAAGATATAGTTGTTTGACGTCCGTCCTGGCCAAGATTCTTACCACTATTCAAGCATACATATTGTGGACGCGGTTTCTTCAATTCGGCTAACTTCGACAAACCTAAGCAACTGAAGCTAAATGAAAGTGCCTTCGAAACGAAGTCAGGTGAGGATACCGGAATCATAGAATATTTAAAAAAGACGAAACGGCAATTCATAAGGCTAATCTAGCGACCGACGCAAAACCGCCCAATGTGGAGGACGGTTGTTCAGATGTAGGAGAAGAATGAATAGCTAGTTTAAAGAAACTGAACTATTTAGCATGCCTGACGGAAAGCCGGCTTAAAAATATGTGATATTTCGTCCTTTCGGGCCCATTCCACCTGTAGTTTGAGAAGCATATCTACTTCTTAACTCGATGTGAGGCACGGACTTCCGTGAATCAACACGTTTTCTCAATAGACCGGTCATCTTTGTTCACAAAAGTACCCGTATACATCGAAGGCAGTGTGCAAGGATTTGAAATAACCACAGGTGGACTTAGGTGATAGTTCGACCCTCGCATCCGACGATGCCCACCGTGTACTCCACGGCAAGGCCTGGCGGGCACGGCGACTTACGCGTGGACTAGTTTATAGCGAGAGTAGACTTAAGCCGTATCTACCGCTCTCTCCTCCTCATCTGGACCCGGTGTCAAGACAGAGTCAAGAAGACCGGATGCGGGAAGTGCGTGGATGGATGGCGCAGCCGAACCTGCAACCTGACGATCCATTCCATACCCCTGGTCTACAACAAACACTTAACCAGGATTTTGAGCAATAACAAAAGTATCAGAAAGGGAGTTGATGACTGGGCAGCCGTGCACACCACCTGTGTACCCAGCGGGAGCGCATGTTCATCAACCGCCAGGGAACCAGGTGTCAAGTAACCGCCAGCGTGCACCAGGCAGCGAGGGCCAGGGTTTGCTGATCATGGCACAGGAGACACTTACAAACCTTGAGGCCCATCGCCTAGGTAGTTGACGTCAAACACAACGCAAACCTGGGAGAGAATATACATCAAGTAGGGTTTTGCAAGGCGTTTTGAGTATTCTATCGCTTTTCAGAGTGCCCTTTGAAATATCGCCAACAAGCCATCATAGATACGACACAAGCATTGGCCACAAGAATATAGAATTTACTTCTCTATCGCACAGCATTCTGGCACAGGTTAAGCGTCCAGCTGATTCGGCGTTCGCGTGTGCTACATACCCATCGCCCCCATACTTGTCCATTCTATCTCGCATTCTAGGTCTTCCTCTGATGACACGTAAGTTGACCTAACCCATCCCTTGTCCTTAACTCTTGTGTTTGAAACTATCGCACCGTCTCCTATTCGCCCATTGTCTTTAACATAAAAGTGTCGTGTTGCTGTTTGGGAGCCGTCTTCCAGGCCCGTCAGCAAGGCGTATTAGAAGCTTTAAGTAATCTACTTATCTACCGTACGTACACTTAACTAGGTGGGCGGTTGTACAGACTGGAGAATTATTTGCTAACAAATGTCATTCGCGTGTCTGTTTTTTGCATATCGTTACATGCGAATGCTTACAGACTGTATAAATTAATTTTTTATCTATAGTGCACTTGGAAACTCGTATAGAATTAGTTAAGTTTTTAACACCCAACAGTATGCTGGCTCTTAAACGAGCATCTGTCAGCCACCTGCGCAAATAATATCCGAAAAACATAGGTACTTATGTAATATATATATATATGTATATATTATATATATATATATATTATGACAGATGGGCGCTCACCGATCAGGTTACAGAACATGCTCGTTCTGCTGTGCCTTGGGGCTCATACTTAAACCCTCACAGGTAGTCGCACAGCGACTAGTGATATATGTAGATAAGGTGATACCGACAAAGACAAGGGAGACTGGAATGGCCATTTCTGGCTTATTAGCCGTCATCAGCCAGTCATACCAAACCCCAAGTGTGGATCACTTGAGATTCGAACCCCCGGCTCAACAGTAGAGCGTCAAACTCCATGACCAAAGATCCCGAGTTCGAATCTCAAGTGATTCACACTTGGGGTTGGGTATGACTGGCTGATGACGGCCAATAGGCCAGTAATGGCCATTCCGGTCTCCTTTGTCTTTGTCAGTATCACCTTATCTACATATATATTTGCATCGAGTTTTGATGCCTGTATAGATTTTCTCATGCCTCCTAGGATGCAGTGTTCAATTTTTTTCATTTCCTGCGCACATTCTTTTCACGTAAATTACATCCGTATAAAGTATTAAAGGCTAAACAGAACGCTGTGCTTCGAAACAAGGTCTATAACTAGCGATACGGCAATAACCCCGACAACTACACGGGAGACTAGGCTGGTTAGCTGCGGGTTACTGGCCCTCGCCAACCAGTAATATCTCACTGCCAGGACAGAAGTGGTCGAGTATGCTCCGAACTTCAATTTATAAGCATACGTTGCTTAACACTCACGGTTGCAGTCGAGATGACATCGGATCTATGGTCTAATGGTAAAAGGTTGGGATTAGTAGTAGAAAATCGATTTAGCCGTGTTTGAGCCCCGGGTATCAAAGGCGGACGATAGGGCATGACTGACTGATGACGGCTAATAAGCCATAAATGGCTAGCTTAGTCTCCTTTGCACGTTAATATCTTCTTTCTTGTTCCTATGAACAGGTGTCACGTGTTTGCAAATTATAACACCAAACAGGAGTTATGTTGCATATTCTCGAGGTAGACCTGAGGAGTCCATAAAATATACGGAGACAAAAGGGAGTCCAAAAAGAAAATGCTTCCCCTACCAGGGTAAGAAATGTTGGAAGGAAAATTTTCGATAAAAGGAATACGGAAAAGGAAATATCTGTGCATCCTGCCTATGAGCGGTAGCTACACTTATATAAGCAGCCACAATCAGCGGGAGAGATATACGCTACTTCAATGAAGATTTTCTCCACAAGAAGGGACTGACAGAATTCTCATTTAGAAGTCAGCACATTCATAGGTCGGGATTGACTTACGATGCTATTCAAATTTAGTCAGAGCCACAATCGCACCAGTGGTATGCGACACAATCAGCAACCTGCTTTCACTGTGATCGCACTTTCATCTAATCAACCCCCATCCACCAGCGCGGCCATCACTAACGGCAGCAAAGGGTCAACTGTCCTAGCATCTCCCAACCTATGCTGTCCACACTCACCTCGTGCTTCGGCCTGGTCGGTCACTTGCGAGTCCATTGCACGGAGACTGGTGAACCAGTGCCCGGGGCACCAACACGTACCAGGTGCCGTCACCTCAACTGTCCGCATTGCCTTCGCACATCCAGCCATCACATGCGCCTCCATGAAAACCTGCGGTAAATTAAGGCAGACATGATCACATCACCACACACTTCCTATCAACACATGCATCACAAATGAACATGTCCAACATCACATACCGCAGGCATGAGCGAACTATCTTTCACGTTTGCAGGAAGTATGTTGTTCGGTCCCTTGTCTATGTGGCTTCTCTACTCCACGAGAGATTCGAGAGCAGTCTACTCCCTTGTGTATGAAATCCTGGTGTGTGCGTATGGGGGTCAGGGGATGTGGGTGGCACACGCAGACGGACTGTTCTTAGCTCTGTCAGTCACCTCTCCCAGTCTCAGCATCAGTTGATTGACAGTCGACTGCTGCACAGGAAGGGGAGAAAGAGCAAACTTGGCCCTCGGCACATTTTCCTCCCTATAAACTATCTGTATTCGTTAAGTGGCCGACTGGCGGACTAAGGGTTAGAGTGCAATGGCTCCTTCCTGATATGAAATTTTCTATCCTCACACTAAGTTGCGACTTAAGTTGTCCCCCTTTTTGCTGTGGAAAATCCTGGTCAGCTGCATGTGGCGGACCAGAGGGTGTGATGGCAGGCCTAGGTGAAGGTTCATGCCGAGCTTCATCTTCGGCATCTCCGGCCTTCTTGACTTTGTGGTAATAATGGGTGCAGGTGGGAAAGGAGTAGAGAATGCGCGGAATGTGCACCAAAAGTCTACAATCACTACAAACTAGTTCAAGCATAAGTCATCGCCTCTGCGGCCATTCTGCTATGAGGCATACGATGGACATCGTCGGAAACGACGGTCGAACGCTCATGTGACATAACTTGTGAACCGTTGGGACGGCCATCCGGACGACTGGTAGGATGCAGCTGGACTGCCGGTATTTACACCGAGTACGTCAGTAAGTGACCGATCTCATGAAATGATGACCGAAACTCTAAAATGCGTTTTCAATTAGAAACGATTATTTAAGTACGGTTACAAGGCTTAGAGGAATATATGATTTTTCTTACGTCGAGAACAAGCATCTTGTAGACTGAAATCGCTAAAAGCTAATGCAACGTCTGATGAGGCTGAAAATTATTTGGGCATTGAGAAACTTTTCAGGAACCCAAATATGCACTTTATTCAGGTAGAAAATGTGAAGACAGCATGATTTTCCATTAAACGAGTTAAAGAAGGCGTATTTTTATGCATTTTTTCCATACAATATGTTTAAACTTATAAGGCCACCAAAAATCAAGTTGAAAAATATATGCTACTTACGTAGTCGTTTCTCACCAAGTGCGGTTTTTACATGAGGTCAAACAGAAATGCATTTGGAAACCCATACTCTAACGAGTCTGAAACATTATAGGATTATGCCGCACGTTAATCAATATTGTGACCGTACCTAAGGAATCCTTCGTAATCAGAAATGCATTTCAGAATTTCGGTCAACATTTCATGAGATTCGTCACTCAATGGTCACTCATCTGCCACTCATTCATTTAGGCCGTAAGTGTTTTTCGAAAGTGAATCTTTCTTAAAACTATTTTATTTTTAAAAAATCCTGGATATGTTTGTGTAAAAACCGACGTTGTAGCGGCACACCAGTGGGAATGTATGTTGTGTGGGAGTTCCAACGGATCAAACTTTTAGTAGGAGGTCGGGCACTCATCAGCAGTCTTCATTTCTCCAACTCTTAGGTTGATTTTGAAAAACCAAATTTTAAAATTGATATTTAGCTTCCATTCATTTTCCGAGTGTACTTAAGCCAGACTGTATGATGACGTGTCAAATGAAATTGCCGAAATTTATCTAAGCTTATTTTCATAGAACAAGAACCGAAATCCATATGACTGGACAGGTTGGCGACCTTCTTAGTGTCACCTGAGTCAGGGCCGTGCATGCTCATTAAATCTGCTTAAGTGTGCGATAAAAGGATTTGCAGTATGCGCTAGCAGACCTCCCTAGTGTTACAACCGGCCTCGGCCAGTGCACTTGACTACACAAGTGAGGTTACAGTTTTAGCCAACGCCTGTCTTTACTTATCGAATGAGATTGTTATGCCAGGTACTACATCGATGGGGAGATGAGGTCGTGTGCGTGATCATTCGCTCAAGTCAGGCTCTTCCTGAAGACGGCGTCGAGGTTGAAAATTAAAGGGTTGGTAAAAACTAGTTTTAAGTTCATGCCAACTTCTGCGGTCTTTTATTTACTAGATTGGTATGTCAGCTGGCTCAACTTCGCTTTGGAGTCTGCTTCCGATCGACTATTTGTTGTGGAGTAGACTTTAAATGTGAAACCTCCTGCAGCTTTGGATGCCCATAAAACCTGCTTGTAGGAAAATATTGAAGCTAAGTACTTCTGTCGCACAGCTACTTTTCCTCAATCCACGAATTCGGACGCGTATCTCATCATTACCCTGTGATTTTAACTAGAATTTTGTTCGAAAAAGTCTTTATAACAAATCCTCCAGCGCAGCAAGACAAATATACAAGCAGTGACATGATGCATCAATAACTTTTAATCCTAAACAAAGACGTTAAAAACTCATCCCTAAACAGCGGCTCAGGTATCATTCAAGGCGTCATTAGGCCCATATCACGGTAGCACATTTTTAAATCGATAAGAAGTTCGTCACTCTAGGCTTCAAATAATATACACAGTAACTACAACCTCCCGTCAGGGCAACTGCATGCAACATAAAGGATCGTATGTTGAAGCACGCATCGAACTAATTACGAAGATGGTTTAAAATGCATTTCGGTGGCCATTCATGCAGTATTTAGTGTTCACACTGCATGAGCTGCACAAACCTAGTGAAAAACATTTTGTTCAAGAGAGTTATTTCAGGATCTTGCTATTAGAATCGACTTTCATTCAGAAATAGGAGCATCAAACACAGGTGGCCATAAGAAAAATTCCTTTTTTTTAGAAAAAATTCTGGAGAATCCAAGGGCCCATTAGCAGCTAATTGTGTGAGCGCTTATTTGAAACAGTTATAAATGTGTATTTGGGCGACCCATAGCGTCAAGTGGGCTTATGCAAGGACGAGTTGATTTGAAAAACAACTCAATTTAAACTATTTTTACACATGGGTGACCTCGGGGAAATTACTGTTAGCCGAAACAAGCTAATCCGGCAGTTATCCAATGCCAACGCATGCAGCCACTGCGTGTACTTTTTTCTGGTAATGAATACATGATCTTTTACTGCCCGCATTATGTGGAAAGCCGAAAATTTAAACAAGCAGTACCTTTGCACTGGGGGCGCTTTTATTCGAGGTTACGCGGTCACTAGTCAAAAGGTGCAAAATCGACTTTTAAAATCACAAAGTTCATTTACGCTTTTATCAGGACTGCGTTTCATTCTCCCTTACGCCGGAGTTGTGGTTGTAACGTTTTCCCTCAGAGCAGAACGGGTCGTCTCCTCATTTTCGTTCACTTTTTACATATTATTTACTTTATGGCAGTCATAAACAGACCATTTCCTCTGCACACTTATCCAACTTTACTGCGAAGAGCCCTTCA